>NW_019091378.1:1928699-1949609 GCF_001949145.1 Acanthaster planci | reverse complement strand
AGAGCGGATTGTGTTATATTCCAGCGGTACTGGGACTCCACACGGCGTACGGTAAGCAGTGATCACGCACAAAATTGTGTGGTTGATAGGCCTCTTTTTATTATCAAAGCACTAAATGTGCGCTACAAACCCAAAGAGTCAGAGAACCAGTTTAGTTAAGTTTTATACCAAGAAATATTCCGTTTCAAAATTATTTTTAAATTAAAGCAACTTGAATTTCCTCAGTGCTTCAGCGGAACTGTAGATGAGGAATTGACCAAAAAAGCAGGAATTATGTTTTCTGTATGTACTAACGCATTTCGAATCCAAGTATTTTTTCATTCGAAAAAAAGGAAATGTTGATAGGTGCAAGTCATAATACAATCGGCCAATCATATTTCACTTGTCAAAGTACTTATACATTAAAATCTCGACAACTGAACCTCAGGGGAATGGAGTTATCCTGAAAAAAAAAGTATTTTTTAAACTAAACCACTTCATCGTGGTACGTACCTTCGTGTGGCAAAACTTTCGTATCACTTAGTCATTTAACAACGTGAAGCGCTGTTATTTTTTCCACTTGGGCTTCCCTATGTGTGGTCACATGACCTTTCTTTTTACGATCACATGGCCGCTGCAGTGTCAGCGATTGGACTGCCTGAAGGGGACAATTGGGCCTGCGTTGCAATCAGGTTAGTTTCAGCGTCTTGAAAGCCAGGATTACACAGTTGCAGCTTTGTTGATTTACGTGCTGTTCCTCGTCAGAAAAGAAACGAACTTGCGATGACTCCTAACCCTATATAGACTTCCGATACTTGCAACGCCGTTTGAAGCATTTTGGTGGAGGTTTATTGAATTAGAAACTTCAAAATAAGTATATTTAATGGTGTGGGCATTATTCGAGTTACGGTGGTATTTTTGTACATAAAACTTTAAGCCTTTTAACCCCTGACGTACATAGCACTGATCTGGTCCGCACGTGACACGACCAGCGCTCACCATTTGTGCACGCCACATGCGTTCCGCGTGTACGTGGTTATGCAACATCCGGGACATTTCCTTTGAGCGTTTGCAGGTGCGTATATCATGTAGGTGGTTTGCAGCTCTGTTCTTTTTTCTGACGTTCCCCGTGAAGATTTGTTTTTCTGTTCATACACCCACAAAAAATTTGCAAACTGAAGGTAACAATTTCGTTTGATAAAAAGGTAGGAGAGATTAACTCTGACGTTTAGAACAATATTCTGCTTGCTTCTTATGTACCAAAAAGAATACCTCCTGTATTCTATTTGTGCATAAGGTCTTGCTGCTCTTGTTAGAAATAATTTGACTTTAAAAGGAATTACCCTACCTGATGCGAAGAGTACTGTTAAAATTATTCAACACGCAGATGACACAAGTTCGTTTTTTGGAAATGACGATGATTTCCGAGTAATAGACGATATTTTCAGTGTTTACAGTCAAGGAACCGGTTCCAAAATCAACGCTGGTGAATCTAAAGGTTTATGGCGAGGGAATGGAGGACGAGGGTGGATGAGCCGTGCGGCTTTCAGTGGGATAATAAATTGAAAATTATTGGAATCTATTTTGGAAATGATGTCCTCCCAATGTTAACTGGGAACCAAGAATTAGTAAAATGAAAGGTACTTTAAGTACGTAGTCTCGGCGTAATTTGACGCACATTGGTAAGACGGTCATTGTCAATAGTTTTACTTGAGCGAGTTTAAACTATGTTCGGAGTGTCATTGCTTGTCCAGACAATCTCATTTAAAAAGTGAGTAATATGATCTGACGTGTCTTTTGGAATGGTAAATAAATCGATCGAATCGAACGAAGCACTATTGTTGGACCAAATTTATGGGAGTAATGGGTTTAACTGACATTGGTTGTAAACTAGTGAGTGTTAGATTACAGTGGTTTAAATGTTACTGTAATGGGCAGGGAGTACAGAAAACTATATTCGACTACAGGATTAAGAAAGCCAGCAGTTCTGATTGGTATATATTAGCTAATGTCAAAAGGCCTTTACTGGCTACTGATTTTTATGTGGACCTCATTATCGCTTTTGCAAAAAGTTGGAGGTCGGGTGTCAAAAGATTTCAGTACTCTATTGGAGTGTGAAGAAATTCCATTATGGAACAAGTAGTTGTTACTAGAGACTTTTCTGTTTTAAAGAGTCAGATCCTAAAAGCTAAGGGCTATTGTTACTTATTTAAAGGATATTACGAGAGACAACAAATTAATTACATTTCAAGAAATTGGACAGAAGTTTAATGCTAAAAATATTATTTCTGAGTGTTTAATGGGCCGTATCCGAAAACACGTGGATGTCTTTAATTCAAGAAAAGAGACTGGGTCCACTTAATCATCTGTGCAAGAGGTTGACCATAATAATATAATATACGTATCGGGGAAAATTTTTTTTAAATGTGTATAAAAAGTTGATGCTACAAAGATTTGTTACCCCTAAAATCCAGAATGTCTGGCAAAATATATTGCACCTTGGGAAAGTCCTGAGTGGCCTTATGTATGGAACAGTTATGTGAGTAATTAAGTTATTGGATCCCAAAGATAAACAGTTTTGGTATAAATTAAAATTTCGAATTTTGCCCACTGAGGATTTGATTTTTAAGATGGCAAAAGTAGCGATGTGTCGCGCCCCCTCTGCAAAACGGAAGTTGAGACTCATGAGCATTTATTTATGTACTGTACATACACTCAAGATGCGTGGATTTGGTGTAATAGTATACAAATGCTTCGTCAGATCTGGAAGGCAAGATGTGATATTGTTTCCGACAATGTATCAAATAATGTTGAAATTCTTGTACTGTTCAAACAAAGTTTGAAATGGTTTCTGTCAATGCAAACGAGCAGACTAGGAGAAGAGCTATTCGATGCAATTTATGTTAAGAAGATATCTTCGTTCATGTAAAGATAATTGAGTCTAGTATTTCTTTTTCTATTGACACATTATGATGTATAAACGGGGTCTTATTCTCTCATTACACACAATGAAAACTTTGTTATGTTGTATGTTTTTTTCCTTACCTTTTTTATTTTGAGAAATCAGTTGTAACCTATTTCGTTTCATCTTTCTAATATTATCGAATTTCCTATAGTTTATTTTATCTGTAAATGATGTTTAATTTTTGCGTTTATCCTTCGTTTCATAAGTGATCAAACGAATGATTTCCTCTTGTACTTACATGGAATGAATAAGAGAGAATTTCGAATTTCGAAGAATTTCGTCTTGAGCCCTCCCTTTTCAAGATGTCTGCAAGGTTCGAAACCAATTGGACATTTACCTCACGATATATAATGCTTTGAAAAGTGCACATTTAATTTCAGCCTACTGGATACGTACAATACAAATGGAAGTTGTGTTCATCGAGAAAAGTTATTGGCTCTTTCGCAAGAAAGACATTCTTTTTAATCCGTTTTTGGCTTTTTGGCATCTTTGCGACAAAGGTACTCTTTTTCTTCTTTTTTTTTGTTGGTTGTATGCAATTTTGCGAAAAAGGCATTCTTTTTGTTCTCTTTTTGGCTTTTTCGCAACTTTGCTAAAAATGCATTCTTTTGTTCTTTTTTGGCTTTTTCGTAACTTTGCGATAAATCCATTCTTTTTCTTCCTCTTTTGGCTTTTTCGCAATTTTGCGAAAAATGCATTCTTGTTCTTTTTTTCTTCCTTCTTCTTGCTCTTTGCATCTTTGTCATTCAACTCACATCATTGAAGGACCTTAGTTCAAAGATGTGCATAGAACAGTGACGTCATGATGACGTCATCAAGTGATTTTATTGTATTTTTAATACTTATTTCAGCCAATTGACTTTGTACACGTATTCGAGCCAAAAGTTTTGTAACTTTGTAATGTTTGATCATTGACAAAGTGATAGTCAACAAAGACCCTGATGCAAGTTTGATTGAAAATGAATGGTGTCATGATGACGTCATCAACTTATGTTTTACTGATTTTTCTATATTTTATTTTCCCCATCGGTTTTGTACACGTTTTTTTACTTGGGATGAAATCTGTAAACTATAAAGCCTTTTATTTCGTAAAGGACTGGTTTTGTCTGGTTGAAATTTTGCAGATGACTAGAAAGGAAAGTGTTACAGACGAATGTTGACCTGCTGTGCTGGTGACGTCATCAGGGGATAAGTCACGTGACGTTAAGTGTGCACTGTTTGGGGCACCTTAACTCCTAAAGTAGATGTCCGATCGGATGCAAATCTTGAAGATATCTTGAAAAGGGTATGCTTTAGACGATTGACACGCGTATATTGCCCTCCCATGATGATGACGTCATCACGGGACAAGTCATGTGACATTAAAACTGATCTCTTGAAGCACATCTTTTTGGTTAAAATTATATATGTAAGTTTATTATTATGAATATTCTCAAACATTTTGTGCTATGCCCACAGAGCACTTTTCTTCACAAGCACAAAAAGGCGAAAAAGCCCTGTGTTCTGTCCTTGAGACAGACGCATTTCCTCTAGTTTTTGGCTTTTTCGCATTTTGCGAAAAAGGCAGTCTTTTTGTTCTTTTCTTCTGATGATGATGATGAGCACCCAAATCCCCTTTGTTTTGTGCACGTTTCTTCCATCCCCCACTTTAGTCCCTTAGCAACTTTGGATCTTTTATCAAACTTACATCATTGAAGGACCCTTGTCTAAAAATGTGCACAGAAAAATGACGTCACGATGACGTCATCATGTGATTTATTATTAATATTTTAAAAATCTATTTCAGCCCTTTGACTTTGTACACGTTTTCAAGGCACGATTTGGAATATTTTGCGATCCTCAGTCGTCATTAAAGTTACAGACGGCAGAGACCATGATGCAAAATCGTTGAGTAATTTAAGACGTCTTGACGCCAGACTTCGATACTCTTATAGGTCAGACTAGTTATATATTAGGTTCTTGCTTTTAGCACACAAGCTGGAAAAGGTCCAAGAAGAAAATCGCCACAATGACGTCATAATATATGTCACGTGACTTGACGTTAAATCTTTACCTTTCAAAGCCTCATATCTCCTAAAGGAAATGTCCAATCGAGTTCAAATCTTGCAGATATCTTCAAAAGAGAGTGCTCTAGAGCAATATTGACCTTATGTAATCATGACGTCATCAAAAGACAAGTCACGTGACATTAAAGGTGCACTCTTTAAAGCTCATATCTCCTGAAGTACACGTCCGATCGGGTTCAAGCCTTGCAGATCTCTTGGAAAGGAAGAGTTTTCGACAAACGTTGACCTGATGTGGTAAGGACTTCATCGTGTGACTAGTTACGGACATTAAAAGTACATTCTTTACAAGCCCACATCTTGTAAACTACATGTCTGATCGGGTTGAAATTTGGTAGATAGATTTGGCAAGTGTTATAGACAAGGTGACATTATGTAAAGGGTGCAAACTTTAATTCTATGTATCTCCTAATGCCCAAAAGGGTGAAATTCAAATGTGGCAGTATCTCAGTAGCACAACACTTCTAGACAGGTGGTACTCGCACGTTACATGCCTCTTTGACCAATAGGGTGTCGTGATTTGCCACATGCATGCGCACGTCAAGCCGAGGAATGTGGGAGTGCGGTGCCACCGCAGTTTAGTTTCGGACCCGATTGCATCTAAATTGCTCAGAACTTTATTTGTTCTAAATAATTGTTAAAATTGCATTTAATTTTTAATCTTACATTTTGTGTATTTGAACTTTAACCGGGGCGATGGATTGTACAGTCCTTTCCACAACCCCTGACATTGTCAGAAATTGATAACAATAATAACTGGCATTCCTTGGCACGCCAGCTATTCATTGCCTTATTTCTTCAATTCCAAAATTCCATGGCTCTAGGAGCTCTCTAATAAATGCATCTTGATGAGTGCATTACTTTTATTCACAAGCTCGGTGGACAGCTTTTTTGGCCTACTTACGTGGGTGCATTCTGTATCACACCGGTTCACGTTTTGAAAATAAAAATGGCTCTTCATTATGTGTACAGTACAGTGTATGGCTGTTGTACATCGTGGCGCATACATCTGCCAATTGGTTTCAAACAGTGGAGACACTTATGGACAAGTTCAATTATGGACAACTAGATTAGGTGTTTGATTATTGACGGACCTAGCGCTCGTGAAGTGAAGTTGAACGTGAAGTGAAAACGACCCTAGTCAACCGTTGTCAGGTCGTTAGGTCGAAGGGGAAAACGGTTGACTCAGGAAGGGCAAAATAGCAAAAATTACAGTGAAAATAGTCGTTTACTAGTGACTGTTTTCCCAGCATTATTCTTATAACTGGTCCTCTCTGCACTGTGCTATTAAAAACAAGTTTATAGCAAATAACGACACGACCAACCCTTGGTAGGCTGGTCCCGAACAGTTGACCAGATTAGTCCAACCACCATCGACTAACGTGCGCTCAATCAGAGATGATACTATGGTTAACCTTAATCAAACTTGACCTATGTTACAACTCTCTCTACACGGCGCTGGGATTCCCAAACGCATTGTCTTCAGTATAACAAAAAACATGCCTTGGCCTTCGCAATGAAACTGTATAAAATAACTTCTGAAAAAGGAAAATATTTACACACTGTATACATTAGATAACTGAAAATATTTTCGCGAGCAAAATGCAAAGCCATTGCTACAGTGGTATCACGATCCACTGCCAACAGAATGGATGAAACTCCACATGCACGTACAGAATGTGCCCATTGGGGGCGTCTCCTCAAATTAGTCAACATAATGCAGAGCGACGAGGCAATTAAAACCTACAAAAAGTGAATAATCCAACCGAAATTCGAAAACAACAAACATGTATACCTAAAGACGGCAAACAAACATGAGCGTTTGAAGCATTGCTGGCCAAGATTTTGTCCATGTAATACAAAACCCAACCAGAAATTAAAATGACAAATCATTCCACCTCGACAAGATAAAAAAGACTTATGTAGTTAATTGGTTGATCAAGCCAATTTCAAACTATGTCCTTCCATTTGGATACAATGAATTCAATTCCACAAAGACAATGTTCTCGTTTCATTTTCAAAATTAAAGGAACAATTTTCAGATGAGAATAAAAGCTTTACAAAATTATCCAGGAAAACAAATACAAAGCTTCCAAAACACCCAAGCAAGGGCAGTAATATTATTCACATGAATAGGAACAAAGGCCTTTGTCTGATTGGACTTAAAGATGAACAGTTACTTAATTTTGCATTTACAGAACACCTGATGTAATTTGAATGCTATCACAGCATCCAGATTCGGCTTTACATTTCTCCAACCCCTTCCACTTTGCCACTCTGCTCCCCCCTCCCCACCAAGGTGATAGCAAAATGAGGGATTCGGTGGATAATCACACATCAAATGCATCAAATGCAGGGCGAGTGAAGGATGAAATAGTCCCATCTTCTCCGTCACAAGAACCTAACAAGGTTACAGTTCCCCCTTGAGGATACATGTACCTGTGTCACTTTGGAATCCCTTAACACATAAAATGAAAACACACATTTTGCTGTTGTTATGAGTTGTATGAAAATGCTGCTATCAAGAAAACTCCCTAGTTGGTCCTAATTAGTCGCAATGGCAAACACTTTTGTTCCAACTTAAATCAAATTTACCGATGCCAATACACGTAGTAACAATGCCTTGGACAATGGGAAATTTGGCTGTTGGATAATCTTTTTGGTAACCTTCGAGTGGTTTTGTCGCAAAATCGAAATGTTACAGTGAACTGAATCAGGCATTTATTCTTTTGGAAACAGGTAACTACAGCTGGACACGAGCAAACTGAACTGTTACAATGTGAAAGTTAAATCTAGCAGAATGATCTGGATTTACACTGTACAGACAGGTAGCCGGAGATGTATGAAATAGACATTCTAATAAGCAGCCTCAATGTGCAGGACTGAGGACACTACAGATTCAGCCATCAAATCACTTCGTATTTTGGTGTGTTTAAAAGTAGCACAGACTCGGAATCATACAAAAGAGTTCAAGCACTCTTGATGATTTTAGGCAAAATGATGTCACACACATACTACCGTACTGAAATGAGTCACCAGAAAAACCTTTAGATTAAATTTAATAACAAGAAACAAAGATATTATCCCAACCAAAACATACTGACAGGATTCCCACTGCTAAGAAACTTGTTTAACTGCGTTACTCAAAATCATGAATAATAAATGGTAGAGAGTTCATTGGAAACAGTCTGGTGTGAAGTCAGTCCAATTTACAATTACACTCAGTGACATTATTTGGCCTTGACTTTTCAAAACGTTATTGATCAAGTACACAATGTATTTCATTGTGGAAGATTTCTGTACCAAAAAGAGACTCTTTCATGGATAATGAATACATAATTTAGCCAGCCATAGCTGAATAGTTTGGACACTGCAATTATTTTATGAATGCTTGCTTCTGATACAGACACCCTCAATGACATACATTCTTGAAAAAAAATAAAAGGTATGTCATGAAATAAATGACCTTACACACACCATGTACAAAGGGTCCATTTTAGCACATGACCTATTCAAAGTATACATACTGGTTTTTTATTTTAAACAGCTAGGTTTGAAAATCCAAGATAAAGCATGGCTTTCATATGGTCGTAATCAACGCCGGCAACATACAAGACGTCAAGATGCAGACAGTTATAGAAGAGACACTTTTTAACATTTCACCAAAAAAATTAATAAAATGGCATCCACAAAAATTTGCATAAAATGCCTTTTCAGGTGGAAACACCACCCCTTGGAACCAAACTGACACTCCGGTTTCGGGTATTTTATTTATGGTCAGCTACGTTGACAATTGGGGCTGCATATGTTAATAGCAACAAGGAGAAAATGGTCACAGTGTAATACTAAGCGAGGGGGACATTGTTGTATGCCCATCATGCCAGAGTGTGTGTGTTTGTATAGGCCTACTTGGCAACTCAATGCAAACAGTTGGCAAAGTTGAACCAGGCTCAATCTTGCCAATCCTTCTGAGGCTGGTTTGCATTTGTCTGGGTTATTGATGACACTTCCGTTGGACACGTTTCCATGTCTGCATTGCACTTTGCATCTTCATTGCCTTGCTGTCTGCGTTTCTAACATTGATATGGGAACCAGGCTTATAGTCAAGTGCATTTTGGGGTATAAAATCTAAAGCATCATTTGAGCTGCATTATTTTTATGTGTGATCATTTACTGACAGAGGTACATTCAGCTTTGAGACAGGTTTACTGAGGTGTTCCACCATATTGTGTACAATTCATGTCAACAATTTCACTTTGTTACTGGAATGGGCGATTCAACATATTCTACATATATGATTTTCTTTGGGACCTCAGAGCTTCCTATCACATTCATGCACAGTTTAGCTCATGAAGCTGCAGAGGTGTGGGTTAGCCTAAGTTTGGGTTATTTGAATGTAAGAAAGTGACTTGTAGATGTCCATTTCTCATATTTTTTATTGTTGTAATTGCTTTGAGAAAGCGAAACATTGTGTGCACCATCATTTGATAAAAATGTGAAGATCTACAGGCGGGCTTAGCCAAATATGTACACAGTATAACATACATGAGCATGTCAACGATCTAATTTTCAAAAATACAAGTACAGTATCCCTACATCCCGAATATCATGTTTCCACGGCGACATATTTTAAAGCAGCAAACCCGTATTTCTTGGAGAGATCCTTCTGAAATTCCTCCTTTAAAACTTTCAGACACCTATGAAAGAAACGAGATAATGGAACAGGAAATGCTGTCAGTAAAGATTGGAATCCTGGAAGTGCCGTCCGACTTGTTGAGATCCTCACGTAGTTTTTCTCAGATTGACAACATCACACAAGCAAGATGTCAAGATCCCCAGGTAATTTATCATGGGATGACGACATCGTAAAAGTGGAATAACGATATTATTTGTCAATGGGAGCATGAAGGAAGAAACATCAGCTCACACTACTGGTGGTCAATAGTCATTGTTATACCAGGGTCATAGATAGTGAACTTTTATTTGTTGTAAAGTGATCAGGTGATCTGCTACAAGTGCACAAGTATCATTCATGGCTTTGCCTCGAGTGCCATTTGCCCCCTAAGGTGTACAAAACACCCTGGACTCCTACACCGCAGGCAAAATTTGTTAAATCATCCACAACTGAATTAGCTAGCAATGGCACATCAGTACTGAACTAATCCAATGGAGTGGATTAAACGTGGATGAATCACAAGTGCATGTCAGCATGAGCTGGGTGCAAATGCAAAATGACAGAGCCAGTAGTGTGTCCCATCATGGAAATGTGGTAAATGGTACCCAGCAGTGCCCCACTAGATACAAAACCACACAGTGAACATCGGCAATAATTGCTCAGATGTACAGCAGCCCTTTTCTAGCCTGACTTCATATACTGTGGCATAGACTGATCCTTCCAATGCCTGGAACATATTCAACAGTTTCCATTAGAGTACTATAAATAGCGGACTAGCCAATATGAAATTTTCACTCAGGATGGCACATAAAGTTAATCATGATAGATAAGTCAGTCATTATGTGGGATACCATAGAAAAAGTAATTGGATGCTTAAAAAAATGAAACAAGTCCTTGAAATGGCACACAAAGTAAGCCGCAAACCCCTTAATCAGCCAATTTTGACAAATTGCAGTACATGCAAATCCTATACGCTACATTTGACTTGTCAGTTTTAGATCCAATGATCTTCCATTTTCAGTGCAAAATGGAAGAGAATTTAACTGAAATCCTCAATGAACAGAATTTAGCTTTGTAGGGAAAAGTCTAAACAGACAAACAAAACATTATTTGTTTCTTCAAAACTGCAGAAAAGTTGTTGGTTCCAAGCAAAGTATACAGCAAGCAATGGTATTCTTCACTTAGAATTCCATGGCAACATATTTTCACAACTCCCTTTATTTTCAGTTTACATCCCCTTCACGATGCATATGCTGAAGTAGATTTTTGTTTGACATAGTTCCCATATTTGAAACAGAATTCAGGATTTCTTCTTGGAGAGTGAATGTTTTGAACCAGAAACCCACTGGCTCCTGGTTTAAAACTAACTGATATACACAATACAGTATAAGTTAAAATACTCACGTCCGATAAAGATCGCTTGAGCGAAACTTGGCTATGTCAAAACTTGGTGTGTGGGGCATGTGTATGACGAATGCATTGGGTAGGACAATGAATTCATACCTAGCAAGAGACACACAATGATCAACTCAAAGTTTAGGTAACACCTCTATAAAAATAGTCTGACCTTGAAGAAGTTCATAAGAACCTATAACAAAGAATACATCATCAATTTTAGCTTTCGAGCTAGCCTGATTGCAACCATGGAACTAACTGCAGAAAGCCATGCAGATGTAGTCCCATTGCTGACTTTTTGTTGTGGCCATTTGACTGCAAAACGAAAGGTCATGTGACCCCACAGGAAACCCCCCGTGAAAACAAACCCTAACTACATGTATGTACTGCACTTTGTGCTGCAAATAATAAACATGATAGAGCAATTTACTTGAAAGTTTGCCACACCAAAGGTACAGCATAAACTGGTTTACAGAGCCTGAAAGTAAAAGGTAACACAGTGAGCTTCTGGAACCCTCATGCGGACCACCGATGCAGATTTTATCATGGGGCCATTCTATCATGTTCAATGACTTTTTTGAAGAGTGATTCGAAATTGAAACCATCTCGAGAAACACTCATTTCAGAATGTTACCATTATGTTCCTAAATTAATATTTTGGAAAAATCCCCTGGAGATGTGTAAAAAACAAATGTCATTAAAAACCTTACACTTCCGGCAATGTGGTTTCTACGTCTCCTTGTTCATGCACATTTGTTCACACTTCACGTACTTACGTGAAAATGAGACTGTACACTGCAAAGATTTACCTACCTGCAGTTGATGAGTTCTAGATTCAGTCGAGTTGCAAAGGTTAGATTAAACTTTAGAATATTTTGTAAATGCAGATTATTCCTTCAATTTTATTTCCTTATTTATTATTTTGATTTGTTCTGTTTTTAAGTTACCTTTTACTGAAACACTACCATAACATTTCATTCTTTATGTCACTGTTTATCTGTGTACAAGGATGCTGAATTGCACTTGTCTTAATGTATATTTGATTCTTGGAAGTGCAAGGTCAGTTTTTGGCAGAATATTTCTCTTTCAGGTCAGGTAATTTTAAAAGTTACTAAAAATTAATATCATCGCAAATATTTTTTTCCTGAGCGATTTTTTTAAAGAAGAAAACAAAGGAAAATAATTGAAAATTCAGAAATTTCTGCATATTATTTTTCCTATCCAAGGGTTCCGGAAGCACACCTTCAGAGGCAAACTTTCAAGCTTTCTTGCTTATCTCTCAATAAAGAAGAAACTTGTGGGTGACAACATGAAATCTCGAAAAAAAATATGATTTGTGAGCAAAAGTATGTGACATTAGAATGAAAAAAAGTGGGGAAATAGCCACAGAAAAAGTTGGAAATGCAGAGCAAGTTGATTTGGATTACGTATACACAGTAAGTGTAATGTGCAGGCCTATTGGACTTCACAACTCAGACACTTTCATTAGCTCAAAATTTGGACAACCCAAATTTGTATGCATTCCCTGAGGTTCAAGTTATTGAGATTTCATTGTATTGAAACATACTGGGCCTACGAGTACTCTTCAATCAGAAAAAGTAGAGGTTGTCAGAACTTGGGTGTGTCTCCACTTTCAGCTTTATCTTTGATTTTCCAAGCAGATTGCAAGTGAAATGTTCCAATCTATGGTTTTTTATCAGTCTGATGTCTCTGTGACAATAGTTGGGGCTGAACCTAGCAGGAAGGGTCTCAACCCAAGGGCTGAAGACTTTGACCCAAGGCAGAAACAATCCTTGAACACACCCTTGCTGTCCCTATGCAGCAGAACACTCACCCCTGTGCATCAACTTCCATAATCTGGGAGACTTTGTTCCAACCAAATCCCACAAATCTGAGATCATAGGTTGGGCACTCCATTTTGATGACTATGTAAGGTTCAAAATCAGGTTCCCACTGCACCTGTGGACAACAGTGAAATAATCAGTTTTTAAAAACTTTTTAAAACTTGAATATTCAAGTCATGTATCAACAAGTGTAGCTCAATGAGCTCATTTTTAAACTGCACAGTTGACTTTCTTTAAACACTGTCAACCACAAATAAGTCCCTAAAAGTGCCAGAGGTTTTTTTGGCTAGTTGCAACAGGCAGAAGATTGACTGATGAAAATAAAACAACTGTCGGTGGAAACTGCAAGCTGAGGGCTTCATGCATTTGCAGTAGATGCTCATGTTACTTTTAGCCACAGGTAAGTACATGTAGGTCATACCCAGCTAAACACTCTTCGGTAATGTTTTCTAGCTTCTTCCCCATGAGGCACAATAGATTCAGCAGAATATTGGCTGCTTACAGCAGCTTTCTGGTATTCCGAATTGTTCAAGTTAAAAAAAAAATACATGTGTATTTTATATGACCTCCAGTTCCATTCCAGCGTCAAAAAATGGCTGCATATGTTTGGACAAGACTCAATGATTCATTAGTGTCCATTCAAAAGGAGGACATCACATTACAAAAAAGAGGTTTTCCCACAGTTATGACTGAAAAGTTGTTACTTAACAGAGATTGCCTCTGAATTAATAATGTTTACACATCACTGGCCATGGTAGACTCATCTTGCATAAGATGGCCCTGGAACTTGGGTTCTAATCTTTGCAATTTGACTTTGTGTAATTACATGTACATGTATTTCCGACCACTGCCCACAACCTGGCTAATCTAGAGCTGGTTGTTAAGAAAGTTTAATAGCCTTGTGGTTTCAGAATAAGAATTTTGGGTGTGTTGCCACTTTGGGAAGAAAAACTGTTCAACTAATGAGTATCCAAACAGATCAGGTTGGGGGGTCAGTTTGCCTGTGTCTAACAATTTAAGAGAGTATGGTCATGTTTGTTTCACACAGATCCAGATCACGACCAGTGATCCTTTGAGAAAAGGGTTTGTGGGTACACCATGGAATCAATCTCTTTTGGGCGAGGTGTGGTTCTTAAAAAGAACCGGTGAGTGTTAACTCGACGTTTCGGCCAGTGTGCTCTGGCAGTCCTCAGGAGAGTGCCAGACTGGAGTGGATAGCTGGTTATAAAGGTAATCCAGAAGCGGTGGAGCATGGAACAGGATTCACAGGTTGAGTGACTCGGTGTATGCCCTGTTGCGTGAAGGTGTAGGATCCTGGAATTGTTAGGAAACCTTGGGTTTGGGTATAGGGGACCCTACTACCCGGGAGTGGGTGTCTGCTTGGGTGCTAGTAGTGGGCGCCAGATGACGTTGAGCTTGAAACTGATGTCTTGCGGTACGGTGTTGTGCCGGAAAATCTTGATGGCTTCTCGGATTCTCCTTGGAAGCCAGTTCTGGATGGGGGCAATGAGTTCTGCTCTGTCCCATTTGATGCGGTGGTCCATGGAGAGTGCATGTTTGATGATGGCTGACTTGTCGTATTCTCCTCGTCGGCTGTGCAAGCAGTGTTCTTGGAGTCTTGTGGGGAGGTTCCTTCCGGTTTCCCCAATGTATACTTGGCCTGGTATGCTTCTTCGGTGGGAACATTGGTGAATAGCAACACCACATCAAAGCTCACCATGATGTCTGTTGGCTGGAGTGACAGGTTTCTCATGAGCTTCACGGACTAGGTGGAGTTGGAGATATGGTGTGTTGCCGACCAGGGGCTGGAGGATGCCAGTCAGGAGGCAGGCAGTCTCGTACGTCGGTGAGCCCCTTAAAACCACAATGGAGCGCAGGGGGATGCCCGGCTTGTGGACCTTGGGTTGACCAAAAATCTTGGACAGGTAGATGTCGACTGGCAGAGGCAACGGTACAGATCTGCTGGGATGGAGTCGGAGCGGTGGAGGGCGAGGAGGTGGCTGGCAATGCGTTTCTCGATGGCTTGAGTGGGGTCCTTGGGTAGGGGGCGGTAGGTGCCGGCTGTGAGGATGTCTCGTACTTTGTTGGAGTAAGCCACGCGGTCCATGACCACGGTGGCATTGCCCTTGTCAGCCATGAGGATGTGTATGGACTTGTCGCTGCGGAGATCACGGAGGGCTTCAACTTTGGGTCTGGTGAGGTTGGGCTTGATCGGTTTGGCGTGTAGGAGTGCTTGATGGATCTTGACTCAATTGTTATCAGCTGTGGTCTTCTCAAGCTTCCGTATGGCAGATTCCGTGGCTTGGATGATGTCGGCTAGGGAGACGGCGCGTGGTGGGTTGGCGAAGTTTATGCCTGGGGACAGGACATCTGTCTCAGTGGTCAACAGGGTGTGTTGGCTGAGGTTCACAACAGTGTGTCGTTGGAAATCGAGATCCAGATCCGTGTTAAACAAACAGACCCTAGGATTATCCTGCCTAACATGGATGTTGTAAGGTAACTTCTTTCAAGCACGGACTATTTACCCAGTGATGTGCAACCGCGAGCAGTTCCATGCATGTTACAGATTGTTATTACCACCACAGGTGCTCTCGACTTTTCTCGAGAAAACTGCGACACGCGTTGCAGCATGCAGCATGTACAGTGCAGCCGTGGTTCTGCCGAGACGATGCGCCAACGCGGTGCTTAATCTATTTGTTTAGACGAATAAATCTTCATTAATCAATTTCAAGCAGAAACGAAGTTTTAATGAGGCAAGATTCCCCAATTATGTGGTACACTTTTCTCAGAATGTATAGGATGAAATATCTTGAGCAGCATATTTTTAGAAAGGGTGTACCCTGACTTAAAATATTCCAAGAAAACAAAGTGGTAGACAGGAATATATATTTCATTATTAGAGATAATCCAATTTAATTTCTGCTTTGATATTGTGCCGGCCGTAACACGCATTGAACCAGCTCTGAGCTTAAGTTGCACATCCCTGGGTAAATGGTCCGTCCGTGTTTCAAGCATGCTTATCTGCTCCATGAGTAAGTAGTCCTCATCAGCAAAGTGAGTGAGGGCTGCTATGTGATTGTTTTAATGAACATCTCTTGTTCACACACAGAGCTCCTACCTGGTAGGGAGTTGTGGCTGTCCGCCACTTAGCAAAGTTGGTGGGGGCGTGACCCTTCTGCCACACATGGTAACGGAATGTAAATAAGGTGCCCATGTCCAGCATGTGCAAGAGTTCTGCCTTGGATTTGGGGAAAGTCAGACGGTAGCGTAGTGTCTCAAAGGCTGGGACTACTAAAGCCTGTTGAACATTTGAAAGGTAAAAACCAACATTCCCCTTTAGTTAATTCAGTCACATTGTCAATTTAATTCTGCTGCACTAAAGTTTGAAGTAACCTTAAATGTAGCTAAGATGGTTTCAGGAATGTTCAGATGTTGTGAGCCAAACGATCAGTGATAATGATAATATTTTAGCATTTTTTAATTACAGACACTGTGCACCTTATACATGCTTTGATATTATTATTATTATATGCCATATAGAATTAGTATGTCCTGATATCTTGATTTCCACTTTTTATTTTGAAAGCAAAAGCAGTCAACTTCTTCCATATTCAATTACATGCATAACTGGTGAAATAGTTGTATTTCTCATCAACTCTAACCTTCCAAATCTTTTCAATCTGATTGGCGAGTTCAGCAGGAATTTTCAGGATTGTGGAAAAAGTTAAACTTTCTTGACAATTGTTATCATAAAGAATGCCCCATGTAGGTTCCTGAAAAGAGGTGGTCTTGGAGATTACAAAAAGGTATAGAAAAAGTTGTGATTGGAGTTAAACACAAAGCTGACCTTCTTAGATGACTTCATGTCCATCATATCAATGGCTTTCCTCAGGTATGAATACAATCCATACATCGGCAGAAAGTCGATATCAGACAAGAAGACATACGGAGTGTTGGTCTGCTTCAAAGCAGTGTTGCGAAGGTAATTCACAGGGTAGAATTGCTACAGACAGATAATTAAACTTGATTACTGCTAAACATTATCTCCTTAAATGGCAGTAAAAGTAATAATACAAATGCTCAACAAAAAGAAGATAGATTGCAAAAAGGTGCATCTGAAGGATTCCATAAAAACAGTTCTATTGCGTGCAACTTCATTCCTCAAAGCCATGTTGATATTTTAGCAGCGCAGTAGCCTAGGTACAATTGTTATATGATCAAAACCATTTTTTGAGTCAGAGGCCTTTAAAAGAATTTTTAACATTGCAAATCAATGGGAACAAAAACCAACAGTTTCACCAGCACAGTGGCCATTACATCATCACCAAAACTGAGTGACACATCAGAACAAGAAGTCCAGTTTTCTCTCTCTATTATGCAAACTAAAAACCAAATTAAAGTACAATACCACCACAACTAACACGCCTGGCTAGCTGGGTCCACAAAAAAGTTTGTTATAGTGGTTGCTGGGTAGAGTCAATTCTCAGTAAAACAAACTTAGATACAACAAGATTCCAATTAAGATGTTTTGCCAGTCCCGAACGAAAGTGTGTACATTTCAATGAGGAAAAAAATCTCAAATATGAGCTTGGGTGGTACAGGATTTATGTTAAGACAAAACTTTTTTCAGTGAACCTGAGTACAAGTGTATTGTTATTTAGCACGAGCATTTTGAAAACAACTCGTCAATCGCTGCACCCATTCAATAAATACAATGTATGCTGTTGTACTCGGCACAGTGATAATGCTCACTAATCCAGGACTGCAGTTTTGGGCAGTTTAGATCCCAAAAAATGAAAAAATTTTCTTTATGGGGGTTTTTGTGCTGCCCAATCCAAACAAAGATGACAGACAATTGGCACTTGCAATTTCCGGGCCATCAGAGGACCCAAATAAAAAACATCTGTTACCAACTGCCCACCAAAACATGAAAAAGAGAATCTTGAGCAAAATGCCCCTACTGTACATCACTTATTAATATAAATTTCATGTTTCAAAAGGGATAGGCCTTGCTGGGAAGATTTCTTGTAAAACGTGCATCAACACATAAAACAAACATACATATAACAAGAAAACACATCTCCATAATTTCAAAATATGAATGCATAAAAATATGTTAAAAATTATAGTTTTCACAACCTTATTTCACTCCCTTCTCGAAGCAAAAGCTAAACAATAGCTGTCGGGTACCAAAAGTTGTCTGAAGAAATTCCCAACAATCGTGACGTCATAAGACAGAGTCCTTTATCCGGTGACTGTTTACTGTTACGTAACAACACGTTGACATGCATGTAATGCAGAAGCATTAGCATGTGCCATCATGTCAGACCAAGCAATGATAATTCCAGCGTTGATGCTTTTTCAGCAATCAATTGTCATGTTGGTCTTATTCATTTGACAAAGAAAGGGACACTGAAGGAGCTGATGAGGCACAAGACATATTGCCTTATCAGTTTGAGACCAGAATACACTCGGGAAGAGATTTTGCGACTCGAGGCTGTTGGGTACGGGCATGGCGGCGACCCGGAGGATCGACAACAAAACACTGACTAAATTGGATTTTGCCCTGCCCGACGTGTATTACAACACTGTATACTCAGTGTTTGCCCCCGAAGGCTTGTGAGAAAACCAACAACCATACTCGTTTGGGACTCAAGCCCATGACCTCCTGCTTACTAGTGCAGACGGCTTTACCACTCGACCGACAAGCTTGCCGGTGTCGGCTGGCTAGTTAGAGTCAGATGTAGCAGCGGGTACTGCGAACAACTGTTTCCAAGGATGGAAGGATGGCAAGCACGGTGGTCCCCTGCACAAATCCATCCTCGGAAAAACACTGGCTGGTAATGATTTGTTACTGCACCATAATAAAAATTTGGCTTTCTGAAGAGACGTAATTGTCCTATCATTGGCTATTCAATAGCTGCTTTTGCTGATGTTTGTTTGATAAATCCTGTTTTAAGGTGAAACACGCACGTATTATCGTCGACAAACGGCAAAACCAGATGATGCGAAACAGGTTGATGTTGGGTTGGGATTTATCTTTAGGGCCTACTGCCTACTGGGAAAGCTACATTGCCTTCCTTGTCTTTCATCTGTTTTGCCATTTTGGTTGTTTTGTTGTGTGTTTCAGTGATTTTGGGGGTAGTTTTTTGTTCATGGTTATAGGCGAGCCTACTTTGTCAAAGTTGGTATTCCATTCCGTCAATTTTTTCACTGTGCACTGTGAGTTGCTTGCTTGAACCGATCAACTTTCTTGGCAGAACTATGCATTCTGGTCTGGAAAGTCTAGTCCGTCTTATGACGTCACATTTTTGCCAAGATTTGTCTGCTGCCCTCATTGACCCATTTTGATCAAATTTTGCACAGAGCCCAGGCAGAGACTGAAAAAAATGCCAAGTTTTGCTGATTTAATGACATAAAAGAGGGGTTAATCCAACTTTTTGCTCATAAAACGGTTGAAAATTATCATATAACGTCAATTTAACCCTACATGGCCTATCCCCTTTAAAATCTGTTACTGCCCTACCCATATAGGTCTCTTTGGAAGTGAAGTGTAAAAGTTCTAAATCTCTCTAAAACACATTACCTATGCCCTCTACTATCCACACAAAAATTCAACGGTTTCCTTCACTTTGTACAAGTAGAAAATTGCATTTCTGTCGTCGATCACCAATTAAGTTGCTAATGTCCTTACTTGCGCATACTTTTTATTAAAGATAAGGTTCCAGAAAATATAAATAGTTTAGTAAGTCCCCTGACTTTTGTGTCAATGGGAGTCGACTGTATAGAGATTTTCAGTCTCTGATGCACAAGTTTCCAGCTCCAGACCATTCACTGAATAAGGATTTTAGGCCAAAAATCAGTAAAGTGCATAAAACATTTTTGAGTCAAGAGGCATGTTCCATATACTCAATTGTTCAGTATAGTGATGCCATAATAGTGGCATTGTACTGTACTTAAATAAAGGTCTTAAGACTCATTTTGAGGGATCTGGTCAGAAATTTGGAAGAGCAAGGTTGTTTTTCAACAGTACATTAACATTCTTGCTCTGAGGTTGTTTCATTTATTGCACTCACATCTGGGCGAGGGGGCAACCCTCCCTTCACTTTGTACAGGGATTTTTATTCTCCTTATTTTTGGCCTTTTCTGCATAGTGTGGGAGATATTCCTAGCAAATAATCAGCTAAATTTCAGGAATATTTGGTGTAAAGGCTAAGAGTTTGGTCAATAATTCAGATTTTCCCCATAGATGATAACACTATTTTTGCCCCCTTGAGTCCCAAGTGTAAAATATGGATTAACCACTAACTGACCAATCCGAGAGAAGAACCAAGACTCAGTGATGTCACCCACAGAGGTTTCCGAAACCAAAAAATTGTGTTTATGAGGCAGACTTTAGTTTTCTTACCCCCTCTTTGTAGACTACATGATAGCCCACATTCTTGCGCTTCATCAATACATCAGAGCTAAGTGTGAAGCGTAGGAACTGCTGAGCCTCAGCATCAGACATGTACAGGGCCAAGCTGATGGGACCTGATAGATACAACGTTCACGTACATCAGATCAAGCAACAAAATATTACAACAGGCAGAGGGTTTTTACAGTGAAGTTTTCACACTCTACTCTTGCTGTGGAAGCAAGCATTTTGCAAAACCTCTTCACATTTCTGATTTTATGCAGACCAAGTACGAGAAACTGTTTTTGTCTCTGTCACAGCTGGAATTTCCATCCTACATATTCTACAGAAGACACCCTTCACTGTTTACAGAGAAGCTCTTCCCTCCCTCTTGGACCTCAATAGGGGCACCACTGATATAACAGAGCAGGCCGTTTTTTGGCCACTAACATTTCAGCAACCAATTTACCGTAACATTTTGCTATGATTTTACTGACATTTAATCAGTTCCTCTCTACTGAGGTTTCTCATGGACACAGACTGTTTGATTAACCCTTCCTAGAGCCACAAATATGAAAGTTGTGTAATTTTCC
>NW_019091378.1:1915807-1928164 GCF_001949145.1 Acanthaster planci | reverse complement strand
CTATTACTCTTTGCCAATTTGTGCATCAGTCCTTTGAAAGAAGTTACTAGAAATTAGGTGTTGATTTGTTGGTTTAGATTTTTGAAGTCTGTCTTTAATATATCGTGGTATAATCATAGTGTGTCATAATACATTCAGTTTTTTTAAATACTGCATGAAGTTGATACATGAATTAATCCCGACTGATGATGTCATAATAACGTCATCCTTTTTTTTTTATTGATTTTTGTATATTTTAGTTTCCCATTAAACATTTCAAAATTCGAAACAGCTCTGCGGTTGTTGCTGTGACAACCACTACCTCTAGTTATTTTTTATTTTTTTAACTTGTTGAAAAAATTTTCAGGCTTGCTCCGAAACATGAGGGCCAGCTGGGGATCTGCGAGCAGAACTATTTCAGAGGCCCTATATTGTAAAGTAATGAAAACAGATGTGCATAGCAATTTTGCATGACCATGAAAAATGAGGCTGTGATGTGTTCACCTGTAACATCTCAATCAACATACACGTAGGCCAGTACACCAGTGC
This sequence comes from Acanthaster planci, assembly GCF_001949145.1. The sequence continues at coordinate 1,927,636 of NW_019091378.1, read as the reverse complement.
ATCTTCACACGTGCAGCTTTGACTTTGCCTATGCTTGCATGACTTTGAAAATGTGCATTTCCAGAAAATAGGGTAAATATATGTGTCTACATCATAAAATTCTTCCTCTAGCTCAGAGCAGAATACAATAGCTGAAATTGTTCTCTACCTTCCAATGGTCTTTGTTCATTATTAAAAGTTTATAAAGTAGTAACACAGATGAATAAATACCTAGGACAGTTTTTTTGTTCCTATTGGTCAAAACAGCCACCTGACAGTATATTAACATTTGATAATGCCCGCTGAGAAGTGATAATGCCCCCTGCATAAATCACATGCTTGCACATGGATATGAAACAGCTTAGTAGAGTCCAATTGGTCAATAGTCTGTGTGCACACAACAGCCACATGATCACCAAGTTCATTTAAGGAGATTCTATTGGACAAGTTGAAAAGGAATGTACCATAAAATGAATGGGTTGTTTGAGAAAATGAAAGTAAAATTCTAGAACAAACTCACTGGAAATCTATCACATGTTGACTTTTTTTGACTTCCTGCACAAAAAAGCATTTATGAATGGGAATAAATATGTGCTTGGCCGGTGGAACAATTGTATATGACCGGCCCATCAGGAGACTGAACGCTGATAATGGCCTCGTCTGCGGCTCGTGCATTAGTCGCGTCCATTCTCCTGAGCCGGTCTTACATGCATGTTTAAGACCAGATAATTGCACGTATTTATTCCATTAATAGAAAACTTGAACTAATGCATTTTAAAGTAAAAACGAAGAATTCTGTCAGATATTCCTGGCAAAAAATTAACCCCAATTGATGAGACTTTAGATACACAAAGGATTAAACCGATAGCATCTTAATCTTTGGATAAACAATGCAAACGAACAGGCAGGCTAGAAAGGCGGTACTTTTTCTGAGTTAGAGCCTACCAACTCAGAAACTTTCCAGTGGGACGTGGAGAGCGTGGTCTTTAACCATAGCAACCATCAAAAGCATTTTCGTAGACCAAAATTCAAATTAAAATGTGAACAAAAAGTCCAAATGAAAAATGTACTTTGAGACTTTTGCATGACTTTCCACAGAGCACGGCATCCTCTTACTATGCTCTTTTGAAAGGCACACAAAATTCTAAAAAGAACTTGGTTAAGATTTACAGAGAGTTTGTTTTGTTGGTCCCAGTCTTGATAACTTTGCTGAAACCCAAACAACTGTATTCCACTGTGTTTCAACACTGTTTAAGGAAGTTACCTAATTAATTCCTGTGACATTTTTATTCAACTTCCCACAAAAGAGACTGTTTTAAGTGCTCAAGTACTGATTGAACAAATTCTTAAAATACTGACAGAACGTCAAAGAGAACACCTCACCATCCCAGTGTTTACAGATTGATTCCAACATCTGCAGCCTGTCCATGGATAGCTGGGCAACAAGTGTAACATCATTACCATCTGGTTTCTGGGCACACAAAATGCAAATTTACAAAATCAGAATGGTCCTAACAAGGGTCACAGATGAAAATATTATACATGTACATATATGTACAGGTGTATGTGCAGATCTATCCAGTTGCTTCATCCCATGAAACACTGAAGGGTCTTCACATATTCCAACCAATCTGCCCTATGAATGGCAACAGCATATGCATAAAAACCTCCAAGGCATGGTACCACTGCCTCCTCATGGTCATGTTACATGCACATACTGTGCCTAGTGGTTATCTTCATTTTCCTGGGTCATTAGAACACTGAACAATGATAGAGGTGCATTTGACTGGTAATGGTAACTGTGTATATATTGATGCAAGGAAATACTGCATATTTACCGGTGTATACTGGTAGTCCAGGTAGTACAAGTGTGTTCTATGGGTGAGAATTTTCTCTCTTCGAAACTCGTAGCACTGGTCATCTTCATCTAATTTACTAAACTGTAAAGTGATATTAATAAGAAAAGGAGGTCATAAAGAATTTTTAAAAGTAATTATCAATGGTAGTTAGAAGTAAGTCATGCATGTAAAAACTGTAATGAAACACCAGCACTTCTAATCAAAATGCTGAACAGCGAAACTGGCAAGAGTGAAATTTGACTGTGCAAACCACTCAAACATCATGCTAATGCTGTAATAATTGAACTTTGGTATTCTCTGAATTCACCACAATCTTTGCTCTGGAGGTGCTAGTCAAAACCTGCAAACACATGGCCCGGGATCTTTCCACAATGTTTCAAACTCCTCCACCACAGCTACTGTGGGCCTAAGCCCTCATGTCCAATCCTTTTATTTTCTTCAATCTTTACACTGTATTTGCAACCAGATTAGTGACCAGAAAATGAATAAACATAATACACAATATGAAGTGCGTTCCATGTCTTGTATTATTATGTTAATTATTTATTTTAGAGCCATGATGTGTATCTCTCTGTTGTTAAAGGTTGAGTGATTTTTTTGACGTTTTGGAACAAGTGTGTGTGAGGGGTTTGATTGGCCTGTAGACAGCTGATGTGTAGGGATGAAAAGAAAAAGCAAGCTAAGAGGGAGAACGCAAACATCGGTAGCAAGCACACCACAATTTTCGAAATTCTCTGAGAAATGCTTGAGCCCGTGAGTTTTCCAGGCAAAGAACTGGCCCTGCACACGTAAGTTGAACTATTATTATTAATTTTGTGTAAATACTGAATTTGATACATGTATTAGATTTTGAAGTGAATTTCCATAACTTTGTATTTGTCATGATGAAAAGATGCCTGATTTTGACATATGAAGAATGATTATGGTCTAGAAATACAAGATTCTTGCTTTTAACCCCTTCACGGTGGGATTATTTTGACCACGACAGCTGCGCTGTGGTATGCCCTGACTGGAAGGCTTTGTCCAGCAGCAGGCCCCATTGAACCAGCAACTGCATGGTGAATAGACTGTGCTTGTGGTATGCACTAATCCTCACACAATGGTGCGGTAGTAGCAGTCCTCCTAGCGAAGGGGTTAAAGAGATCAGAATAATTTGCGTTTCACTGATAAAGGAATTGACGTTTGTTTTTAACTTGTGCGGAAGAAGTTTAATTTGATATTTTGCTCAGATTTCCTAAACTTGACTTCGTAGCCACGTTATAGTTAAAGAAATGCTTAACCACTTCCTGCCGGGGCAGTTATTAATGTTGATGATGCTGGGGCGGGATATTTATTTTTTTTTCTGTTTTCAAAATTCTTTAAACTGGCTCATCGCTGCGGTGGTGAAGTGCTTTTGTCCCAGGTGGTAATCCGCTCGCTCTAAATGCCCAAAACCGTGGTATACTGTTTCAAAACAAGGCTGGATTATCTCCACTTTTGAGAGTGAAAAAATGACGGTAATTCCCAGCATCCTGGTCTTTTGTTCCGAGTCAAGTATTTTGTTACAAAGCCCTGTTCCCTTTGTCCGAGTTTGGAGACCCCAGCCACGCATATAAAGCATACATGTACGTGTCCGGATCCGGAATCCCCAGCGGGAAGTGGTTAACACTGAAATTTTCAGATGGCTTTTAAATGGGACATAAGATGTCAATGAGCCACTGACGGGTGCCATTGAGGGTACCGCTGACTGGCAGTGAGTCCACCACTGGGCCAGCTCCTCTAGTGACATCAGTCACAAACGACAAAGTTCGCTGTGATTTGATGCATTTGAGGAGGGAGTTCATTTTAACTTTGCTTAACTATTTAGACTTATTATTTTTTGCTCGTTTTTTTTTTATTGAATTTAAATTTATTAAAATTTGTTGACCTATTGTACTAGTCATTTGGATTTTTTGGCTCTCCAACTTAACTTTGGATTGGTCATGGCAGCAGACGTCCTGGTGTTTTCTTTTTTCTTACAAAGTACTGCGCAGCTAACCAAGCGCGTGTGACAGTGGGTGGAGTCTTCTGGAGAATACCTACCCAAACAGTCACTACATATGCAAATTTCCCATGCACCTATAGTTTTTCTCTAAAAAGACTTGATCATCCGTGGTGCCCCCTGACCTCCCACTATGCTTTGCAGTTACTCTGCCATGTTTGTCCTTCTTTTCGAAAGCGATTAAAGATGTCCGAGCTGGGGCAGGGAGGACTGTTTGGGTAGGTATTCTCTAGTAGACTCCACCCACTGTCACGCGCGCTTGCTTAGCTGCACAGTACTTTATAAAAAAAAAAGAAAAAAGAAAACACTACACCACACTAGCTGTGTGGGAGGACTCTACCTACCCAAACAATCACTACACATGTAGAGTGGCACCAGTCTACGTGGGGGGGGTTGGCTACAAAATATGTAATGTCGTAAAAGGATAAATGCCCACCTAACAAGGTCAGATATGTGCATCAATAATGATGGCAAATCTGTATGATAACGGAGGTCGGGAACTTAACTCCCTCTAATATGGTCTTCAGGATGCATTGCCATCTGTCCTTGCTGCAGGAGTCTGTGCAGCGGACCGTACGATCATCCTGCCATGTAGAGAGTCACTTTGCAGGATGCCCCTCAGTAGCAAGAGGTAAAGGTAGAGAGTTTTTGACATGCAGCCTTGCAGAAGTCTACAGTAGAAAGCCCTTGAAATTAAGGCACAGATGTACATGTAGACACCTGCTCTTACATCATGGGCCCAACGATGTTGCATTGACTATGTTCCTCAGTGCATGATGACCCATCTGGCTGGGTGAATGTGAAGGCCAACAACGTCCGGCGGGTGATGGGGTCTCTTGCTGGTGGGCGATGGAGCCTTGTGGTAGTGAGGAATCATTGGGTGCCTGTCCCTGTCCAGTGCTTTGCTTTACTAATTCAGTATCTGGACTGGGCACCAGAGTTTGTACATAATGTCTCCAGTGTGTGAGGCAATCGAGAGTACAAATATATCTGACGGCTCAAATGATGAGGTGACACTTTTTTGTCAAAAAGCTGATAGACAGGATGAGGCTGAAATTATGCAGCCACCAGCAAGAGTGAGCTTTGGCAAACAGAGTGGACTTGGAGTATATTGTCCTATGGAGGCACCCACAGCCAGGAGGAAGGCTGGGTTGGTGCAGGCACACCATAGGGAGATGTCAATGAGGGGCTCAAACTAAGGGGGGCAATAAGCAAGTGGAGGGCTTTTGCTTAGGTCCCCAGACATGAGCAGCTGCTTGGTATGAAGATGGTCATTGGACATACCACACAGGAGATGACGAAGGGCCATATGATCAGAGATGGGACTTGTTTCCAAACCAATTGTATATAGAGGCCATGGATGATCTGTAGAAGCAGACCATAGAAACCTCTCCACAGTGGAAAAGGTAGATGAGGAAATCCGATGACAAACAGATGACAAACAGATCAGATGACAAACAGAGAAGTGCTGTACCCATGTGGACATGGCTGCAGCATCGTCAGAAAATTCTGCAGAGCAGAAGGATCGTTGGACGATATCCAATACTGTATAATACTGCAAGATCCCTCACTTGGGCTGCTGGGAGGAGATCCAGTCTGATCAGGATATACAGCTAGTGTACCAACAGTCTGTTCTGTCCGGGGAACCAAGGCTGAAGCTGCCAGAGCGGGGCGATTTCCGGTAGCGTTTGTGCTGTATCTCAGGGAGGACCAGAGGGATCAGAGAGGAAGAGGGAAAGCATACGCTAATAAGGAGGCCTGCTTGATCTGCAGATAAAGCAATCCTGGCCTATGTCCACAGATATGGTGCTCTGGTGGAAAACACCTAGAGTAAGGTCTTGTCCGCTGATGAGAAGAACTCGATGTGAGTACATAAGGAAGAGTGTTCTGACTATGCCAAGGAGCAGAGTCCACTGGGTTGTTGTGAGAGCACAACCACTATCATATAATCCGGTCTTGCAATATGTTGATCACATGGTCTTTTATCCATTATAAAGTTCTCATGTCAGGATGCCAAACTGGGAAAAAAAGAAAATGTGTGTCAACTTGATGGCGGGGATTAGCCATTGCCATTGAGTTGTCTGGGCTGACCAGGGTGTTCTCCCTGTGATGCATATGAGGAGAAAATGTGGGGTGTGGAAAATCACTTGAAGTTCCTGCAGTGGGTACAGAAGTGATTTTACTGAGAGTAGGCATTCCAGTTCCCGGAAACCCCAAGTAAGGGAAGGGAGCTAGCTTCATTCAAGTGAGGATGTGGTCCTTTATCAGCATGTTGGATTTAGGCCATGAGACTGAATTCGGCGTTTAAGTGATCTTCCTTTAGCTACCATAACAGATGTGTGAAAGTGTCCTCTGATTAGAGGACCAGAAGTTCAATGGTCAAGGATGGTATAGGAAAGCAGGCGCAGTTGCAGAAGAGACTCAAATGAAGCCTGGACCAAAGTCCACCCTGTTGGCCGTTAGTCCAAGGAGGTGGAACCAGGCAAAGACTGAAGGCAATTGAGAGGACTAAAGTGAGATGGGTCCTTCTGTAGAATGGAAACTTATCTGGCCATTGGGGTGATTCTGCATTCGATCATCGCCCAAATGTTAGTTGGGAGTGGGGATGGTGCCAGCGTCTATCTTTTTTGGTTGATGAGGAAGCTGAGTGGGGAAGTGAGGTCGCAAATAAGGTGGGTTGACTCTACGGCCTCTGGACTGTCCGACAATCAGCCAGTCCCCTAAGTACTGGGGGATCATAATGTGCAACTGTCGTAGATAGGCGGTGTCGGTCTTCATAACATGGTGAAACTCTGGGCAAAGTAAACAGACCAGATGGAAGAGCTTGGGGTTTGTATGTCTTCCCTTTGTTCATGAATTGGGAAACCTGTGGATACGTTCATGTGGAATTTCTTGGTGTGGATGAAGCTATTCAGTGGTTTCAGATTGATGATGAGATGCCCTTTGTCTCATTCCTATTTAGGTGCAAAGAAGAACCTTAAAAAAGAGATTGACGTTTGCTTGGCTGGATTGAACTTGAAGGATGGTGTACTTTACAGTAGGGATTTCATCTCTGACCTCAAAACGAAGCATTGGTCTTTTCATGGGACTGGAGTTTGATCCGAGGACTGGTCCAATGCAATCTCTAGCCAGGACTCTGCAAAAAGATGTAAACAGCCACCAGCAGGCTCAGGATCACCAATCACAGGTGGTGAAGCAATGTTGTCATTGGCAACACCCCCAGAATACACGGGAAGTGTGTAATGAATATGCTTGCCCCTGGTGAGCTTCATTCATCTAAGTGGTGCAAGTTGAAGCCTAGCAACAAGTAGGCTAACTCTAATAAGGCAAGAGTTTGGGTCAGCAAATATAGCACAGCTGATGTTGTTGTTTAGCCAGAGGCAGTGTTTAACAGAACGACAATACTTCCTGATAGCATAGATCTGTTCTGCCTCGGTCTCCAGAGTGTCCAGAACTTACCAGCAGAGCAGTCCTTTCCTTAGAGTGGGAATGTCTGGAGGTGAGTCCTCACACTATTCTAGAAAACGTGTATAGTATCCAGGTCATCAGATCCCAAGGTTGAAGTTGCCAGGAAGGAAATTGAAGTGAATTGTTTAAATACATGGATAAGCCCTTCATCAAGGCTGCAAAGGGCTATGGCTGAAAACTCTTAGGACACTCCTCATTTGAACAGGCCAGGTACTTTTGATAGCAGCAGAGACACAGTAAATTGTAGCCCAAAATGGGTTTAAATAATGAAGCCCTTGTCTCGGTTGATTGAGTGGAAGAATGATTTCCCAAGACAGCAGAGGTTTTTTTTAGCACGTATTTCCCAGTACTGACGACAGAAGTTTTCTGCCGAGCAGATAGACCATGATACTTTCTGTTTTAGAGTTCACACTACACCGTGGTATACTGGGCTTAGGAACATAAACTTATATACATGTAAACTTTTATACCGTAATGTATTCGATGGGGCTCCAAGAAGACAGGGCTCCATCACCAGAAATAACTGAAGGGAACAGGGATAATATTTCCTGCTCAACTTAATGCATCAGTTCAGTGGGCCTAGGCAACTTCCACTATCCAATTTGTCCACTGGCCCATGACTACTGGCATTAAAGGAAAGAATACCACTAGCACCAATATTCCCTTCCTTGTTTCAGTCCCGCAAGTGCAACCAAAGAAGCAGACCCAATTATTAAGAATTTATTAGGGAATTCCTGCTTGCGGCTAAGGCCTATATGCCCGTTACAGCTGCAAGGAAACAACGCCCTCTCAAGTGGCTGGGCCTTGTCCTCGTCCGGCCAATGTAAAATGAATCCCCCATTCAAATGGCTACGCCTTATCCACATATGTGCGCCTAAAGTACGGTGCATCCACACAAAAAACATTGTCTCAGACAGTTAGGTTTTGTGGATTTAATGAGCTGCTAAATGTGTGAATTGCCCAACTCAAGCAGCAAGGCCTATAATAATGCTGCAGGGTTGGCCACGTCTCATAACATTAACAGTATGTGCCTACAGAATGCACACACAGAAATACTTGAGAAAACGTCACCAAAATATGAGAACCTATCACTCTTAGAAAGTTAGAACCACAGATAGTATTAATTTATTTAGAAAGAAGCAAAGGATGATCAGGTCAACACAGAACCAAAAACGGAACTCGAAAACTCCAAGATGCCTAGCAAGACACTTCTGACAAATTACGGTGCTGAGAAAAGAAGGGATGAACATGGCAGCGTGACCGCAGTGCATAGTGGGAGGTCAGGGGCACCACGGATGATCAAGTCTTTTCAGCAAATAACTATAGGTGCATGGGAACTTTGCATATGTAGTGGCTAGGTAGAGTGCCACAGACCTGGGATTTTATAACTAACGTCTCAAATAGGATGTAGCATGTTGTTATGAGTCATCAACAAAACAAATATACATGTGTGCAACATTTTACACTACTTAAACCCATACAGTCGTGTAAGTTTTATTCCTAATACACAGAAAAGAAGAATCACTTAATGATACATGTACATGTAGTTGCATCCATGCTGATGGTACATGAAGATGTGTCTTACCAAGTATTCTGCAGTTCTTTTCTACATAATACTTCACTTTAAAATCTGTATCTACAATCTGTTAGCTTTCAGCACAAAGTGAATATACTCCTTTCTCTTTTGACTTCATTGTCTTCATTTTTAACTATTTCCTTTTTTGCCTCTTCCTTCAAGAGTTTCCCACCCTAAGTGGCCTTCGTGCCTATTGAGGGGCAACTTCCATAATAAAAAAGACTTATACATGTAGATGTACTTCTCAACATCCCACCTTTTCTTCAAGGGAAACATTCCCTTTTCCCTCTGCGCAGCCAAACAGTTCCCTCCTCAGCAAGTTGCCGTCATACTCCAGGAAGGTCAGGTACAGGTTACGGAAAAACTCCACATGCTTGTTCTTGACGCGCAGCTTCTTGGGGGAGTTCCAGTGGATGACCTTCAGATCAGTGACCTCCGCATAGCACAGCTTTTGTGTAAGAGGAAATTCAAAAAGCCATACTCAACAAGGTGCCAATTCTGTCAAAGAAACTACATGTATTAGTTAGCGTAGGTGGAGCCAGGGGGGTCCTGGGGGTCTGGACCCCCCTTTCATAAGAGGACTCTTTTTTTAAACTCGGGATCGACAACAAACATAGCATTTTGTTGATGTTTTCAAATGTTTTGGATGAGGGACCTGACTTAAAGCCGTACGTGCTGGAATATTACCATGGTTTTTGGAAAATGGGTATTGGGTTTCACCTCGATTCTCACGTTGTAAAATGTTCCTGCAGCTTATGGGCAGCTTACACGGCCGGATGGCCACACTTGCAATCAGCGAACGTCAATAGGCCTAAGTTCCCCCCCCCCGATCGAATGCTCTAACCCGCCTGAGGTAAAGTTAGTTCCAGCATATGTTGGCGCAACTTGGACTCCTCAAATTTGGTGGATTATTGTACGTTATGCCAAACATAATGATCTGCCCCCACAGATGAGCTGCGATGATGCGCAAAACAACGTGTGGACAAAACTGGCCTTTACCTCTGGGCACATCTTATTCAATTGGACCTGATACGTAAACTCCCTGATGTCCTTTGAGCATGCAACGAGGCTGGAGGAACATGCACATTAATTTTTAGTGAATAGACTAAAAATAGCATTGAAGGATTATTTTTTTTATCGTCTTTGAAATTATTTTCAACTTACACAATGAATAAAATACCACGCAAAATAAGTAGCATTTATGTCTGCATATGGATGAGATTAGTCTCGCAGACGTAACTCTATCATATTTACTGCCGAATGCATTATTTCTAAACCACACTTTCTGCCATAAAGCCTTTTTTGCCATGCCCTTGTTGCTGCCTAGACTGTTTTCAAGGCGCGTATACCGTATTTGCAAAGAGAATTTTGGTTTTAAAGGCAAGCCCTTACAGTAGTAACTTTTTCCGACTTACACAAAGACTATTTTTAAACAACTCAACTTGCACACTTGACCATTAGCTTTGCGTCAACTTCCTCTGTGTTTAGAACTCCATGCAGTGACAATGTATCATACGTTGACTTTGACACTGAAGTTTGTCAAAATAGATCTAAAGACTAATAAAGTAGCACTACTCGTTCGCGCGTTGCCGACACTTTTGGATTGCCTAATCTCACGTGATGCGGACTTTATTGTGGGTTACATTAAAGTTTTGCCTGTACATTATTTATAGGCTTATATCATTTAAAACCATCTTGAATGAGGGTAACCCTTCCAGTGAAATATGATCATTTGGGGCCCTTAAACAGTGAACATACATCAAAACAAAGATAAATACAATGCAGGATCTGGTACAAGATAAGTAGGGAAAAGAGTAACAGGAAGAATTTTAAAAATGCCTCCTTTTGAGTATATTGAAATGCATATGTCTCTGAAATCTCTAAAGGCCATTTCTGGTGATTGAATACATTGTATTTTTATTTTTTGGTGGCTATTGTCAAAGTATTTGAAATTGTTCCCTGCCTCTATTATTATTTGCAGCCGGATACCATTTTCCTCAGTCCGGTATCAAATTGATCCTTTTTGCAACCCCACATGTTTTGTTCAGTCTAAAAGGTCACCTTGTGTGCCCGGTAGAAGGACGTAAGCACAAAGGCCCTTCTGCCGGGAAGCATGATCACTGTAAAAAACTTTTCCTGGCAAAAGGATGAAAGTGTGCAACTATTGTATTTTAATGAAATATGAAAATTTCTTGGCAAAAAGTTCAAAAAAGCCGAAGTCCTTTAATAAGTTGCTTTTTGTATAGCCCAGGTTGATTTTGTAGTAAATTATATCCGTTTTTACTAAATAAAGAGAGTTTGTTTCTTACCCCCTTTTTGCCAGGAACATTTTTTCTGCTGTGATCATGCTTCCCAGCGAAAGGGTGTAAGTGCACTTACGCCCTTCTGCTTGGTACCCGACAATCTATAATTTTCAGGTTAAGGCAAAGGAGTACATAGCAACCTGAAATTCATGCTTTTTGGAACAAAATATGTGCCTTTGGTTGGACACCCCCTTTTGAAAAATCCTGGATCCGCGCCTGGATGGAATAGCAGAGATCAGTGAATTGATTAAAGGCAGAACAGATCATTTCCAACTTTGTTAAAGTCAACCAACAAAATTATTGCAAAAAATCCTACTTGCTCAAAATATAGTAATGACATTACACTTCGTTATAAGTTACACGTACAAAACCATTTCCAAAGATGTGAGGTATTTTGGAAACTAATCCATGAATACTGCCCCATCAGTTGCTCAAATCATGAATGGCTGCTACAAATTTATGGGCAAGATTTATACCAGGCACTACCCTAGACTCCTGTGACCTCAGTCACCTTTGTAGAACTGGATGATTAAGAATCACCAACAAATCCAAATGCTGATTTAGAGGTTCGTCATGAGGGTGCACGTCAATCACGAAGGAGTGGAGCGTCACTAGACTGAGGAG
>NW_019091378.1:1879557-1915453 GCF_001949145.1 Acanthaster planci | reverse complement strand
ATCACTAGGCTGAGGAGAAAGTATCACTAAATTGAGGAGCATGATTGGAGGGAGTGGAGCATCGCTAGATTGACGACCATGCTCAGAATGAGAAGTGGAGGACAACTGTACTGAAGAGGAACATGATTAGAACAAGAAGTAAAGTAACACAAGACAGAAGATAAACATTCTTAGAATGAGAAGTGGAGCTACACTATAAAGTTTTACCCTGGAACAGATGTTGCATTCAGGCAAAGGGTGTGTACACATAGCAGAAGATCCAGATTGAGTAATACCAATACATTGACAATACCGATGCTACATGTACATGTATCTCAATGCCCTAAATTCAATGTTGACCTACAATGCCTAATTTCAAGTTCTGTTATTCCTTTCTAACAAAAGCCAGGTTTGAAACACTAATTTTCAGATGCTTTAATCCTTTTAATCATGGACGCAAGGGGAATAGAAATAGACACTTGGCAATTTTACCCACTAGAGTATTTCTACTGACACAAAACGCACAGAAGAACGGTTGAACATGAAGTTGACTCTTACCTTTGATGAACTAATGAAAAAAAAGGAAATGGATAAGATGGACTTTGCAATATACATGTATGGGTTGGGCTTGGAACAAGACGTTAATAGCACAGACTAGATAACTATGTTATTCATTTACATACCTCACTGCGAGTGTGGTCACTCAACTGAAGGTTCCATGCACAGGGCAAGTGGTGCACAATGTAAGGATGTTGCTTGATGACTGCATTAATGATATCCTGAAATGTAAGTAAAACAGAAAATTTTATTCTTATACAAAATTACACATTATTTAACAACCTTACACTGCATATATGAAGAAAACACCAGCAAAATAATGGAATCGAATTATATGTCTGAAGAAGTTCTTGCCAAGTTTGAGTTGTTTTCCTGAATAGTGTGCAAATACTTATGTACCTGATCAGCAAGTGACACTGATAGAAGACTCATGAGTTCCTTCTCAGCTGTCAGTCGCCACATCTGCATCCAGTTCAACTCCCTTAGTTTGTAGAGGTCAAAGAGCATCACCCCTGTGTTAAAACCCCGCCCCTGGAAGAGAAATAATAATTCACTTGCGACCAGATGCATTTTAAGTCCGAAATTTACAAGATATCTCATCAACGTTTCAAATAAGTCCACAACTAATCAATAACTCTTGCGTCAAAGCTTCAATAACAATTCTGCATGAGAGACGCTGATCAGCTCATCATCTCATCATCTTTTTGAAGCCTCAAAAATTACAGAATGAAAGCAATGTTGCTAAAAGACGCAATCACAATTGTCTACACACTAGACAAGTCTATACACTACTTCACAACTTCATTAATGTTTTAAATTGAGCAACTTTAAGAGACAGCAGGATTGTATTTTGGCAAATTAATGTTTAGCCTCAGACTGCTGGATGTGAGTCTCCTATTGATCTTTATATTTGGAACCCATTTAGCTGTTGTTTGGTGAAGTGCAGTTCTTGGCCCATGGACTTTGTAGAACCTACTGGTACAGCTTCTGTTTGGTGAGAGATTTATTGGCATGGTGTTTTCATCGCCTCGACCTTGGAACACATGGACGCCCAAGCACTTTCTGGCAGACTGACCATCTGCAAGCACTGCTGGAAAGAAGAGAAAGAAGACTACATCGGTGACACCTCCTGCTGTCTCAGCAGCAGCCAGTGGGGCCACCACTGCCCGGCTGACAGATCTGAAAGGCAGCAGTGCATACACACAGATGACTAATGTCTCCCAGATGGCTGATGGCTACCATGCAGCCCTAGCAGCCTCAACATTTACATTGACAGTGGACGGCGCAGGTCGAGCATTTGGACCCGAACTGGACATTTGGTCAATCCATCTCTTGCACTGTTCCTTCAGTTGGAGCATCTGCAGGAGCGGGGGTCATATCCAGTTAATGGTACTCCCTACGATTCAGCTACTGCAATCATAGCAAAGGCAGATGTGGTCTTCCAAATTTGTCACTGGTTCTGGATGTAGAAAAGCCAGTTGTGCGTAAACTGGGTACAATGCGGTGCAAAATCAAGATGCTAGACATGTGGCAGTCTGCCTTTCATACCTTCATGCTTCAAGCTGCTTAAATATGCCGAAATAGTTAGACTAGCCTCTCTCCAATTTCTTGGCTTTGCCTGGCATACGTATGATAAGCAGTTTTGCCTAAAACAAGAGACTGAGCCAACACGTTCTTGGGAGAACCTTGATTTTGAGCTTTGGCTCACTGTTGCAGCAGCTGGAGTATCAGGGCATGCTCAGTGTCGCTGTGAGGCACACAAGTAGCTGGAAACCATCCTGGCCAACGCTTTGCTTTCAATGGCCCCAATGGTTGTCATTACCATAATTGCCACTAAGCCCATAGTTTTGCAAATGTCAGAGCAGTGGTCACAATAGGTATCGATGTAGAGCTGGTGGGCCAACAAGGTAACCACAGCCATATTAGAGAACCGGCTTGGTTAGTTAAAGCCGATATTAAATCTACTTTTCGACTGCTTCCCTGATAATTACAAGCTGTTCGGGTTTAAATTTGATGGAATGCACTATTATGATAAGTGCTTACCAATGGGTTGTAGCATTTCATGTTCCCTGGTTTGAAAAATTTAGCACCTTTTTTTTAATTTCGAGTTAAGTTCGTTTCATATGTGACTCACTACTTTGGCGATTTTTGTAGAATCATCATGTTTTGAGAATCATTATAGTTTGTATTTACTTGACACATTCAAAACTATTTGCGGAGAGCTTGGAGGCCCCTTTGCACATGAGAAAACTATCAGCTCAGTTAAGACTGTAATATATCTGAGATTGGAGATCGCTGCAATTGCAGGACAAGTGCAAGTTCCTCTAGAGAGGGTTCAAGTAATTACTTAGCAAATTCAAACAGTGTTGATAGGCATAAAATGTCCTTAGTTGACATTTAGTCTCTGGTAGGTTCCCTTAATTTGTTGTCTAAGGCAATTCCACCGGACCAGGCCTTTTTGTGGCATTAAATTGCACTCACTAGGGGGCTCAGGTAGCCTTTTAACAGGGTGTGCATTTCCCAGAGTGTGTGATTAGATTTACGGACATGGTTGGGCTTCATTACCCACTATAATGACACATCAGTATTTGCTGCTTCTGATTGGCAGTCAAATGAAATGCTGGAACTCCACACAAATGCGGCTGCATACTTTGGTGCATACTTGGGGGGGGCAAATGCATCCAGGATCGCTGGCCCAACAGTGTATTGCATAATCCCCTCTCGATTGCCTTTTTACAGCTGTAGCCACTCTATGTTGCCCTACAATGCTGGGCGCCAATCCTTGCTGGCTACAAAGTCACTTTCCATACTGACACATACTGCTGTGGTATGTCCTATGAACGGATTATGCCACTCATTCTTTGCTTTGTGCTGCTACATGTACATGTATGTTTGCATTCCAATGTTTCATTCAAGGCAGTCCGTGTACCAAGACAATATAATGAGACAGCAGATGCCTCGTCTTGTTTTCAGATGTCGCATTTCTGAGCAGCGGTCCACTCCACAGATGTGGAAATAACTCCTCTTCCTCACCTGCCACAAGTCTTATAGATAGCCCAGTGAACTGATTACTAAGTACAGCTCTTGCACCGAGGGCTTTGGGCTTTGAATCAGTTTGGGGGCCAGTTTCCTACAGGAAATGAAGAGTCCATTTCAGCTGATGACATTCGTCATTTCACAGCTTGGTTATTATTGCAGGGGCTTTCATCAGCTACATTGCCACGTATCTTTTTTTGATTTTTGCCAATTGGGGAATTTGCCAAATGGCACATCCACGATGGGGTATTGTTGGCATCAGACATCCAGTTTGACGACGTTTGCACACTAAATGTGTCAGTTTGCATTCTTCTCTGACATTCCAAGAACAATCAAAGTTGTCCCCCACAATCCATCTGATTAGTGCGTTCGATCAGTAGATAAAGTCCTTTGCCCAGTCTCTGCATTTCTCCAATATAACGCAGCCCAACCCTCATCTATGGGTCCATTTTTCTGCCACTTTAACAGTCAGCCTTTCACCCAATATCAGTTTAATATGGTAATACAAACAGCAGGAGTACTGTATGCATGCCTTATGATAACATTCGCAACATGGGTTGTAGGCAATCAGATTGCTTTCTGTCATACACACATCATGTGCCTACGTGCAATTTTGACAATAGATGATACTCAGATTTCTATTGTGGGGGTTACGCGGATCAGCCACATAGTAACAGTGCTTATTGAACATGGACATACCTTTGGGGATGGTAGTCATCACTTATTAGAAGTTCGTTCAGAAGTGAATAGTTTCTGCACATTAGGAGGTTCTATTTCATTCCTTGGTGGGGATAGTAGACACTTTCACCGGAAGTATGTTTAGAAACAATAATGTCACCAGATTAAAATGTTACATCCCATTGCTTGGCTATTTAGTTGGTTCCTTTAATACTAATCCTTCTCCTTATCATAGCATGACATGTCTAATTAGTTTGATGACATAAGCCTGGTTAGCAACACACTAAGATGCCTTTCTTGTACATGTAGCACAACTTCGCTGAGCTGAATGGACACTGAACTTGCCTGTACACCATACAGGTATAAATGTGGTGAGGCAAAGGGAGTGCTGGCGTGGGCGCCTCATCTGATAGCCGGTTTGTCAACAAATGCAAGGTATCCACCCCGATTGTTGATAATTCATACTGGAACTAATGAGCTAGTATGCCACAGATGAATATGCTCTCCGGCAACGAATCCCTGTACTTTTGCATAGCCATGCTCTCCTTTACCCACAGTCCATATTAGTTTGGTCTGACATTTGACCTAGGATGTGTAATATTGGAGCAAGCTCCAATCAGAAATTGAACAGAAGCGCCCTAAGGTAATCGATGGGCTAAAGTACAATGTGCTTCCAAAAACACTTACTGCCTACATCACCCTACTTCACTTCCTTAAAAAGAAATTCATGTGACTGTGGCATAACCTCCAAATTTGTGTGTCAGTGTTTCATTTTGTTACAATAACAGCGCCCTCTGTAGTTTTATCAAGGGCAGTCCTGTCATGAGGTCACTACAATTCAGTATTGGAACGTGACCCTACATGTAAATTCACATGACGTTCATTTCACCTGTCTCTGTGTCACTGATTTATTGTTATCCACCTTGCAGCATCCCCACAGAAGTGTCATAACGAAACATGGTGTCAGAATCTATGCAGACTTCCACGCAACCTACAGTTCTGCTGACCCACTTGACACAACGTGTTTGGGAATATTCGCTGACTTACCACGCCTGCACTTCGTGTCACTGAATGACCCTGCCACCTCTACCGCATTCTGTATGGACTCACGTACGCATGTTGGCTGTGTATGTACAACTTCACAATCACAAATAAAAAACATCAGGTTCATTTTTGCTGTGATAACTGGTTAAGTCACACACTCTAACTGCATACATTGTCAGGGTATAAATGTATTTCCAAGTGCTATTTTGTTAGGCATGGGTCAGTGTGCATTTCAATTGTGAAGAGTTTTAAGAGTCTTAGCTGCTGATGTTTTAAACTAAGGGTCCTTTGGCAGTTTCTTATACATTGAATTTCATTGTATACTTAGAGATCATTTGGGCACAAAAAAGACGGCAACTCATTCTAGATCTAAAGTGCCACTACCAGGATCATTAAATTTGCAAACAGATAACTTAAAATCAAGTAAGGAAAAATTCAAGCAAGTTTGGGACAGCTACGAAATTATATCTGGATAGATAAAGAGACTGTTATAGTGTATATCGCCCATCGCCCATACTAACTTGAGACAAGGAAAATCAAGTACCAAACATGCGTACAAATATACATGTAAATCTAAGGGCAGTGCACTGTTGTACAAAGTGAAAGCTCATCTGAGAAGGATGTGTTTGGATCATAATGACTGATACGTGCACTAATGGTGAAGTGATGTATGTACATAAGAATGCAAAACGTCATCATGCACGAAAGATATTCACACTGATGCAAATTAAAGGTAACTGTCAGGCGATTCTGTGACTGTGAGAAAATTCCAATGCTACATTATACTGGAGGCTTGTTTGCCCACGGGGAATGAAATAACTGAAACTAGTCAGAATCTTTCTACATACAAGGACACTATGCCTTCAGTAAGTACTTGCAAACTGCACATAAGAAATCCTAAAAATAAAAAAAGTTCCTTGTACCATTTGTGGCTGTTAAAGGTGACAAACATGGACCACTGATAGGGTCAAGCACAGCGCAGCAAATGAAGCGGATAAAAGTGAAGTATGACAACATTGCAGTTGCTGAACTGCAGGACAATTCGCACCCTTGCAAGACTTCTACTCCACTAGTTACTGCACATGTGATCCAGCCTGAACAATGTCAATCACCAATTACCCAAACCAGCCAGACTAAAGAAGAAATCTTCAAAAACTATGAAACAGTGTTTGAAGGCTTGAGACACATGCCAGGTCAGGTACATCTACAGATTGAGCCTGGTTCCAAGCCAGTAGTGATGGCTCCACGTCACGTTCCTATTGCTGACAAGCCCATAAACTCAAGCAAGAACTTGACAGACTTGAAGAACTTCAAGTGCTGAAGAAGGTCAAAAGATCTTATACAGACTGGGTTTCCAACTTGGTGAATGTAGTCAAGCCAAAAGAAAAAAACTTGTTGTCTGTATAGACTAACGGCACTTGAACGCAGCTCTAAAGCGTGAACATTACCCCTTGCTGGTTATTGATGATGTTCTTCCAAAACTGGCAAAGGTCAAGATATTCAGCAAAGCAGACTGCAAAGAAGGGTTCCTGCAATGCGAGTTGGATGAGGAATCATTTCATCTAACAACCTTCCAAATACCTTGGGGCAGATACCAGTGGTGCCAACTACCATTTGGACACTCGCCATCTCCTGAACTATTCCAAAAGAGATTGGATCAGAGCCTCGAAGGTCTCACTGGTATTCATTAGTGTTGGGCGGTTCCAGAATTCTTAGAGTCGGTTACGGCTCCAGCTAAGGACCGTGATTCTGAGTTAGAACCGGCTTCCAAAGATATAAAGAAAAGCATAAGGTTTAATAAAACACATTAAAGATCTGTCACTGCCATGCCGCACTCGCCACTGCACTGCACTCACCAATGGCACAACAGACTGGCTTTTGATGTTTCCTGGGCTTTAAGATTATCCACAGAGGGTATTTTGAATTTTATTTTTACCTCTTCGTAGACTAGTCATAGCTGGAATAAATCTGCAACATGTATGTTGTACAACCATGATACAACTCAGCACTGCTTCCTCCTGCACTATTTTCCACTCTATGTCCATGTATAAAAAGACTATAATCAGAACAACAACCAATTTGTTATTGCAAGTACATGTAACTTTAACCACAATACAAATGGAATCGTCGACCATGCGGTGGAACTTCATGTATGGACTGGATCACATGTACTTATTGAACATGTGCCAACGTATCGTAAATGGCTATGGACCATGCATAAACTGGTCATTCGTCCACAGTGGGCGCATCAAAAACTCTGATATGTCCACTATCTTGTAAGCTATGCCATTGCCCGGATCCATGCATGGAACCGGCTCTGAAGTGAGAAGTTGAAAACCAAGACCCTAACTGGTGCATAAGTTTGAGCAATGGCTAGGCCATTTCTTAACCATGCGACGATTTTGCCTGATGTCATACATGTACATGTATATGCAGAAAGTACAACACCTCACACACAAATACTGTATTGTATTGTGTTGAAGTCACAGCCGGCCGTCAAAGCTCCACTGCACCACACATGCTATAATCAATGTGGTTTGGTACCCAGACACAAGGGTATTTTACAGTTCATTTGTGTACGCATTTTCCCTTGTGTGGAAGGGTGCCTTGCTAAATGTATAGCATGCTATACACGTACACGCGGGAGCGACGGTGACTAAGATTCAATGTTTGGAGTTGTCACTCACAGGCGCTAAGCCGTGACTGGGACTCTGATTTGATGTTTCGAGTCGGCTCTTTGAATGTGGAACCGCCAATGGTGGGTACCCGGTTCTGCACAAAAGCAGAGCCGCTGACTTCAGTTTCGTTTTGGATCCACAGTTCCACTCGGAACCGGGACTACAACACAAGCCTAGTAATCATACTATCGCTGATGACATTTTGATCACAGACCAAAGTAGCGCTGCTGATGAGTTATCATAGATCACGATAGAAACATGACACACTGCAGTTTCTTGATCACTGCAAACAAATGAACATCAAACTGAACAGAGCCAAGTCTGAATGCAAGTGCCATGAGGTGACATTCATCAGACACCACCTACTAAGCTCAGGACTTAAGCCAGACCCTGATAAGGTTGAGGCTATGCATCCTCCACATGGAACAACCAACAGATGTGGAAGGAGTACAGAGATTTGTGGGAATGGTAAAATACTTTGCCAAATTCCTACCAGATCTCTCTTACATCAGCAAGCCTCTCAGGCAACTAACAGGTGCGTGCATATCTCAAGAAAAGCAACCAATTTGCCATTGAGGAGGAAGTCGAGAGTGTTCACATGATCAACACACATTTGATTACACACAAAAATCCATGAGCAAATCAAGTCAGCTTAGGCTGAGGATGAGAGCCAGGAAACTATCATACACTGCATCCTCAGTGGGTGGCCAGACAACAAGCAAAAAATCCCTTTGTCTGCACATTTTTTTGTCCACTTGTAAAATTTGTTCAGATATATTTGTTCACAAGTTGATTATGTGTTGTTTAAGTATTGTACCAATTATGTTGTTACTCATAGACATTCTTCTTTAAAGAAGAAAGGCTCTTACAATATTAGCGCCCTCTGTAGTTTCACTAAGGGCTGTCACAAGGTCACTACAGTTCAGTATTGGAACATGACCCTAAATTCACATGACATTCAATTCACCTAAAAAACTGTCTCTGTGTCACTGATTTCATGATATCTACATGTACATGTACCTGGTGGCATTTCCATGGAGTTGTCATAACAAAACAATTTTGAGTCTGCATATAATTAATAAATAGCAAATGGTAACAGTAACCCAAAAGCAGAGGTGTTCAAGCACACAACAGTGCTGACTTGGCATTCCACAGGCAGTGGCTATGATGGAAGCAATTCCCCAGTATAGTCGTCTGTAAATATACCTTGCTGGCCCTAGAAATGTTTTCGCAGGTTGTACTTTTATGCATATTTCTAATGACAGTAGTAGTGCAATACATCAGTGTGCTCCCATGAGGTCACCTGGTAGAGGCTATTTTTCTTAAGACATTACATAAGAGAGTCAAAAATCCCTGTACATAAGGACTAATGCCCTCATCACACTGTGATGATGACCTGGAAGAGCCTTCTATTTTGTAATATTTCATAACGTGGGTAGGACAAGATGAATCTAAGAAAAGTGGGTAAAAAGTTCTTTCAAGATCGTACTAGGTTGTTACTGAGTTGCCGAAAAAGGGACTCAATAGGGGACTTGCAAAATTAAATAACACGCAAACTAAAAATTTGTTCAATACTAAAACGCATAACAAGAAATTGCAGGTTTAATATTGCAAGACCAAGGTAGACGGAACTTCTGAGTAACTTCCAACAAGGATATTTGCTTCCACCAAGAAATTAGAGCCCTGCTACATAAACTTTGAGCATTCTCAAAATTTTGGCATGACCTCCCGTCCATGAAGACCTACCACGTTGCTATCAGTTCACACTGAGTTCTTTCTACAATGTGCAAGATTTCATCATGATTAGCTATGCTCTCCCAATTTGCTGAGGACATAGTAAGATGTTTGAGTGTGATGGGGATTCAAGCAGTTCACACATTTTTACGGTATGCAAAATACAAGTTACAATCTGTGTGGAAAATTCTGAGTTCATACAGGTATGTGCATACAGTCTGTTAATATGAGGTTTCCAAATGCATTTGTCTTTGTATGAGACCACACATAATCAACAAAGGATGGTTTGCTGTCTGTGGGATAGTATATGAAGACTTCACCCCTGCGGTTCAAAAGGGGTCTGACCGTCTCTTTTCAGGTAAATGCATGTTTACACACTACACGAATGAATCATTCCTGTTAGATCTGCTATTAAACAAAAGTGGCCAGAGGACAGTATGAGTGGTTCCCAGCTTGACTCTGAAATGTCTTTAAACCCACTACCACCTCACCAGTGCTGGCCAGGGTTTGTGCTTCTTCCATAAGGTTCCCAGATACCAGTCACTCTGGTTCTCTACCAGACCAATGGCCTTCTTGCCAGTCAACTTAACAAATATCCTCCACAGCTCAGCGATGTCAGTGGCAAAGGTCACGTCAATGTCTAACACTATGGTCTGTTGGGGAAATGTACAAATACAATGGTTATGCACTCCTACACAGGGGTGCGCTCTTAAAAGCTTTACAGAAACTGGGTACACATCTCCCATGCAGTCAAGAACTTAAACAACCATCAATACTATAAAATCTAACATCAATAAGACATTTTGCTGTCATGAAATTCCCCAGCAAACTGACCCCACAATAGACTGTAAAATATGATGCATGTGAACAAAGTTAGGGGCATTCCTTGGACGCAAAAAAGTTTATGTTCAACTTTTTTTTTAAGAAACCGATCTTTTCTTAACAAAGACATAGTTTTGGACAGCAAAACTGAAGAACAAGAAACCAAACATACGCCCTTTATCTGTTGCTCAGCACAGCCCTTGTAAAGCACTGATAAAATCAATAGTAGACAAATGTGGGTGCGATATGTACAAATTGCAAACAGCTGTGGACAAATATTGTGGATTTTGAATGGGTTACATATGTGTACATGTATGCTAACTGTTCACACATACAGAGGGCGCATATTCAATCTCCAGCTGAATGTTCCTAAACCAGTAGAGCACAGAACAGCATTGGCACAACACAAATGTTGTGGATTGTCAACAGATTTGGTTCAACAATTACACCTAAAACATAATGACGTAAAGCAGTGTCTACCATAGTGCAATGTGGGTGAAAAGTGGGGATAGAAATCCAAGATGGAGGACACGATCGTCAGTCATGCTAGTCTTCGCATAACTTTAGACGGAGCTAACTTGTGGTCTCGTGGAAGCTTGAAAAACTGCAATTTTGGCCTTCGCCGTGTGCTTGATGCAAATGATAGCACACAACAGTTAAAAAGAACCATTTTGGAAAATATACGATTTCTCAATCTCAGGACCTTTTTGAAAATTTTCCTTGCGCATAGTGTTTACAATAGCGTGCATACAATCGTTCCCACATTTCACCCACAATGCACTGCAGTAACCATCACCTTAAATCATTTTTGCAGGTCTATTACTACAATTGCAAGTTTACATACATGTACAAGACATGTACCTACAATACAGTTACATCAATACTTTGTTGCAAAAGAAATATGTTCTCCATAGTTAAACCATGATGCATTGATAAACAGTGAAGCAGGTGTAATGTTGCCTAATGTCAAGTACATGTATGTACACATGTTTATGCAAAAGTTCATGTTGCTACAACACATTACCTTTTTAATATCAACAGGAAGGATCTTGGTGATTAGTAGCTTCATGAGACCAAAGAGACCTGAGTAATGCTTGTTGGGTATCCATGACACATCACTCTGCAATTAAAGAAGATAGAGTATGTGAGCAGCTGTTTAACGGCATGCAAGGCAGCAAGATTTCTCAGGATTAGATTATTAATTCTTATTATTAACATCATTATTTGGAATGATGCTGATTGAAAAACAGGGTCCGTAAAAGACTATTTGTGCCATTTCCACTCAACCAATTACAGGCAACATGAGACCAAAACAACTAGAGATGTGGTTGTGACAAACAACCATAGAGCTGTGTTCAGATTTAGAAGGTTTTCAACATGTCATTTTGCTCTTCTTGCATATTTCAATCAAATCAGACATAAATTCAGAAGATATATAATGGCTTTCACAGGTGCATCTTTCACGTCATGTGACGCGTCACCTGAAGACTTCATCATCACATGATTTATATTTTCATCTACAATATTGTAACGTCAACTGCCTTTAGGGGTCTTTCTCACGCCGACAAAAGACGCTGGGAAGTCCGAGGATTTTTGTGGCTTGCAGCCATTTATTATCACTCTGTCACTCTTGCCTGACACAAACACAAGATTGCATCCCCAAACACTACTGCTCCAGTGTCGCGGCAATGGGTCTCCCGGGCTGACCAGTAGGGGCCCACCACACGGTTCTACCGTGGATCGCTACTGTTTGTATTTTTATCACCTCATTTTTATCGGAATTAGGCCTACTACTAACTTGGACCTTCCCATTTTCGAGCAATGAACATGGCAACTGAGCGACACAAAACGTTGCAGATCACAGTTTTTTCCTGCTGATACTGTGCCAGATTCTTATGAATAACCCACTACCAGAAGTGCCGGACCTGATATTTTCCGAGCACTGGATGGCACCTCCCCTTAACATACCATAACTACATGTTCACCAAGGATCAAATGAGTTTGTTCCAAAACAGTCGTCTAGCAGACCTGCAGCTATGGATGGGAGACTTCGGACTGAAGTTGACTTAAAACTGATGTCTCATTAAACCTACATGTACATGTTACTAATCATTATGCTAGTGGGAGATGTAGCCCATATCGACCCAAATATCCATGCATGGTATGTAATAAGGCAGGTAAGTACGGCCAACAGGCAACAGAATGCGAGGGATTTGACTGGTGGTTTCACAGAAACTGCACTGGCATGAATGAATACATCTATAATGAACTCACTGAGCATCCAACATACTAATGGGAAGGCTGCAACTGTGGTCTTCCGAACTTCGACTCGTCATATTTCAGTAATTCAAGCATCAATTTGTAAAACAGTTGTGATGATCTCAGCTTATCTGTGGAGTCTGATGTTGTATTCAATTTGGCTTCAGCTAGACTGAGGACATCCACTCCGATCCCAGACCATAATTTAAATGAAGTTAGCAGTAATTTGGGACAACCAAGAAGATGAGAGTCTCCCCCACCTAATGTGGGTTGAGTCTACTACTGCATACCTACATGTACAGGACCATATTACCAATACCTATGCATTATTTCCTAGTCCATTACTTCCATTCGCTAAATTCTTGATCACCAATAGTGCGCTCCTACTTACTCACCCCCACGAAGGCGTCAGCCATATTCAGCCTCTTATCAATGCACAAAGTGCACCGAAGGCCGTGTGGGAAGGAGGGAGAGAGACTGGTAATCTGGTAGGTATGCAGCAGTAGATTCAACCCACTCTAAGTGGGGGGAGAGTCTACTGCCTGCAACCTACGCAGATTACCAATACATATGCAGAGTAGCACTGAACCAACGGAGGATGGGAAGGCGAGGACGCACCACCAAGCCACATCATAGTG
Organism: Acanthaster planci; assembly: GCF_001949145.1. The sequence continues at coordinate 1,902,027 of NW_019091378.1, read as the reverse complement.
ATTGCTTGCGTGCCTTTTCCTGCAAGGGTAGAGGACGGTCAGCAATGGAGCTACTGCGATGCTGCCCAGCCTACAGTCAGTCCACGTGTATGGCCTCCCTGCAAACATCATCGAGGTAACAGGAGGTGAATGGGGTATGGATTTCCTAAAAAGGCTTGTTACATTACAGCGCTGAGAAAAGAAGGAGGATCATAGCGGCAAGGCCGCATTGCATTGTGGGAGGTCAGGGTGCACCACGGGTGATCAAATCTTTTCAGCAAGTAAATAATAGGCACCTGAGTAATTTGCATATGTGGTGACTGTTCGCGTACGTATCATCTTTGTTTAACAGTACTTGGTGTAACTTGGATGACAATGAAACATGGCTAAGTTACCAAAATGTTGCCTTGAAAATGTGTGCAAGGTCAATGGGCTAAAATCAATAAAAAATTACTTGATGGCATCATCATGACATTTTTACCTGGGGTGATTGGGAGTGTGTTAAGTAATACATTGTGGGTAAAATAGTAGGTTGGTTTGCAGAGCATGTGTGGGCTTTGTTTTTAGGGGTGGGTGCATTGGTGCTTGTTTATTTCCAACAAATTTGTTTAAAATTTGGCTTTATGTGACTTAAGTACCTTGTAAAATTTATGAGATATTTAACAACTTTTTTATGAGTTTGGACACAAAATAAAAACGACACTAGTAGTTAATGCCCAGATAGTTATAGACAATTTTTCTTCATTTTGAACTTCTAAAGGTGATAAAGCAGGTGGCGGTTGGCGTGGAAGAAAATTTCTTTGTTTTCTTGCAAGTCTAAACTCTTTGTTTCAAAATCAAGGTCTTTTTCTAGTTCTGGGGCACTTTGTAAGTTCAGCGTAGGTTGCAACCCTGTTTGTTTCTTAGAGGTCGCAATTTGTAAATTATTCTTGTATCCCTCAAACTTGCCAATTCTGAGATCCATGTCAAAAAGAACCACATATAATCCGGGTTTCTCCACTAAGTTCAAAGGAGTTTTTGGCGTACGGTGGGAAGACTTGAAACTGATTAATCGATTGCTTAAAGTCGGGTTCCGAGTTAATGACAGACTCCACGATATTGAGAAATGGTTGTTGAGCATCTAACCCCGTGCCTTCAGCTATCACGCTGGGCTTTGTTTGTGCTTGCGCTCAGGAAAGTGTACACTTCAGCCCTTATGGATTCATTGACCTTTGTGACACCTACATGTATGTTGGTAAAACCCAAAATTCGGGGTATAAAACCCCACCAGGCCGTCTTGACAGCGTCAGACTGCTCGATCTAATTCTGATCTAATAGGTACTCACATGGCCAGGACGCGTAAAAATTGAGATCCTCAGCCCGCTTTTCAGCTATTGTTCTCAGCCCATGCTCGAGCGAGCACAGTGAAAGAAGGCAGACCCTGGCTGTTGTACATGTATATATGGTGATCGGCCTTTGTGTGTAGCCCAGAAATGAAAAGACCCGAATTTGCATCATAATCACCAGCTTCACAATAGTCCTCACTTTGAAAAGAGGCAATGGGAATGTGGAAGCTTGAGCAGAGCCGCATGCCACTGAACAATTAGCCTTTTCACCGTATAATTCAACGCGTGCAGAGCACACTGGGCCAAAAACCGAGAATTTGCAGTTTGGCAGGTGGCCTTCGTGGCCAAGCGAGGCTGGAATTCTTGGAGTCGGCTTTCGGAATGAAATTCCCGTCGAGAAGGGGTTAAGATACACCAGTAAACGATTGCTAGTGAAGTCCAAAAAACACAACCAATGTTCATTTTCAAGCATGCATAAAAAATAAAAGGCTAGCATAAAGGAGTCAGGACGCATGACATTTGCAACATGAATAACTGAAGGAGCATCCACAGGAGCTCACTCCAAGAAAAAAAAATTGTTGTACATGATCAACTTGATTGGAAGAAAGTGCTAAAAATTTCCGCTCAGATCTCTGCAGACAAAAAAACCACTTTGATATCCAAAATCATGCGAAGAATCAACAACTAAAAGCATTTATTTCAGAAACAGGCAGGGCCTGACAGAATACCCCTCTTTGTTTCAATCACGCTGGGTGTTATCTGAAGAGAAGGCCCAGGAAGCCATCACAACAAAATAGTTGGCTCACAGCGGGCCTACTTTTGACGGACCTCGTAACAGTTACCATAAGCAGATTTTGGACACACCCACTTTTAAACATGCGCTGGGACAGTGTTTAGTATGGCAAGGCTGCACAGCAGAATCTGTGGTCAGGGGGTGGCACGTACATGTACATGTAAGTTGGGGCCATAGAAGGGTCATTGTGCAGATCACAAGGTTGTATGTGGTGAGGCCCCAGTGGAAACAGATTCGCAAAATTTTTTGCGGAGGGCCCTTGGGGAACCTCCAGATTACAGGGTGCCAAGGGGTGTGTAAAAACACCAACTGCTAGAAGATTGTTAAGTTCGGATGCCTCAGGATGCGGACTGGGGAGAGGCATTGGTAGGTCTGCATCATGATGGCGAATTCACCGGGGCAGAGCTGAAAAAGATAGGAAGATTGCCTGGGAACTCTATTTGCTCATTCCTGTCTAAGTGCCTGGTGACATGGTTTAGGTTTAGGCCTGTAGTGGTCATTAGAGATAGACTCACAAGTAGCCTGGACGGGCCTATCGATGGCAGCGAGAGCCGCCCCAGAAGGCTGTGACGGAGACTCCGGATTGGGTCCACGTACTGATCGCGAATTCCCTTGGGCAGGTATCTAAGAAGCTGGCCTGGAAAGTGCTGCCGTCTCGATTACATCTGGATGCCCACGCCGTAAATATGTCAGAAGCTAAGTGGCATCTGCGTGTAACGGCCACCTGGATAAGTGGGGCTGTGGCTTATGTTCATCTGAGAAGGAAGCCTGGTGGATTATCCCAATATATGTATACTCGATGACAGATAAGATGAGCACTGATAATACAAGGTCATATTTACAACCAGGAAATTTGTTTTTATTTATTTTTATTATTTTTATTTTTTGTTTTGTAAGTTCCAAGCACCTTGTTATAATAGTGTTCCACTTTAGTTGCTTCAGAAATGTTCTTCCAGAAGGCACTAGATAATGGAAAGACTGATGGCAGGCCAAGCACTTGAATCACGTCTCGCTGAAGAAGACGGAGGCGGCCATCAGATGGAGTACGGGTGCTGATGGAATCAACTTCGTCCTCCTTGGACGACAATGCTGCTTGCCCAGTCAGGGACAGGGCATTGCGTTGTTCACAGCCATGTGCAGTCCCATTGGGAATGGCCTGCTCCAGTGGGAGAACGTCCGGCTGGTGTGATTCTGGTGTGGAATCCTGTCCGGTGTCATCATGGCTCACGGCCAGAGAGAGCAGAAGGGGCTGGTCTGCCAGAAACAGGTCCAAGGTGGTGGAGGCCGGTGGCTGTCTAATGCCGAGGCGACAAGCAATGGTGGTCAGAACTTCACTGATAGACAGTGACATTCAAGCCGCAGAGGTACATGTATGTCTGTGATGGTCAAAGCAGTGCTTCTTGGTTTTTGTGGAATTTGATGAAGAAGAGCACTTGTGCTTGCCTGGCAGCAGAGGTGGCGGAGGTGGCAGACGGGACCCCGAGAGGCAGAACACCTGGGATGCATTCCTGGTTGAGGTCAACGGAAACTGCAGAATTCTGGGCAGAGGGACCAGGAGAATGAGGTCCGACGACCGGGTGATGCCAAGTTGAAAGCCAGAGCCAGATGAATTAGTGGGTGCCGGGGTGTCATGGCTCCACGGCGCGCGCACCAGGTGGGGCAGGCCCCATCAATTGCAGGGAGCCCAGCCCAGTGACTTTGGTATTGGGGTGAGAGGGAGTACATACAAGGGCTGTTGGAGAAATTTTCTTCTTGGCCGATGTCAAACAAAAGATTGTACTTATCGGCATCACTAGGGAAACGCTGGCTGGAATGCCACGTGGATTCCTCTAGGCCATGTCGCACTAAGGGCATGGCGTACTTCACAATGATGGTAGCTGACAGGCCCAGGAGACGTCTGATGGGGTACTCTCTCTGGAGTCCAAGTTGGCTCACCAGGTCTACAATTGAGCAAGCAGACAGGGTCCTTGCCAGATTCTGGCGGTTTACCTGCTCGGGTCTTCCACAGTCGACTACGGAGCTTCCCCGTCAGCTCCATGGGGCCGAACGAACCAGAGGCCTGGCCAGATCCTGGCTGGGACCCCCTGGACAACAGCAAGACCTTTTCCTCATCCTGGTAGCCAGAGAAGACAAGGGAATAAGACAAACCCTGACAGCCACCCCCTGAATTCAACCAGCTAAGAAAATTAAAATATTTACAAGGAAAACAAGAGCTATTTCACCAAAATGCCAAAACAGCGAAAAATTTCATGCAGATCTCTTACTTCTCCGTGTGATAAGTTTGCAGAGTAAAGTTGCTACGTGTATTGCAAAGCTTACCTTGAAGTCTTCTGCTAGGTAGAAGCTGACTTTAACTAAAAGAAAAAACAGAAAAAGATATTGAAAGTTGACCTTACTGCAAAGTGCTCAGCACTGTCTGATGTATAGATGCACTACACATGTACACATGTACACCACATGCAAATGCAGAGAAAGTCTACAGTGCATGCATGTTCATGGGCTGCCATCTTTAAGTTTCTACTGTTTAGAGAGGCAAGGCAAGCACAAGGGAGAATAAGACAAACCTTTTGTTTGTCAGTAGACAAACACTGAGCTGTTTCAGGAAACTCTTGTGGTTGGATAAAAAGGAAGTTGGAACGGGCGGGAATCGAGCAGCTGTTGTTAAGTCCGCTGTTCAAAATTTCTCTGCGACCAATACCCTCCTTGCTATAGTAGAGCACTTGCTTTCCCTGCCAGCTGTTCGGTGTTTTGCCAGATTCCCCCAAAAAGAGGGCCTCCATTACATGCTTTACATGCACAAAGCATATGGCTCTTACTGCTACGGCTTTCAACCCAATAAGACATGCACTTCAAGAGATAGAGCGCTTGGAAAAGTGCACTTTTAATGTCACGTAACATAATCATCTAATGACGCCATCATCACTTGAGGTCAATTTTGTCAATAACACTTTCCTTTCTAAATATCTACAAAGTTTCAACCCAATCAGACATGTACTTCAGGAGATACGGTACATGTGCTTTTGTCTGCTGATAACATTGTCATCACATGAGGTAATTCTCCATTTATAAACCTTCCCTTCCTAACTATCTGCAAGGTTTCAAACCCAATCAGACATGTTCAATACAAACACAATACAAAACATTATTGTTATCGCGGAAAGAGCACAGAATTTCAACATTTGTCCCTTTTGGCATTCCATACAATGCAATCTGCTCTCAGCGCCACATGCTTGGCAATTTGCCAGCTCCTGAGTATTGTTCCCTGCGCATTGTGTGCTGCCAATGTTACAGGCAGATATTGGACATCCATGCACACAGTAGCCAGTGCACTGTATGCAAATGGGATTTCAAGTTCAAAATTTTATAAGGGGAGTTTTGTTGTCAGCGCTTCATCTGTGTGAAGAAGTACACCAGTTAATAAGCAATTCATGCAGTTGACTTCAATGTTTCAGCTTTCATCTAATGGACAATTCACTCTTAAATCTTTTACATTTGACGTTTTGTCAAATTCTGAAGAATAAAAGGACTTTTTATTTTAACTTCCGGTATGATGACATCATCAGATCCAAATTTCACACGTCTTAACAGGGTAAAGATCATCATCCACCTCAAATTTCAGCCAATTTTGACAAACTTAACCACAGACATCTATTCAAAATTCATTTTTCACAATTTTTAACCTGTGGCTAGAAGGCGCTAGACAATTACGTGATGTGACGGCCAGTGATCGAAACAACTAACATGGGCTTTTAAGTGCTAACACTTTATGTACACGACAAACTGTGGAGACAAACCTTAAAGGGTTCAGTAAGGCTAAGAACTGAATGTACAGTGGATATAGGAAGATTACATGTACATGGAGACATGGCCTTGGAAATTATCAATTCTAACTCACCACCAGGCACATCCCATGTCTGGAACAGAGTCTTTAGAATGATATGTGCCACCTCATCCACCAGAAAGTGGAAATGCAATGGGTTCTTCCGGTAGAAAAGGACGGATTTGATTAGGTTGGTCACTTCCCGGCTGGCATTGTGACCCGCACAGACCACAGCTACGTGAATGATCTCACACTTGGGCACAGCTGGCTGTTGGTTTTGGCAGGGACTGCCACTGGTTGATTGGTTGCTGCTGGTGCCTGTGTCATCACTGCCATTCACTTTGACATTCTGGTAGGTCTCGTAGGTCTGCTGCAGTTGAGCTTGTGAGATGCTGTCAGGCAAATGTACCAAAAGGACAGTCATTATTTTCATTACTCTAAGTCTAATATTGGCAAAACTCAACATTAATTTTAATTGTCAAACAATAATATACAAGTGTATAAACAAAGGTAGATGTACATGTACATACATGTACATGTACACCTCTATTTACACTGTAATAGATGTGGCCAAGCACAATCTTTTTGGTATCACAGCACCATTGAGGAGGCCCCCCATTGAGGAAATTACCAGTAAATGGCCACTATGAGATTATGAAGATGCAAGGGCATTAACCACTTAGCGCCGGGGCATTTATGAATGTTGATGATGCTGGGACAGGATAATTTCCCTTTTTGGGGGGTTTTCAAAATTCTTTAAAAATTCATCTCTTCATTTACTGGACACTTACATGTACACCCACACTAAGGACTGTCTGGTTCCTACTCTAATCTGACAGGCAACATCTATTGAGGCTGGAGTACACGTATTTCAGCCAGGCCTACTGCCTTGTAAAATGAGCCCAGATTGTGCGGCGTTACATAATTTTCTTTTGTTCACAAAATTGGCACAGTACGCTGCTGACCTTTTTTTCAATAGGGGCCAGATTAGCATGCATGGATTATTGCTGCCGTTGTGGAACACTTTTGTCCCCGGTGGTAATCTGCTTGCACTAAATCCCCCAAACCGTGATACACTGTTTAAAATCAAGGCTGGATTATCTCCACTATTGAGACATGTAGGTAATGCCCAGCAGCCTGGTCTTTTGTTACGAGTACGGTCTTTTGTTACAAAGCCCAGTTCCCTTGTCTGATTTCAGAGACCCCGGCCACACACATGAAGAATACGGTTCCGGTACCGGAAACCCCGGCAGCAAGTGGTTAATCCCAGTGGGGATGGGAAGTACATTTACATGTACATATCTCCCACTTTTTGACCTTTGATTGGCTACTGAATCTTTTCCCCCCCTTGGTAAGACAAAAAATTAAGGCAGATTGTAAAGAATTTTTCGGACTTTCCAACAATCAAATTGTATTCAATAACACTCAAAAAAGATAATTTAATGCTGTTTTGATGTAAGGTTTTGCAGGTGTTATATACATGTATACATGCATAATACAGATGTGCATCAGTAACATGAACACTGTCCCCTAGTGTCATATACATGTACAGTATAATGTCAGCACCACAACCCCCTTCCCTCCATTTCACATTTCAATGGCTGAAAAAGTCATTCCTTCACAATTCGCGGAGTGTTGTAAAAACATAAGTGATTGTTCATGTAAATGAATAAAGTGATAAATCCAGGATATTTCATGACAATTTGACACAGCTTGAAGGTTTTTTAAACCATTTTTTTGTAATTTGTTTAGTGCTGTCATGGTGCATGGTCATGACACCACGCCGCATAGTATTTGGACATTTTTGTTGTCTTCATTTCCATCTGTTCTCTGCTCTAATCAACCCAAAATATATCACATTTATATTTTGAATTTGAAATGTCCTATTTTTAGAGAGAAAAACAAATGTAATGAGATAAAATGCAGCAAATAACATTTTGATTATCGCGGTGTTCCGATATTTCCTGGATTGCGGAAAGTAAACAAACTTTGAAGATGGCAGTGCTCACATGAAAAAAAAATTTACCGGCAACGGTGCTTGTGAACTTTGCTACGCGTAGATGCCAACTTTCTTTATAACTTTTTGCAGCAACTGAAAGTGTGATACATGTATATAGAAGTGATATTTCATGTCAATCATTTGAAACTGAATGATTGTGATTGTTTGTAATTTTTGGATTAGTACTATCAACATGATCAATACTCAAATACACATGAAAACTAGCAATGAACATGTATTTTTTTCTATACAACTTCCAATTCCGTAGGTCAGAAGTCACTGAGGTCAATAAAAGGTCACAGAATTGTAGCCCATCATCTGTTATACAAAGTGTAAAAATATTAAGTACAAATATGGAGAGGTTAATTTTTAATGATTTTTCACACAAACAATTTATTGAGGTTTTCCTAAACATACAGTATGTGGACAATTGAGAGCAACTGTGTGAAAAAAATATGGGAGTGGAAGGGTTAAATCATGCAATGGTGACGTCATACAACACTCTAGCGCCCTCTACCAACAGGCTTGAAAAATGTAACAAATCTATTCTGAAGAAATGTCTGTGGTGAAGTTTGCTGGAATAGGTTGAAAATTGGTAGATACAGTGACCTTTATGCCTGCAACATATGTGCAAAAATTTGGGCTGATGAAAACATCAGACCAGAAGTTATAATGAAAAAAACCTTTAATTCATTCAAAGTCACCAAAAAAATTAATCCCAACAGCTCCAGTCTGAAGATACTGTCAAAAGCTAGAATGACTATCTATATACATGTATCCATTGTCTAAAATGTTTGGCTTCTTGCAATGTTCACACACCCTGTGCACGGCTAATGAAAAAACCTGCCATCTGATGAAAATGTCAGCAACTCGATCCATAGGGGTAAGAGCCGTAGTGGTAAGAGCCATAGGCTTTGTACACGCAAAGGGTATGATACAGCCACACTGTTTCAGGGCAGTGAAAGGTATCACCTTTTGGGTAACTACTGTAGTGCTGTATCAAGGAGGGCAGCAGTCCCACAGACCTGAATTTGATTTCGGCCAGTTACATGCCAGTAAAACCACTGTATCTTCTGAAGTGCGTGTCAGGCCATGCATGTGCTGTGTGTTAGTACATTTTGAAGTGCAGGCTCTGTTTGATACCTGCCCATTCTTACCTCTTTTTTATCAAACTGAAAGAGCTCAGTAGACAAATGCAACGTTTGTCTCATTTTCTCTTTGCTATGCTGGACGGCCATGTTGCTTTGCAGAGTGATTGATAATCAAACAGTGGGTGGGCCGTGAGGGTGAACCACGCCATTCATCGAGCACACCGGCATAAAGAATGCTGCACAGCGGTATTGTCTGTACCAATACGGCCAGATTTCATGAGTACATGTACACAGCTGTATTGTATAGCTCATCGGGGTGGAGTGCTGGGGTGCTTTTGTTCCCACTGATAATCCACTTGCGCTTGCATGGCAAACAATGGTAATGTTTCAGAACAATTATGGATTACCTCCGCTAATGCCAGCACTCTGCGCTGACAGCATATGAACCTTGATTGGCAAGTCACAGCAGCTCAGTCTTTTGTTACCAAAAGTTTCAATTTCGGGCACCCCAGCCATGAAACACCACACTGTGTTTCAGGTACCGGGCACGCCGGGGGCAAATGGTTATAGTACTACATGTACATGTAATAAAACAATTGGAACTGTGTGTATGTACCAGAACATACATGTAGGAAGGAGGAAGCAAATCTGTGTGACACTACAAAATTGTAAGGATTTTGTTGGTACATGAACATGTATTTCTTTATTGGTGCATGTGTACATGTATACACATAATTTTACATGTATTTCTCAATCTCTTTCACAATCCATTATTTTCTATTTTATCAGAACAAGATAATACCTTCCAATGGGAGGTGGGAAAATTCAATACTAACATGAATCAAAGCAGCAAATTACAATGTATTCTCCACAGAGGTGAAGAAGGGTGTAAGGGGAATGTACCTGAGTTGTTTTCTGAGCATCTGGTTCTCTCGTTCCATCTCCAGGAATTTGTCCGCCATCGTCTCTTTCTTCTTGAAATCCAACACCTCCTCCTTTGACTCACTCCAACCTGAATGGGAACAGCAAATGTACCAGAAATGATCCACCATATGCATGGACATACACTGTACTGTGGCGGTATTTCAGTACCTACGGTTTAAGGCAGACAGTCTTTGGGTCATCGGTCACCAATACACATGTATATACTGGTACATGTATAAGATGTACACATCCTGGTATACATGTATGTGNTAAGTGAAAAGAGTCCCCTCTACACATGTCCACAGCGGACACAGTAAAATTTATGTTGCCCAATGAACACAAACTGACAGCAGAACAAACAGTGCAAACATTTATGCAAACACAGCCCAAGAGGGCGCTATGCATGAGTAGCGCCCTCTTTCAGATTTTGCTCCTGTTTTTGATCATTTCGGTGAATTCTCAGGTTTAAATCTTTTCAACCTAGTTTTCTGTATTAGGAGATTACGTTCAAAAATGTTTGATATTGTTTTTAGGAATTTGGACCCTTCATTGTCCCGATATCTACTGATGTCTGGGTCAAATATGGTTTTAAACCACTGTGCACAGAAAACATTTACAGAAATGCTGGACTACTACTTGCAATTTGGCTACACCCGAAGGTCCAGTAGTGCCCTGTCGATACTTACAGACATTTTATAGCAACTGACGGCAGTTTACTGCCAAGACAAGGAATGTTTGCAATTGTGAATAAACCTTTTTCAAAGAATTTTAAACCACATTTATGAACCTTTCAAACTAAACTACATGTACATGTGTTTACACAACTGTTTGCTTCTCCATTTTCAATGTTGTCTCAACTCGGCCTTGGAAAATTTATCAGTAAATATACTATAAATATCTGAAGCATATATCCTTTTTCATTCCAACAGAGAGCAAAGTTAAAGTACGCTAAACAAATCCGCAACGGCGATGCAACCCCCAACTTCCCCGGGTGTTTCTGTAAAGACAGTTGACAATACATACAGGGAGTGAGAAAATTTTCTAAACCCTAAAGTGGCAACCCCTATTCAGAAGCCATCATTGGATTTGTTGCTCATTAATCCTCAACAAGTAGTCAACTAATCTTTCCTTGATTTGTGTTGCGATGTGTTATGAACCCAGCTTGTAAGGGGGACATGGAAGCCGGACAATAGGTTGGACATGCACATGGCCCACCCAAAAAGGTTTCAAACTAAGTGGGGCTTTATCTATCTAAACAATAGGTATTCCCAAATCAAATTTCCCAATTCAGGAATTTCACACTCGACACAGACATGGTTAAAAGAAAACTCTTACGCTTCCCAAGTGCCCAATGACCATCGCCCCCGAGAGCAACGACAGAAAACATGACCAAAATGACTGACTTATAGTATTGCTACTTGCAACGTAATCTTTTTTGACCAGCAGCATCATAACTATACATGTACTTGTGTGGCTTTACTTGCAAAGGACTCTAACAGGGAACTGGATTGAAAAATTTAATGTTAAACCTTCTTTTGCCATTTATCATTAGCGCCCTGAAATGTTCATATTAGACTCGATAAACTGCACGGTTGTAATTTGAATTTTCCATGTACACAACAGCCTTGCTTACAGAGCCATAAACATGAAAGCTTCGAACTAGCAGACGATTATGTACCTCTCCATTTTCAAGTTAGTCTACCCAGTCTTGAAAATATAATAGTAAACATTTTTAATCTAATGCATATACCTTTTAATTCATACCAAAAGAAATCAAGTTTAAAGCAAAAACGCAAGTATTAGAATTCAGTGTTGGAACCCAACACCTCCCCCATGGCGTTTCTAAAAAAGACAATAGCATTCATGCAGTAAGTGAGTGTGTTTTCTAAACCCAGTAGATAATCAATGAATCTATTGATCCCATTGAATTCACGGGGGCGGAATCCTCGACAAGTGCTAATCCGCTTCTTGATTTGTGCAGTGATGTGTTAAGAACCCAGTTTGTGGAAGCTAGACAAAAGGTTGGACATGCACATGGGACATCATAAGAGGTTCTACAGTGTACATGTAAGTTAGTGGGGGTTAAAGAATACACACTGTAGGTATATCCAACTCGAACTTCCCAAATTAGGAATTGCACTCAAAAACTAAGCTTTTCTGAGGACAAACATTTTGCCTAAAGCAGTAAGAATTTTCTAAGTCATGAAATTTACATGTACATGTACCGAACCTCTCACTGCAACATTGGAGTTTCCAAGCAGAGACATTGCCATACGGCCATTTTGCCTTTGATACTAGGGTTGTTTTTAAGTTATCACGAAGGATTCCAATTTATTACGAGGAACGTACTGTAGGCCAGCACTTGTCAAACTGTAGATCATGGTTCAGTAGAGACAACACTTAATTTATAAGCCAGTTTCTCCGAGAGAAATAGACACTTATCCTAAAAGAGACAGAATCATTCCCTGAACACCTTGACAACACCAAGTTTTGAGTCTTTCATGGCTCACAGACTGGGGGAACGTTGTCCCACCTACATGTACAAACTCAATCGAGCTTTGCCAAATTTTATTGTAACATCATCTCAGCTATTACACAAAAAACAAACTATTAGGGCATTTGAATAAATCAAATTGTAGTATTCACCGAAAGATTTCGATCGATACGTATGACATGTCCGGACAACCAAACTGTACGTCCGTGTCTTATTTTCTGTGACATGTTCTGTGTGGCAGGTTCAAAGATTCATTCTAATTGGTTTTACCTTGCATAAACAATAATTTTCTTATGGTCTTTGTTTATAATGAATGTTTCACAGTTTTTTTTCTGTCTGAACGTTGGACGCTGAGTGACTGAATGGTAAACCCCGGTTGTGACCCCCCCCCATCCGTCTCGGACCTGTTTTTATTTAGCCTAAATGTGTTTGGATATCAGTTTCGCTGTGCTGAATCCCACTGTGTAAATCTTCTGAAGTTTTAAAGAAGTTAAATTTCAGGCATTCATTTTCACAAAAACTCGCACACACTACGATTTAGAGATACAATAAATTTGATCCTCGGTTTAGGGCAAGTCCGGAAAAAATGTACTCCCCTAAAGTCATAAAAAAATCTTTTATAGATGTGTTGGCTCTAAAAAGAGCTGTTTGGTTTGAATGTGTGAGTGCTAAAACCCAGATGCACATCCTTTCCTCTCTACTACTGCAGGCATAACCTTATGCAGGTGGTCTATGTACCTCATACACAGTTCTGGGGTTGGCGTCGTCTGCCAGAATTCCAGGATGCCTGTCTTGAACTGTTCAGCATTCTTGGGCTTTACTCGCCTCTGGAGGTGGTGTTTCAGTTGATGCCAGAGGTTCTCGATGAGGTTGAGGTCTGGAGACTCAGCGGGAGTTTTGAATCAATCCAATCCCCTTTTCCCTCATGAAGCCAGTTGTAGCTCTACTTGTATGTTTGGGATCATTATCCCAGTGGAATCTGTATCCATCAGGGAAGACAGACTCAACGAATGGCAAAAGAGTGTTTTTCAGGATTCCTTCTTGATAGAATGTGCTGTCCATGATTTTCTCAAATAAGAGCACTTCAGTGACCCCTCGTTTTGAAATTCCCCCCAAACATGAACCTCATAGGGATGCTTTGCCTTTGGTTTTAGTGGTTGGCCTTTTTTTCTGAATGTAAGTTTACTATGGGCCTCCATCTGGATTGAACATTCATCAGTAAAAATGACGTCATCAAAAGTATCGTTTCGGGCGGCTCGGCAAAACTCGAGTCTTGCTTGTCTATTCGGAATGCGAATCATTTGGCAATATTGTGTCCTCATTTTCACCCATTGTAGTTTTTTCCTCACCCGCTTTACTGTGGAAAGAGAGACCTCAACCCTTCGTTGCTCAGGGCTCGCTGAATGTCTTTGGCAGTTAGCTCGTTGTCGTTCTCATAGAGGGTATCTGTAAGATCAAGATGCTGTTGTTGGAGTTTGGAGCGTTCTCCCAGCCTTGGCTTGTCAGTGAGCCCTCCATGCTCCTTGTACCGCTGAAGAAAGCACCCAACTGTTCTTGTCTCCGTCTTGAAACCACTCCCGTCAAAAAGTTTTCAGCGAATGGCCGCTGGAGAATGCCCATCTTTATCCAGACAGACAATCTGATGTTTTCTGACTAGAGGCAATCTACGTCTTGACATGATGCTGACGATCAATGTGCTATAATTGATACAGCTACATGTAGCTAGTTACATGTACCGGTATGCTCTTATACGTTTAGGTAACCGATGTCCTCCTACACATGTGTAACTTACAAGTAAGCCTTAAGACATCGCAAAGCATGTACAAAATGTACATGCCACGTACATGTACATCCCCACCACTCACCTCGTTTGTGCGCATGCCCACTGGATGGACCAATGACAGTAGGATTGCAAAAAAATAAAAACACACAACAAGATCTTTAAATACATGTATATACATGTACATATACATGAAATTGGAAATTTTTGAAGTTGAATTACGTTATGCTAGATAACTGAAAATAGACACAGATTTGGATCTTTAAATGTTATCAGGTTGTCACTTTAAGCCGCAGCGAAAGGACCATCTATGTAATGTACTTCGTTTTCTCGCAGGTCCGCTGTTCCTTGTTAGCCTTTCCATATCACTGTCGCTATTTTGAGCGGTGAGAACCAGGGTACCATGCATGTTTGGACCATGTTTGGACTATGGCCTGCCACACGTGATGCCCATCGTACGCGTACCTCATGCATACTGGCGGTGGAAGGTGGCTCACATTTTGAAAAAATGAAGAGTGAAAATGTACTGTTTATTCAACTCCGTGTACGTTCGTCTACAAGTGTTTCAAAAAATTTGATGATCTCTTTTAAACATTTTGACATGTAGAGCAAATTTCCCCTTTGCGTCTATAAAAAAAAAATTCTTATAACAGAAATCAATAATACAAATTTTATTTAAACAGAGACAAGAAATCCAAAATTTACATTAAACTGGAAGACTCGGCCAGAAAATCGAATTAAATTTGAAGCAGGTGATCAAAAACAACAATGAGTTTTCGGAAATCTCTTTTGCCGAGGAAAAGGGAAAAGCAAACGGGAATGACCACTGACGGTTCGTAACCAATATGACGGAGAGCTGAACAAACGATCACATGCAAGTGTTATGTCTGCATACCTTTAGTAAAAGGAAGAAATATTTCCTGAATATTGGAATGGGAAACATAAACTACAAGTCTTATCATAATATCGGTCCACCCGGCATGCACCAAGTCCTTAACCCTATTTCTTATATTCGGAAGTGAGTTTCTGGCACGGCGTTATCACGTCCTTCAAGTCAGGCATTTTATTTTCAATTTATATCAGTCAAAATGGCAAATATATTTTACAAGGGTCCTTTTCGAAATGATTCTTTCAGAAAGTGAAATACACACCTGTAATGTCAATTGCAGGTCACGTTTTTGCTGTGCCAAAGACAACGTCAAGAAGCCATGGCCCAATTTGTGATCGGTCACAATCGGACACACTGATCTCACTCATTCTACGCGGGTGCCTGTTCCCCGCACGTTCCTCGCTCGTTATACTTGACAGTGGGGTGCTTCCATCCCTCGTGGAATCATCCCCTTGTCTCGCCTCGTTTAATGCTCGCTCGTTCCTCGGACACTCGCGAGTTTTTTCCGAGGGCTCGCGCTCAGTCCTCGAGATTGAATTGAGGCAACTCGCGAGTGAAAGGAATTACCAGTGGGCGCAACTGTATACCCCACGCCGCACAGGTGTGTACACTTTCAACTTTCAACCATCGTTGCAGCGAACGTACCTGTAACCGTATCCGAACGATGTGCTGCGGCTGCGGCCGCACGAACAAACGTGCAGCCGCAGCAAATCATTCAGATATCGCCGCCGCGAATAGCCCAGAGAGGTATTACCCTATGCTCAATTGTGAGACCCCCTATCCCTAGTCTGTTCTCCAGTCGTGTTAGCACTCCTGACTGCATGGCCCGAGCAGTCAGAATGTTCGACTCGAGTCAGAATGTTGAAGAATGCAATGCTACATGTATTTTAGAAAACGGCCACAAGCAGGTTTACAACTAGGCCTAAGCATTAAGTTACGATGTGTTGTACACCATGCACTGTGGTAAGTTTTTCCAGCCAAGTGCATGTACGTGCACGGTGTGCACGTAGAGGCAGAGGTTTTACGTGCACAGAAAAAAAAGTACATGCAAGTGTGCTTGCGTGCACCCGTCTAAACTGACCACTGATGTAGACCTACAGTCAGGGATTGAGGTTTTTTGGGGGGGAGAGTGGATCACAGGGCCAGTAACTACATTTTGTAAATTTAGTCGGCCAGAACACATTACAAGACTGATAAAGCAAAAAAATGTACACCCATACAGTACTTGCTTTGCAGTTTTAGTGACAAACACACACATTATTTCACCTACACGTACACATATACATGTACATGTACATGGTTCCCAAAAACATTATGGAAACAGGCAAAAGTATGTGTACATGTACTGTATTGCTGGCTGTAAGTACAAAACCAAAAGAACAATTCATAAAGTGTAAAAATGTTATGCAATAACAAATACATGTACTTAGAGCTCTGCTAAATAGAAATATCTCTGAATTTAAAACTGATGATGCAAAACGTCAATTTTGTGAGGCAGAAATTGTTGTCAATCATGCTGGTACACGTAGAATCAAAATATCGTAAAAAATCTCACCATCTTGACTTCGCAGAAAATACTTCACAATAACCACTGCTACAACAAACAGCATCACAGCAACACCGAGCGATTTCTTGTTCACACGCACCACGTTCATGTTATGACAGTGAGTGTCTCCATGTGTCAAAAGTATCCAACAAGCTACCCCGACAAGTCCACACAACTGTAATACACGCTTTTCAATCTACTCCATCATCAGCATTCTACAAGCTTGGTATTCCAGTAACATACGTTTCTGGTACGGTGCACATTCAGCATGCAAAGAGCTGAAGGGGCTGAAGAAAAAATTCAAGTTGTGGCATCAGGCCATGTCCAGTGTGCATAATCCAGCCTGTGTGATAACACTGGACACAGAAATCTGAAACAAAACAAACAAGAACGGGAATTACCATACATTTGTAAAGACTGAGAAACTGCAAAAACATGAACCTACATGTACATGGAGCTTTAAGGCCAGTCCATGCTGTTTGCACAAAAGAGAACATGAACACGATATTGTGACATCAGATTAAATATACCGATAATGTACATGTACATTCCGCTACACACAACGTATTTGTGTTGCAAATCCAGTACAATTCACAAAAATTGCACACATTTTATAGTGTTTCAGAGTACCACTGATTAAATCTACCTAATAAATGTATGAAAGTTTGTTACATGTAAGTTACCGGTACATGTAAGTTTGTACACACAGTGGTTCTTCTGTCATGAAGATGACTCAGACAGTGTACACGTAGTTACATGTACATGTAAATATATAGCATGTTTCATAGGCAATACATGTACATGTATGTTGACTTCCTGGAAAAATGTGACAACCCCATTTGGGCAATTCTACGCAAAGGTGGACATGAGGGTGAAAATTTAAAATTCATAACAATCAAACAAATTTGGTCTCAAATGAATGCTGAAGGTCTATACTCTACTGTTTTAATGTCGGAATGTAATTTGTTCATTATTTGGTTGTTCAAATCAATGACTACTGTACATGTATATAATATGTAAACAGCATATTTTTTCCAAAAAAATGAGGAAAAATGATAGGACAATTAATTGCACCTAGTGTCTAATAAAAATGGAAGATTGGCTGTATCTGCAGTTACATTAACTGTTTCGATTGTTTAAAGGATATCTGTTATGTGTTTTTGACCTTTGGGGCATTGGTTATGTTTCAGTGGTTTCAAACATTTTGGCTCACTAGAATGTCCTTTAATACTGCAAAAGTACATGTTTTTAGTATATTTTCAAAACTTAAAGGAAAAAATACTGGTAATAAAAAAGACCAATGCAATGCAAGTTTAGGTAGACCTACATGTACATGTACAACATTATAACATTAAAGTCATTTTTTGCTCCGCAACTCTTTTAATTATAGCTAATAAATACTTGTCCTTCCGTTATTTTAACGGAAGGACAAAAATTGGCAACGGAAGGACCAAAAAGGCCTGATGTTTTGACATCAGATCACAAGTAAAAGTGTAAATAGGCTTTTCAGAGTTATTCTGAAGAGTTGCCTGCTTGTATTTATTGTCATGCTAATTAGACCCTTTTCATTGCAATACTCCATCACAGGTACCAGTAAATGAGTGAGTCGTTTTAAACATGCTCACTCTGTCATGTGTTGTTACTTATGTTAACTACAGCATTCAGTGTGTCCAAAACTACAACTTGACTGGAGCAGTAAAAGAAATAATCTCCATTCAACCAAATGGTGTACACTTACTTACGAAAATATTAAATTAAAAACAAAAACCCCAAAATAAGAGACTTAGGAACATTTGTTAAGTTTAAAATGTGCTTGGCTTATTTGGTCAGTGTACAGCCTATATACATGTAACTGTGCAGGTAATGGAATTTTAAGCAAATATTTTACAAGCTGACCGGTCTAACATACATGTACATACATGCACATATAGAACAGTACATGTACAGAATGTGACCCATTAGATTCATGGAGAATCAATTGTATCATAACTTCCTGGCATCCCACGTATGTGATGTGTTGTATTGAATTCATGTTTTAGACAAATTTTATAACAGGTAAAATTCATTTTTAAATCAATCTGAAACATAATAACAACATGAGTAGTCATTCTTTTACATTTGTATTTATTACTACATGTACGTGTAGGTGATAATTAGTCATTTGCTAAACTAATGTTTAATTGATTAATTGGTTGCTAATTGGGATAGTTTGAACTTAGTAAGATTAGTTTTATGTCACGTTATATTGCACTACTAGTTAGATTTTTATTAGATTGCACTTTCCAACAAAACTTACTCTCACTGTGTGCATGTATTAGATTGAGCATTTCATAAGTCTCTAGTTTCTGGTCAGGGGCTGGCTCCAAAAGTGTTGCGGCGATTCATCTTTTTTAAATTTTTACCCTCGCTTCTTTTTTTCCTAGAAATGTACACGTACGTACATACCGGCACTACCAGCACTGAAAAAGACTAGCTCCCTTACAGGCAATAATACACTGTTCTCAATGGATAAGATGGGCACAAAGGAACCAGTCCATCATGTCCATTCCACAGATGGTGGTCACTGTGCAAAAGATTGCCCCAAATCATGGGGTATACATGTGGCAACAGTGTCTTTAGACTGGGGAATTAAAATTGTTATGGTTTCTGTGCAATCAAATAACTCAGTATACCAGATTCTATTCAAATTTAACTCGTACATGTATATGGCTCATTACAGGTAGATGTAGTATGACCACTAGCTGGCAGCACCTTATGATCACCGTCATACATGTTGTTTTTTAATGGCGCTTTCAGCAACTCAGGCTATTTGTGCCAATAACTGTACGTTTATTCATACACTTTATTAATCAGCATCACATTACGGAGTTAGGAAGAAGGTCCAGTGTTAGAGGCAGGAGGAAACCAGAGTACCCGGAGAAAACCTGCGAGAGCGAGTATAGACTGGAAACCAAATGCACTTAAAGCCTGGGCCAAGCCGGGACTCGAACCCGGGCCTCATTGGTGCAAAACGAGGAAAGAACCGCTACACTAACCCGCTCCCCCCCATCATACATGTACATGTACGTATGAGGTGTTTAGAGGAGCAGCAAACCCATTAACTTCATGGTTCCTTTTTAATTGCACTTATAGTGTACTCTTTGGCACTGATGTGTTTCCTTCGCATTAACCTCCACAATTCAATAGACTTTATTGGGTAATGTGAGAACAAGTATTTGAGAATTTGTCTCAAAATTTTACTACAATATCAACTCCAGTTATAATGGAAAACATTTCAAAACAAGTGCTTTCCTTCTACCAACAGAAATAATGCCTTAAAAAAAATTTCCAATACATTGAAGTACTAGCCCTAACAGTCCCAAATCCTCCAATTTTAGGATGTATTTATTGAAAGGCGAGTTCTGGTGCTCGACATTGAAAAAAGCACATTTTACAAAGCTTCAATCTTGTTTTTCTGGTAGTCATTTCCAATTCATTTGAATGATTTTCTTTAATCAGAAACAGATATAATGAATTTTAATAAAAATGGTGTTTTTACCATTCATAACATGGATTTTCTGGTCTGTCAATATTTAACACTCTAGAATGATAAACTACAAGTCAAGTCCCCTAATGGGCGATTCTCGTGTTACATGTGTGGCATTTGGAAGCAGTTTTGACAATTTTGATGCATATCACCAGTATACTAAATAATAATTTTGTTTCTGAATACTTTTGTATGTTCATGTGTGTGACATGGTATTTACCTACATGTATAGGGGACACGTACATGTACTGTGATTAAACATTTGTTTCAAATTTCTCTTCATGTTTCATTTTGGTAAAATAAATATCTTTGTCATGTGTGTGACATCAGACAAACGCAACTATTTTACTTCATACATGTAAAACTCTGTGATTTGGCTTAGCTTCAAAGACTTTTAATTATACAGGCAGAGAGATCAGACATACATGTACATGTACATGTAGCCCTAATATACATTGTACATGTACAATGTATGGCTAAGGTAGGGTACACTGTACTTACTCGGTAGGTTTGTTTTTCTTAGTTTTCATACAGCAAAAGAATTAGCGACAATACAGTACGGTAGGTGTGTGATCAGAAACTGTGTTACTAGTGTGACACTTGGCTCATTGCTTTGGAGGGGAAATATTTTTATTATTTTATGAACAATCTTGATTACAAAACAAATAACTTAATTCAATTAAAGAAATTAATTCCAACATGAACACTTGTGTAGTACACATTTAATGTACGTACATGTAAGTGTACATGCAACTTATGAGTTTTATACACAACATACTGTACTTCAGCACACAAATCAAAGAACTATAGCCATAACTTTTGGAAAGTTTGTGGTTGTAAGAAACCTTTAACCCTAACATTCCTGAATGCTACAAAGTACTACTTAGTAGTAAAATGTAGTACTCAGCCCTGTCGTTTGTAAGAGGACATGACATTATTATTCTCTGACATGTTTGAAGCCATAAAATACAATAGAGAAGACAATGTACCATACAGTGCTGTGGCACTATGAATGCATGGTTTCATTGTTCTCTGTACGAGTAACAATGGAATAAACCGAGCCAGAAGTAGTAATTTGTAGTGCTGGGTCCTTCAGGCTAAGAGTGTTACATAGTATTTTGTAGTACTGAGTACTCCAAGCCAAACAACACCCGGTACTGTTAGGGTTAAGTTATTCGGGGTGCTTTCATTTAAGATTGAAAATTAACATTGACAGTTTCCACATTATTTGAAGAGTCAAACATGCAGGTTTTAATACTGTTGACAGAATTATTACTGATATGTAAATTTCTAAAGTCAAAAAGCATTAAATAATTGAGATTGTTTTGTTTGTCATGCATAGCTAACACTTTAATCAAAATAGCTGTATATGTTTCAAACTCATGTAGGCCTACCGGTATAATGCTCAGGAACTCCAGGTTTGATTATCCAATATCAGAAAATTAATCACATTTCAAAAACTTTAAACACATCCCATGCCAAGATTTTTAAGTCAAGTAAAATGTGGCCTGGCACCATGAAACTGACGGAAAGTAGAAAAAGTTAAAATTTAGATCATGGTATTTCCAGAAAATACACGATGCACTAACTGACGTACAGTACATGTACATGTATCACATTTACATTTCTGGGCCCTACTACAGTTGTACATGTATAACATTTGGAAATTGTTACAAGTCTGGACGTCTTGCCTTGAGAAACTGAAGCTCCAAGTCTGTGACCTGTGCACACCAGAATTGAAAAAAAGAAACAATTGTCCCAAGCAATATTTTGATACTGAATTGTTTAAAACTGTCGGCATCTGATGACAGTAAGATGAGTTTTAAAAGTAAGAATGTCAAAATCCCAAAATTAACTTTTCAGTGAAAGTTGTTTAATCAGACTGGAACTCAGACATCCATGGTAAGCTGTTTTACTCATTTCAAGGTACAGTACATGCACTTTCACACTAAGCAGTACAATTTCATGCAGATTGTGGGTAGACATGGATCTACTGGAATAATCTTACCTTGGATTTGCCATACAATAAATAGGTTCATATTTAGAAATGCTTAAAGAGCACCTCTGTTTCACAAAACCATTTGACTAGGTCCCCCACCGCAGGTTACTTCATAAGCTGAATCACTACGTAATCAGAAGCTCCATCACCATGTTATTAGAAAGTTTTCTAACAAATAGAACCCCACAGGTAGTAACCAAAAGAACAACTTCCTCATCAGTTGCATGTACATGTACATGTATAGTGGCATCAGGTGTACCCTAGGGGACTGTCCTCAGTCCATATGCAGCAAGGTATGAGACGGA
>NW_019091378.1:1834492-1873682 GCF_001949145.1 Acanthaster planci | reverse complement strand
CCCAGAGCCGAAGTGCACCCCCAATCGGCGAAGAGAAAGACCGGTGATTACAAGTAGGTTCTTGCACGCGTTGTGCGTGTACGCAAAGACCATACATGCCGGAGTAAATTAGTAACGCGTACGCAGGGTGCTCCGCTTCAAATGCGCATACACCTGCGCGCCTCGTGGCGCGCCTATACGATGAGTACCCATTGATCTCCATTACTCCATTATAAAGGAGATCATTGTGAGTACCCAAAAAACAAGCCCTCTTTTGTTTTGCTCGGAGCGGATAGGATCCAGCCCTATTATGAGGGGCCCCATCAGCCACTCTCGCCCAGACCCTGAAAGCCGGACAGCCCGTTTAGCCTTGTTGGCCCGTCGGGCCCTCAGGGGCGACAACCTCCATAGAAACTTTAATTTTGTTCGGTTGAACGGAGTGAATAAGAATGAACTATAGTTCTAAACTGTCACTCCGCTGCGCAGAGTGATACATAGTAATGTCATGATATAAAACTTGAGAGTGATGGACAGTACGGGCCATCTGCGCACCGATAGGCCGAACCTACACTTAAATTTGCAGATTACCCGACGACATTGAGACGTATGAATAAAACCTACCAAATGCTATGAAGTTCAAGCAAACAGCAAAAGCATTTACTGAGAAGTAAAACCATGAAGAATGAGCAAATGCTTGAAATTGTGCGAATAAAATGTTTCTTTTACTACTCAGCATCTACTTGTTTAAATATTAGCAGATGCTTTATGCCTGTGGCTGATTGCACAGCCGAATGGTTTTGAACAATAGGACTTCCGTTGTCTGCACGTACAGACGCATAGTGTAGTACTGTGCTGTATCGTGAGACTTCAGCATGGCGGATAAACACGATGGCAGTAATTTTGATGGCAAAAACCTTGAAGGAAATTGCTCTGCCACTCTCAAATTGGTACAACTGCCTGCATCGGGTTTCTTGAGATTCCCTCCGAAAGGCATAAAGCTTTTCCTTTTGAATGGCATTCATGAACGCTGCCATTTTGAACATTAGTAAATGCTCCTCGTTTTCAAGCTTGCCCTGACGCAGTCAAGAAAAATGTCAAGTAACTACCCCAATTCTGTAGAACTTACTTATTTTTATTCATACAAAATGAAGCAACTGCTTATTGTCAAGCACAAGCAAAAAGTAAATACTTTTACTTTTTAGCAATTGTATCAAAGTAAAAGCATTTACTTCGTTATTACTCATACAAACAAGAGTAAATGCTTAAAAATGGTAGTAAAAGCAAATGCTACTGTGACGGCAAAATGTTCTTTTCCAGTGACTACAATATATGTATTTAAACACTCAGAATGTATAATTAAAAAGGGGTTGGTTACAGTAGTTAAAAAGAAACAAAGAAGGAAGAAAAATCCAAAGTAAATTCTAAGATCAAATTAAAGTGATGCACGTTATCGAAAGGCAATGCGTGGTAAGGGCTACCCATCCTTGCGGGTCTTGTCATTCAGCATCCAGTAGTCAACGCACAGCTGCAGGGTGCCGTCCTTCCGCACGATGACTACTGGTACGGCATATGGACTTTTGGATGGTCGTATTATCTTCTGTTGCAGGAGCTTCTGGAGGTGTGTCTTCACTTCCATCATCTGCTGGGGTGGTATCCAGCGGTGGGGCACACACACTGGCTGTTAATCGGTGGTTGGGATTTTATGTTTCACTGTGTCTGAATAGCCCAGGTCGTCACTACAACAGAAGACATCTTGGTACCTTCTAAGAGGGGTCAACAGTTGCTCCCTTTGTTTGGAGCAAGACTGGGCATCTCCAATGTCAATGTCAAAAGGCAGCTTCACTTCTTCATTCAAATCTGATGCTTGGATCTTGTTACAGGAAGTGGTGACATCAGCAGAACTGTCTGACTTCAGGTGGATAGCCTCATCTGTCACAGCAATAGAACGCCTGCTCAAGTGAATGACTCTGGCCTCCTTCTGGGCTGCAGCCTGACATCATCATTGCTGATGTTCACCACTGCGACTGGAACCAGTCCTCATTAGGCCGTTGCTTATGTGTCGACAACTGTTATCCCCTTTGGAAGGTTCAACCCATCCTGGATGTCCTGGACCGCCACCTCTTGTGTATCTACCTGTCTAGTGATGCAGGTGACATAACAATGCGTGTAGAGTGAGCAGATATGCACAACGGTTCCCGGCCTCCAACCTTGGCAAATGATGTCTTGGCCTGTGTTGCTCCCCTAGGTCATATGTAAACAATGCACCAACCCATTACATTCCTCCCATCTCTTCAACTTTCACTCCGTAGTGCCACCCATGTTGCTCCTTCATGGCTGTGTGTAGCTCTCGCAACACGTTAGACCCTAGGAGGCCCTTCTTTATGGCTGGACGCGGAGTTACATGAAGAGATTAGTGTCCCCATTTGGTTGAGCTGCACCCCAAGGATCTCCATGTGAACCTCAGCATAGCCGGCACAGGGAATCCTGAGGCCATTGGCCCTATTAGACTCTTAACCATCTCCCGACATCTTCCCTTATGGGTACACAAGTATTCAGTTGTTGGTAGAGGGTGTCTGGCAGAACAGTCACTTCACTTCTAGTATCCAAGATGAAGGGAATCTCCTTGCCATGTACTGATATGGTGACTTCTGGACTGCTGGCCACTGCTCTGTCAAACACCTCCTGTCTAGTTATAGTTGGTGAGCCATCCTTCCCCTCTACCATTTGGCTCCTTACGATAGAGGCCTGGCGTTTGGGGACTTCTTGCCAGTCTTTGAAGATGGATTCTGGGTGGCAGGCCTGAGGGTTGTTGCATTGGTGGACGAGGTGCTTCTGCCCAGTTGCTTTAGGATGTCGATGTCTGGCCACCGCTGGTTAATTAGTCGATGGCTCTGTCTAGTCAGTCTTGGGTTACTGGGGCAAACTCATTTCATATGACCCAACCCGCCGCATGAATAGCATGTCAGGCCACTGAATTTCCACATGGCTCCCATGGGGGGTGGCTGAGGGCTTTGCAGCAAATGAGCCAACTGTTAGCAGAACTTATCTACCGCTGCCTGGGTTGCTTGAAACTGTTCCACCTGCTTTTCAAGATGCTGCTGAAGTTGTCCATAGTCTGAGCTTACACGAGCTGACATGGCCCCTGACACAGGCAGTGACGGGGTCTCCCATGCCAGAATTTTGCTACAGAGTGTGGCAACACTCACATCCTGGTGTTCCTGGACATACCACCGTACATCTCGCTGGAGCGTGCGATAAGCCAGACCAGTAGCAAACCTCTCGCACAAATATGGTGTCTTTCTTATGCAAATGGGGACAGTCCTTGGGCAATGCAAGCTCTACCTGCAGAAGGACTTTCATGAGCTGCAGTGAATGATCTTGCAGAGACTCTCCTGGGCGCTGATGTCTTCTGTAGAAGTCACTCCATTTGGTCGATGGTGTCTCATAGCAAGTGTATGTATCCTCTGTTCTTGTTCGCATTTCTGGGGGCAAAGCCTGACTTTATCTTGGGCATGTCCAGTCAGGTGATCAAGGATGAGCTGAACACTCTCTGCATCATCAGTGAGATCCTTCGTGAGTCTCCGCATATCCTCCGCCCACTCAACAACCTCAGGGTCCCTCTCGGACCCAAACTGCCTCTCCTTAAATAAACAATTCCCTGGCCACTGCTGCATTGTCCAACACTGCAGTAGAAAAGACCAATACATACTAATGAGCAAGAAACAGGAGCCTATAATCAAGCCTCCTGCCTAGTGTTTATAAATGAATGGCTGGAATGCATGGCTGTCCCACCCAGGGCAAAGAGACAACATCTCGACAATCGCCTCAGTATGTATGTGTAGTATAACTACTCAGCACTAGCACCACAATATCGATATCATAAATACAAGTTTTTTACATGTAAGTGATAAAATAAAACTAGGAGTTGAGTTTGCATATAATTATAGAGCATTAAGGTTCCTGCCTCAATAATGAACGAAAATTAGCATAGCAAACGGCACTAAGAGTAAGAGTTCTGCACACATGCATAAATGTAATACAGAATAATTGCAATGCCATGATTTCTCACGAATGAATGGAAAGAATCTCTGTACAAACATGAACTCTAACATTGCAGCTGGCAAAGCAAATCCACTATACGTTTTCAAGATTTTGAGAAAATGAAAGTTCCACCCAGCCGTGTGACCATCGTAAAATAACTTGAACCTTCACTTACACTTGCACTTGTCTGCCAAACAGCAGACTTAATCAAGCCAATAGCAACATAATCTTGAGTCTTCCAAACACGAAGAACTTACTTTTACTCTAAAAAGACTCAAGTGCCTTTATATACATTGGACAAATCCAAAAATCATGCAGAAACTGGAAGTCAATGAATCCCAAATACATGTACTTTCAAGAAACTGGAAATCTGTGAACACAATTTTCTGAGGAAATTTCACTGCAATATATAGTCCCTGGACCTCCTAGTATACACTTAAAATACAATATAAGAAGCTCTTCTTCAAACAATAAAAATGCAACTCACCCAAAGATCCTTAAAGAAACTTCCTGAGTATAGGCTGAGGACTCGGTGGTCAAACAATGGAACAAGTGGAAAATACATGTGTGCATGTACAGGTACAAGGTTAGTATCAGAATGATGATGTGGCAAGATGAGCCACATGGACCAGAAGACAGTGCCACAAGAAATGGCCCATGGCTTAATTACCTGATTGACTATTCATAAGGTTACTTCAAAGAGTCTCCCCACCAGTTGCATCGGCATGTATAGAGTCAACCTAAACTTAATGAATAAGGCATAACTACATGTATAAGGCAATACCGGGTTTCCCCGGTGAGATTACTTTTGATGCGAATATGAACTCAATTTTTTAAATACTTGTTTCATGAGCCTTCACCATTCTTGAAATTCTCAGATAACTTGAACCGACAGTTCCAGCAAGGAGTTGTGAGCTTGAAATAATGTAAACTGTGCAGCTGCACCCCCAATTTAAACACAGTGCAACCGTAGTCAGCAGATGCTAACCATAATTGGGGGAACTAACCCTTAATGCAAAACCTAACCCTAGTTCGCAATATCAAACCCTAGTTTGGAGTCACTAGCAGTTCTTGAAAGCAACAGAGAAAACTGGAAATTCAGTATTACACACATGGCCACATACAGTATCATGTAACAACACTCATGGCCATACGCCCATAACTGCCATGAGAAACAAGCATGTTTTGGGGGAAACTATGCAAGTTTTTTGGCGGTTTAAATGTTGTGGGCCAGTAAGTCCAAATTGCCTGCGCAGACCGAATCAAAATTTGTAGGCTATCCAATTCTCTGCTTTTAGAGCATTTCGTGGCACGTGAACTATGTAGTTTGTTAAAAAGGTGGATGGAATCTAGAGGCAGGAGTGTCAGCTTGTATTTTTGTAAGTATCAGACCAAACAGGGCTCTCCAAATTGCTGTATTGTACCATGGAATGAAGGCATCAATTTTCAAAATGGTGATGGGCCTCCTGACTGTTTTGAGGGGTGATTTTCTCTGGAGAGAAATATTTTCAAAAGTTTAGTTAACCCACTGAAACTTGCCATAAAAGATAAGGAAGTGCGCTTTAATTTGATATGTGTATTGAACACCTGTGAAATTTGTGAGTATTTTTCCTGATTTTTTGAAGTGGAGATATTCATCACTGTTGTCTATGGCAACATATGTACTGTTCTAGACCCATAGACTCAGAAAGCTGTAGGTGGGCACATGCCAGCAAATTTTGAAGTAGGTTTTTTAGTGCTAAAAATGGGTAGTTGAAAAAAATTCAAGAGCTTAAAAGTGACACGTTGATATTGTACAGTGTAAATTAACAGCTTAGTGCACCAGAAATCCTGAGAAATGTCCAAGACCCTTGTCAGAGTAAGGGAGAACCAAGAATTGGCTACAATATGCAGTATAATTTCAAAAGATTGGTGGAAAAAGAATCAAAATTGTCTTTATTCTTCCCTTGTAGCTCAAACGCGACAGGCCCGTAATCCACACCCCCCCCCGGAATGAGGTGATACATACATGTGGTTTATGTACGACATGGGCCTATGTGTACATATGTACAATGTACATGTATGCTGTGTGGGAGTACATTGCACAGCATTTCATCCAAGCCATGAGGGTATAACCGGCGCTAGTACCTCTTTCCCATAGTTTTCAGACCTCGTCACAAAATCTTGGTTTCTTATAGGATTACATTTGCCACATTTGTGAGAAGGCTTTTAATTTTCAATGTGATACCACAATATGATAGTTTTCAATGGCAAACTTTAGAGGAAAGTGTACAGAATAGTGGAAGTTGTTGAATCAAATAAGATTTTGTATATGTTCTCATGCTTTAAAAGATTCCAATAGGAGAAACAGCCTCTCCGAACTTCAAACACTGGCAAAAGTTTGTGTGGACAAATTACAAATTGTGGAAAACACATATAATGCCAACTTGAACATGGGTATTTATCAAATCAACTGTTCACAGCAAAGTACAAAATGACCTGCCCAGCTGTTGGGAGGTCTCTGTGGCAGATTAAATCAACTATGATTGGATCATTTCTGTCAGAGACATCAAAGGCAAATATAAATTGAGGCAAGCCCTTAACAATGTATACATGTATAATACAGTGAATACTATCATTCCCCCATCCTCGACTTGAAGTTACTACTGCCACAAAATTATTAGCATAATTTATACTACATAATTAGATCTTACCCATGTAATATTCAAAGTTAACTTATCCAATTTTGGTAAGAAATCAAAACGATGATTAAAAGAGTTGTTATACACATGTAGAACTACTAGACTGCGGTAGGATCACTGGTTTTCTTCTTGTGTAAAGAGGGATTTCACATTAGCGTCATCTGCGCGTATATGCATCGAAACCGAAGCTCTCTGTGTTGAACTTTGTCGCGCGCCCCCGGAGTCGACGCAGTACATGCAGTGTCCGGTTCGTAAGTGTGACGCCACTTCAGTTTAAACCACGCCCACTGCACATGCAGACACACGACCATCACAGGTATGTTAGTTTGCGGTAAATTGCCGTTATTTTTTCTTTTGATTTTACGTGTCGAGTCATCCTGAAAGACTCTTCCACCAAAATTTGCAGCCTGAAAAGTCTGAATTGAGCAAACCTTTATGTATTTTGTGTCTGACTCCTTACTTTCAATCGTCTGATTGTATAAAGAATTGAAGCTGACACATACAGCCTCGTTTTCAAACGCAGAAGTGCGCAGATCCACGCTAAAAGCGTCGTATTGGGATCCCTCTATTGTCTGCTCTAGCTTATGGTTCCAAGTCCAACAAACCACAAGGAAATGGCCTAAAGTATGTTTGGCTGTGGTGCACAAAAAAAAAGGCAAAACTGATAAATAAATTTCATTTTAAGAGCATGGGATTGCACAATGTTGAAAGGTCAGCATTCCATTTGGAAAAAAACACATAAAAAACCTTCAAAATTGCACAGCCAATTCCCTGGTACGTGTTTTGGCATTCAATTTCCGTGAATTGGCAGACATTTGTGAGATTCGTGCAATGCTATTCGTTACGCATGAAATCATCTGATTTTTTTTTCTCCGTGACTAGTTTATGCAATATATTTCATGAAAGCAAACATTTGGTTCACGGGTAGAGATCTCCATAAAACTAATGATTGATCAATGTTAATTTGCTAATTTGCTAATTCGTATTTTGTTTCTGTTTCAATTGTTATGAAAAGAATGAACAGCAAAGTAAAATATCTAAAAGGATAAGTAAAATTGAATGAAACATGAGAGCTAAATTATTGCTTTAAAAACGTGACAAAAAGAAAATAAGCCATTGTTTACCAGAAGCCGAAAAATCTTACATGCACATTTGCAGAGATACATGTGTGTTTCTTGTGTGTAAAAAATAATGCATTACAAATCAGTAAACTGCATCTTAAGGATTTTTCTTCCAGCGTCCATGATGAAGGTCCAAGGAGAGTTTCATTTCTTCATTTTGATTAAACATGCAATCAGTATTGGAGCAAATGTACTGTATTCTTGATGTGTACTTTGTTTGAGAAATATTAAACTATACATTCAAGTCAATATGTGGGACACACTTCTAGCACGTTTTCTATTTGTAATCTCCTTTTCCTTTCTATACGCATTTTAATTTGTATCTTAATTTACTGTATACTGCTCTTACTTTGAAGTTTTCAATTTGAAGGCTCAAACTGCGAAGACGATTTCCCTAGACGAATATGAAAGTAAAATTCGGGAGGAATTTCTCATTTCATTCACCCAGTATGAATCTGAATGACACTTATGCACTGTTCAATTGAACAAAATTGGTTCTTAACTGAATTAGGAGCAACCGGCTGAAAAAAGTACCTTTCATATAACACATAAAAAGAAATATCTGTACACAATATCCATACATCAAGCATCCGGAAATTCAGACGTACATCTGTGTACAAATAAGGTGAGCAAGAAAACCCTATCTCTTGCAAAAAATTATTTGAGAAAAACACTCTTGAAATGCTTTTTGAACACGTCAGACGATATTTGAAGATTTTCACAAAAAAGGTGACATGTTACATGTAAGTAGTAGGTTTGTGGTAGCACCATGTGAAAACTTTTTTCTTGTTTATGTATGGTTCTAAATTTAAGAACTGACAGGAACTCAACATCTTGAAAAGTATGCATGCCTGTCATCAGGGGACTGCAGTCAGGACAGCAGTCTCATACTTACAAGGTGCTACCACAAACCTACTTAAATTGACCACTTCAATAACCAATAAAGTGTTGAAACAATGTGGTAACTGTTGAAAATAGTCAACTTTTAGGACTGTTGAGCATTTTATAGTTAGTAAAAATGTTAAACATGAAAGAAAAGAGCCATGGCTGATGCTTCGCGTACCATACATGTACATGTGCTTCTTCACAAGCTGGGACACTGTCTGGTTACAACAGCAACATACGAAGAAAACCAGCTGAGTCTAAAGTTAAATATAGTACACTCAGACTAAGCTATTTTCCACCTGATACAAACTGACACATGCCTTCAGCAGCTGCTTCAGTGTCCTGTCCCCTCGCTGGAACTCCTTCCAGAATTTGATCAACTGGTAGTTCTTGTAGGTCATGCTGTGATGTCGCTTCAGGTTCCTCTTGGATGTGGGCTTCAGATTGCTACCAGTAGTGACCACCTTGGACTCATTGAACAGATGCATGATCAGCATACTTAGGGGCAACTTGCCCTTCTTCATTCTGCTGTTCAGTTGCAGCTGCCAGACCTCAAGTTCATTATTAATCCGCCAAGGCTCTAAGTAGACACTCCAAACTGTTGGAGACCACATGCAAGTTGGCCCCTCGATCCATGTGGCCTTTAGGTAGTTCAGGAGCTGATGCAATGTTGTGGTGTTAGCCTTGTTGTGGAGTTCATTGACCATCCTTGGTATGAACTCCGCTGGGAGGAAAGCCAGAGCAACCAACTTCTGGAGAAGCCGGAATACCTTCCTGGGCTCACGCACATAGCTGTCACTCCTCTGAATCTCAAATTCCTTTATCTTTTTCCTGATGGCTTGGGACCAGTGGGCGGAACTCCCTGAACATCGAACACCTGGAAAGATGTCACTGATGGCTCTCCACAGGGCTGGCTCATAGGGTACAACACACTCTTCCATGGAACATTTTCCAGGGAGACGTTCTTTGATAGAACTGAACACTGCTTTGTAGTCTTTCTTTTTCTGGCTCGACATCAGCACGAAGGCCAAGGGTATAGGTCTAGTCCCTGTGTCATCTGTTATAAAGGAATGAACTGACATCAGCTCCTTGAGAGGTGCCTTCACAACTTTGCGATTGATGTCAATATACCACCGTGTCATCTGACTCAGGAGCTGGAGCAGCTCTGGAGAGGCCAAGAGGATATGGGATTTCTCCTTACAGTTGACGACTTTCTGTAGAAAGGCAACAGGTATGGAGGCAGTGTGTATATTATCAACACCCTGGGATAGCTTATGTCGCAGTCGGTTGGCAGTGCGGGCCAGGTTATTGGGCTTTGGTAAACCAGGGCTGGGCGTGTAGTAACCCACTGTCTCCAACATGGCCTCACCAACAATGCTGCTCGTTGGGTTATCGGGTTTCTGGCAAACTTTGGCCTTGACCTGTGCCACTAAACGTGCAGCCACTTCACAGTTGGGCTTACTGGGATGGATGTGATTGAACTTCCCTCTCTTAAAATTCTCTTTGGTCTGCATGACTGAGGCCCGACACAGAAGATTTTTGTTTCGAATGCTGCATCGCCAGTAGCTGGTGAAGCAAGTCTTATTCTTGAGTGTGTATGTATACCCAGCATTATCAATCAATTTGGCCTGCCGTCTCTGAGAGGAGCCATCTATGACTGTATATTCTGCCTCTGGCAATCTCTCTTCTTGAAATTCCTCCCCTTCAGTTTCAGTGTGGTTGACCTCGCACCCCACACCAGGCCCCAGATTACCCTCCAGAGGCACTTCTACATGTTCAGCATTTTCCTGAAGGAACACTTCATACGGCATGGGATTTGCTCCAGCATTAATCCCAGATTGTGACCTCTCTGGCGAGTTGCTCGAGATGTTGTGATTTTTATCCAGATCTTCCAAATGCTGCTCTTTTGCAACACTGCCCACGTTGGCATCCTCTTCCATGTCGTCTGTATCTGTCTGGGCGACAGTGACCTGTGACCCCAAGTACACCGGCCCTGCCGTTATCTCAGGAACCTCCTGCTGAAACAAAAGGTAACAACAGGATTCATCTTTATACACGTAATTACACTGAGGCTAACCATCCCACTTGCAGCTTGAAGCTCAATTATAAAATAATGCAGCTCTGTACTGTGGTAGATGTAATGCAGGTAATGCTACCGGAGACAGTTGTCCAGTCATCCCTGTAAACGTATTTACAAGGGATCTGACCACAGAGCACAGCCGGATATTGGAAATGCAGAGATGCCAA
This sequence comes from Acanthaster planci, assembly GCF_001949145.1. The sequence goes on along the minus strand of NW_019091378.1, from coordinate 1,862,728 downwards.
CTTGTACGATTTAGGCGTAATTTTTACGATTTGTTTAGTCTGTTTATGACTGTATGATCCAGACTAAGATTTTTAGGATTTCCAACTTGAAGGCACAAAACCTTACAGTTATGTACAAACTCTATGTAAGCTAGCACGGAGCCGGCCTCGTAATGCGCACATCAGAAATGTGTCGTTGGCATCCCGCAATTGGTGCATACAGACTGCATGAGTAGCAGCAGAAACCAGTGTCCTTAAATCGTCCGTTAGCCCCAATGAATGCTAAAATAAACGGGGGCAAATAGGCACAATTGCTCTTCAAATGCAATGTGACTGTATCCATGCATCACACATGAACATGTGCCGATATCGTACACACGTGTGTCGAACATCATGATCGTGTTAAAGGTTGACCGGAGTGGAGGACTGTCAAGGATTTGATTCTTGGATATTTGGTGAGCAACTAAACTTGTTTTGCCTAAAGGTAACAAAAGAGCACAAGTTCAAGGACGAATACACCACAAAAATGGGCCTTTGTTGCAAAGTCTTGTCGTGGAGAAGCTCACCTGTTTTGCAACGCATGTAAGTGTGACATTATTGCCCACGCTGGATCTTACGACACCGTGAAGCACATTAGTTAGGCCAAGAAAATGTAGCTCTGCTTCCAATTAAATTGGGTCGGTAGGTAAGGGTTTTTTGACAATTTTTTGTGCTGATTGAATAGGACAAAAGTTGCCAAAAATTGCCCCAAAGGTAATTACAATAAAAAATGTAATCAACAACAACACACTTGCACAATGCTAGTCAGGTAAATCCAAGTGTTTTGACGTGAAAAGAAGTTGTTGACAGGTGTTTGTTTTGAAAGAAAAGACAACAGGATTTTTTTTTTTATTTCGAATTTGCCGATGAAATTTCTCGGGTCGCGCTGAAAAATTAGGGATGGTCGAGAAACCGCAACTGAAAGTGCAATAGGATTACACTTTTTCATTTTTAAAAGTTGGCATCTCTGAAAGTGTTGTTGTTCACAGAGCAAAGAAATCTCAGAGAAACACCCTTGAACCCAGGAAAAAATCAACAAGTTTACTCAGGAATCCAACCCTGGCGTGCCTGCGCTGGACATGTGTGCTTTATGCACTAGCAACCTGTTTCCATAACTACATGTACATAGCCAACTGTTTCCCCTCATAACCAAACCTGTGTCAGTTCTGTATTTTTAAGGGCATCTTCCGTTGTAACAGTACATGCTCATCCAATGTTAACTTTGCACATTTTATGATTCATTGACCAATTTTATGTGGTGACATGTCAACATGTATGAACATAAGTTCAAGCGCATATGTGATGTGCATGAGCGTGGTACCAACACAGTGATCAGGGTGATGACATCTCCTTGAATTAGTCTATACAAGAAACAAACGCTGAAGGTACATTTGTACACAAGGCTAATATCCATGTTGACAACAAACATAATCAAATTTCCTGTGAATTTTCCAAATCCTTTAAAAGTCCATCCCCTTGCAGGAAGCAAATGAAATACATGTGTTCAAGCTGCACCCAGTAGTACACGTACATGTATGTGAAGCACAGGGAATGGCTGAGCTCTGCTTCCTGGATGTTGTAAATTTCTCAAAAACCTCTTCAGTTGGCTTTTCAAGCTGTTACATGTATTCTGAGCGGGGAGCTTACATGTAACTCCAAATCCAAATCCAAATATCCATGTACCAGAAAAAATTTGTAAGAATGAAATTTCACTCTAGAAAAATTGAAAAACTGCAGCTACACAGAAGCCTAAGCAAGTACATATATTTGACATCAGAATGGAACACAAAAAATGTCCATGATCAGATTCATTTTAAACTTTTAATCATTATTCTGCATACAGCAGAATTTATTACAGGGGTCCCTAGTTCAGGCCTCCAACATCTTGAGAAACCCATCAGGACACATTGGAGGATTTTACACAACTGCTGAAGGTTAAACTAGTTGTATGATCCCTTTGCATGCTTTTAACCCCTTGATGACAGGAATTTCTTTCCGAAAAGCGACTCCATGAATTCCAGCCTCAGTTGGCCACGAAGGCCACCTGACAAACTGCAAATTCTCAGTTTGTGGCTCTGCGTGCTCTGCACGCTTTGACTTACATGGTGAAAAGGCTCATTGTTCGGTGGCATGCGGCTCTACTCACATGTTGCCTCTTTTCAAAGTGGGGACTATTGTGAAGCTGGTGATTATGATGCAAATTCGGTCTTTTCATTTCTCGGCTACACACAAAGGCCAATCACCATATACACAAGAGCCAGGGCCTGCCTTCTTTCACCATGTTCACTCGAGCGTGGGCCGAGAATAATAGCTGAAAAGCGGGCTGAGGATCTAAATTTTTACGGCAGCTCTTGCCGCGTCCCGGCGCGAAGGGGTTAATGCAACCATTTATTCAGCAATGTACAATGTATGTGAACATACCATAGTATTTTGTTCTTGCATTGCTGCAGCATCTTCAGTCAGACAAATTTCTTCCATTTCAATGGGCGAATCCTGCTGGAAAAGAAAATGGACAGACACTCAATTACACAAGAGACCAACGCTGACAAGTTGTACTACATGTATGAAGCATCAGCACATTGCACAAGCTGATTCTGTACTCCAACTTCACATGCACAAAACAAGTGTAACAGTGAAATCCAAATAATATTTTATATCTATTTAGTCAGGAATCATGTTTTACCCCGTATATATACATACATGTATATCTTTACGAATATGTGTATGTTTAAGTTAGACCAGGTGTCTTTTAATGTTTTTATGTAAGTGCTTTTATTCACTTCTTTCTTCACATTGATGAACTGTATACAAGTACAGTGTCCTGTACATACCAACACTAGGAAATTACCTGTACCGCTACATGTACTCCCTTTATGTGTTAATTAGGTTTAAATGTAAATTTGAAAGAAATAGGCTTGGGTGTGGGGATGTGGAGGTGTAAGGTGAATGAGTTTAGAGACGCTGGTATACATGTATGTATGCTAACAGATTGAAGATGCTGAGATATTGGGGAAAACCAATGCAGCCGTCTCAAATAACTCTGTATGTGAGAACATTCACGTACTCTATACTACCGCCCCCCCTCTGTTGCCATGAATTCTCAGTGCTTCAGAGCAGTTCAGGCTCAGATTATTTTGCACTATAAACCGGTTTGCCACTACAAGCAATTTCAACTACATCTGTTTCAGGGAAATTTTGTACTTCAACCTTATCAACTTTGCTAAGAGGGAAACGGGCATGGACTCAAGTCATTTTATTACGAGTCCACATGGTTGTACCATTTTATTTAAATTTTGAAACTGAATGAACCATTTTATTGACATTTTGTTATTGAGGATAATTTTGCTTAAAAGTAATATACTGTACTGTCGAGATTTAGAACTAGAGCTTACATTGTATCTGTCTGTTGCCGACAGAATAGTTTTTGCATTCTTTTGTAAATTGGATATTTGAGCGACTAATGTACTGCACAAACCAAACCTTATGGTGTAACGATTTCATCATGTACTTATACAGGTAGATCCAAGTCTTGAACCAAATCAGACGTACTGTAGGAGCTATAGGGCTTGAAAGATTATACACCTATATCACATGACATGTCACCTGATGATATCATCATCACGTCAGGTCAATTTGCATCAATAACCTTTCCCTTTCTTGTTACATGTATATATATGCAAAATTTCACACCCATGGGACATGCACTTCCGCAGATATCACGCTTTGAAGTGTACACCTTTGATGTCACGTGACATGTCACATGGTAATGTCAGCATCACATCAGGTCAATGTTCATCTAAAACCCTCCCCTTTTAAGATATCTGCAATGTTTGAACCCAATCGGACATGTACTTCACGAGATATAGTGCTTTGAAGAGTGCACCTTTTAATGTCAGGCTATTGACAGATGCAGTGTACTGTATCTTGAAAGAGGAGGGCTATGGATGAATATTGACCTGATGTTATGATGATGTCAACATGTGACAAGTCATATGACATTACAGGTACACTCTTTAAAGCACTGTATCTTGTGACATACGTGTCCCATTGTGTACCAATGTTGTAGTTATCAAAGACCATCACAAGACCTTTCACAAGACCATTCACAAGACCAGTCAGAAGTACATGTAACAAGGTGAACAATGACAAAGGAATGGTTTTTTGTTTGAGTAAAGACTAAAGGGGTTCAAATAACTTTACAAACCACAAATGTGTTCTTGGGATGGGCCTTTTCCTTTGATGACTTCTTCTTCCCGACAAATTCAGCTGCCCCAATCTGGCCTGGATGGATGTGACTACAATTTCCCATTCTGAACTTGTTGCCCATCTGAATGAGTGTGGCTTTGCAGTAGATGCTCTTGTTGCGTGTGCTGCACTGCCACAGTGTGGAGTTTTTGTGGGTTTTCCGGACTGTGTAGGTGTAGCCAGTATGGATGTCAATCAGCTTGTGTTTCTTCCTCTGGGTGGCTGTGATCTTGAACCGCCGTCCTCCCTTATATGCACCCCCATCAGCCTGCTTAGAGGAACAGTCCTTTCCTGATCCAGTGAATTTCTGGATGTCCTGCAGTGCAGCCAGTAAGGAACTATCAACAGATGATGCTTGCATTTTGAGGTCCTACTGGTCCTTGTCTGGCATACAGGTCTTTGAGCTGTAATCCATGTGGAATTCAAGTCAGAAAATAAATGCAGGTTATCAGTCTTTCTGGTTTAAAAATTGAGAAAGAGGAGTTTTTGCTGCACAGGATATACAGTACACGTACCTTGAACTGCAACAACTGGGCTGCATTTATAAACCCACAACATACATGTAAAGTCAGGGTTAATACAGATTTGTTGGGTTTTTTTAATTTAAAAAAAAAATCAGATTTTTGTATTCACATCAAATTTTTTTGATCCACTTTAAATTGATGTTTGTGGGGGTTGTTGTCCAGAAGGCAATTGTACTGAAGTTCAAGGCATGAAACATCCCTGCTGACTGCTGAGGCTAAGTTTCTCATATATTGAACTGTTTATTTCTAATCAAACAACTACGTTTGCTAATAACTGTACCCTGAGATACACACAAAGTCTTGGTATGTTAAACTGTTTATGCAACTTTCAATGATAAGACGAGATGATTATAGAATCAGTCTTTTTGATTCTTCAGCTGGGATAAAACTCTTGTACTTGCTAACACATGTGTGGTACATGCCTTATGTAACATTTCAAGAGACTTTATAAATAAGTGCACATCTTTAGTTCATGACTTTCATGAACTTTGGCAATATTGCTATATATTTATTGAATAAGTACACATCTTAGGTGTTCCAATTTTCATGATATTAGGCAATACCCCTTTATCTACGTGTAGATGCACGAAAATGGAATGGCTACTCCATACATACATGTAGAGTCATGAAAACTGGCGAATGGTGTCCATGTATCAGCCAAATGTCGAAAACATTAATTTCAACACAAAATGGCCTGATTCTGGCTGAGTGTAAATTTGATGTTTTAAAGGCATCAGCATATTAAATTCAGCTATTTCTTCCTTTCAAATACCCAAAAGAATTAAAGATGTCTTTAACATGATATTTTAAAAGGATTGTTTCATATTTTGTAGCAATTTAAATCATGATTTAAATCAATGAATTTAATCAACTGATTTAAATCAAACAACCTTGAAGTAAATCCATAAAAAATTGCCAGGCTACAAGCCACATGGAGTAGAGACTTGCAGTTCTGTTTGTCCCCAAAACTTCCTGACTATTAGAAGACACAACTCCCTTGGACATGCAGGAGATACTGGAATGACCTTTGGCATTGAAACAAACTGCTAAGGGTACATAACAACAAGTCAACAGTGGTTTCACTTCCGTGTGACCTCAGCACCTGGATAAATTATTACCTGGATAAATTATTAATGCTATTACCCTGACTACTAACCTTGATTCTTTGTCCCTCATTTCAGTGTCCGTTGCCAGTCTTAAAAAGCCAACCTCATCCCCCCCCCAAAGCAGTCAAACAAAACTAAACAAAAAACTTGCATCGCTGCATCAATTCTGGAATTATGGTCTGACCAGAGACCAAGTATTTGGGGGGGGGCCTAAAAGCGGACGTGGCACCAGCGCCATAGCGAGAACAGTGTGGAATATTCTGAACTTTGACAACCCAAATTTGACACAATAAACTACTACTGGTTGCAAGGGAAAATTAGTGACGTCCGTATATCATGGAACTCTTACTGGGATGTGAAAACATTCAAAAATAGATAATGAGAAAATTAGGTCGATTATCAAGCTCCACACGGGTAACCATGGAGGAATAAGGGGGTTCATTAGCTTTAGCACCCTGTTCCTATTATAAGGGAATAAAGGTGATGTCCTCATTCATATCAGGAAGAAAAGAGAACAGGGCTTTTGGTTTTTGAGGGAACTGTTTGGTAAAATGGCAGCATACACAACTGCCCCGAAGGTAGCTGTGAACGACAAATAATCAAATCTACTCTGGTTCCTTGACCGGATGGAGATTTGTTTTGATGATGAATCCAAAAAGCTTGAGTCAGCCGTCAGGTAACTGGACGAAAAACAAAATGGCATGATTCAACTGACTGGTTGTCTTTTGCCCAACTCAGGTTAGAAATTTGAAGTCTTCTTGCTTAAATATTGTCAAAATTACCTAAACTAGGCCTATCGGGATTGAGTAATGGTTCCTTCAGGTCAAAATGTTAGTTTGCAAAAGTGGAACAGGGTGCTAATGTTAAGGAACCCCGGAATAAGAATGGTGATGTTACGCCCCAACTATAGCATATGTCCCAACTATAGTTAGGTCAGTCCCAACTGTAGTGCTGCAGTTGGGCTGGCCCAACTAGTGTTGACCAATGTCTGTGGGAAATGCCTAAACATTATCCAAGTCAATGTGTCTCACACTTGACACAATTCATCAAAAATGTGGCACTTGGCCCTATGACCAATGACACGACATTTGTAAACAATATGACTTTGGTACATGCTGGGCATATCATGGACACAGGACCTCTCTGCTGTAGTTGGGCCGGCCCAAATGTAGCACTCTACTTGGGACGGGCCCAACTATAGATGGGACTGATGCTATAGTTGGGGCGGAAGTGACATAGCCTACATGATGCATCATGAGTAGGCCTACATCATGACTAAAAATGGTGAAAAGCAAACTCAAATTTCCGCTCTACGCAGCCGATCCACGCCACATAACATGTGGCTTGGGTCGGCTGCGTAAAAAGAAAATTTGAGTACATGGAACTCTTACCTGAGGCCTCCTTATTTTCTGAACATCAAGTCTATTTTACATGCACTATACGTAGGCCTTCTCAGTCTGCAGTCTGTAGCAAATATTTGTATACTGCGCGCCGCTAGCGCTAGTGCCATGCAATCTTTGCAGAGAGGGCCGTTTTCTAAGCTCGACTTAGGCTCCAACTCAGGCTTCAACTGATTTTTACTTCCTGACGTTGAGGTTGTAAGCGAAATAGTAAGTCTGATAGTGCCACAAAACATCAATTAAGATGCAAAAGGCCAAAGATTACAGTACCTTTATTTAAGTTAAACGCTTCAGGCCCACAATCAGGGATTGGTTTACTACACGAAGTCTGGTACGGAGACAAATTGAGTATTGGAAAACGACCTTAGTGTGTTCCAGGTGCGGCCTGGCCGGCCGCGCGCGTCGCGTTTTGAAGAGCGCCCTCGATAGTTCACCTGTCAACATGGCACCAGTCACGCCAGGGATCGACTTGTGAAGGCTGAAAATGCATGAAAATTGAAGATAAGGTGGGTTTATTTATTTATTTATTTATTATTTCTCAAGTAGCTAACAAAGGAAACCAATAAAAATCACATATTGAGAACAAAAATATGGACATATTAGGCTATTTGTGTACTGTAGGCCTAGGCCTACCGATAATCTGAAGACTTATCGTCAGTGATCGTGGCGCGGGCCGTAGGCTAGCCGGCACTAGTGTGGCCTGGCACGGACTCCCACTCCTGAGAGTGAGAGTCCGTGGCCCGGCACATTAGTGGGGCTACATGTACCTGTAGGCCTACCATGCCTACTCAAAAAGTCAAATAGAAATAGGCCTACTAGCATGACTAGGCCTACATGTAGGTGTAAGTACCATTATTAAACCATGTTTGCCATTGGTAACAAAAATTTTACGATAACCCTTTGGCCACTTTGAAATTCTGTAGTTACGGTAATGAATCTGCGCAAGCCAATGACATGGTTTATCTAATTTATTCATTGACTGTGGCCGTATTTGGCCCTGTATGTTTCACACGGATATGGATCTTGATCGATGAGGGTATGCAAGTTTTGGCATCCATAAACCAATGACGGATCAGTGATCGTTATCTAGACTCCTGTGAAAAAACAGCCTTTGTTTCACACGGATCTGGATCCTGATCACTGATCAGGGTGATCCCTCTTTGGTGTACAGCCTGGTTTACGGACACCAACATGACCAAGGCCCGTGCCAGTTTGTTTCATGCAGATCGCGATCAGTGATCGGACCTTGGTTTACTGACCATGCTGACACCAGAGCTGTTGTCTTGGAAACATAGCGTGAACCATCTCTGGTATCACTGATCACAATCAAAATCCATGTGAAACAAACAGGCCCCAATGGTAGGGAGATTTTCAAAAAAAAATTAAATTTCACTGGATGAGGTTAAAAATGGTCATTTAATTTGATACCTCATTTGTGCAAATTTGTTCCAGGAAACTCACGATTCAGCAGGTTACATGTCACATTATTTGTTAGTTTCATTGAACTTAATTGTGACCCGTGCATGTACAACTTGACAAGTACATGTACTGTATAGGCCTATACAGGGCCAAATTTCACAAAGTTGTTTACCATAAAGCAAGTTTTTGTGCTTACTATAGCAGAAAAAATGATAATTTATTTTTGATATACAGGTACATGTAGCATCTTACATTATAAAAATTTCAAAATGCTTTACAAGAGAATTGTAAACACGCAATAAGAATCAAATATCAATTAATTAATATATACATTAGATAATACATCTGTACCTTACAAAATTAATATAACTGAAATAAGTCAATTCAACATCACAATCCCATTTATTTCCATATTCATGTAATTATCAATTTCAAATGTCTAATTAATTAATTTATGTAAAATATTAAGAATAATATCTCCTAAAAGGAAATGTCTGAAGTTGCTTCTTAAACCTCCCATAATCACCGGTGCGTCTCAAATGTACTGGGAGTTTGTTCCACATCCCTGGCGCATAGACAGGCGAACCTTAGGATAACAAAACTTTTTTCCTTTATAGTTTTTGGTGCAAATCTATTTAAAGCTGATAAATTCTGATAAATCGTTACAATCTCCACTCACATACCCAAGTATAGGTTTGTGAGATAATTAATTTGGGGCACAGAGTTCCTTGTGCACTTTGAAACAAAATCTGAAATTCCATTGTAACTTTGAAGTTGACATGTACATGTGTATACACAAGATTTAAGAAAAAGGAAAGGCAGAAATTGAAATATCTTTGGTTTGACAACCTCCAGGTTCCAAAGGTGTATGTACATCTAAAACAGAAATTCATATTAACATCAGTTTTTCATTGTTAAAACATGGTACCCCAAAAGGCTCAAAATGACCACCCAAATCCATGATTTTTACCACTAAGCATCCAAACTTTCACAGTTTTGTTATGGCTATTTGCATATCTGTCTGTATTCCGAAACAATATGTCAACAAAGCCAGTATGCAAACAGCCTGAATGCACAATCGGTAAGTAAGCATTTCATTTTTACTCTGCACCAAAAAACACAAATGCATGCTCATAAGCACTGCACATGAATATTGCCATGATATTTTTAAATCAGATTTCATTAGGACCCAATGCACACGACAGCTGCTGCTCCAGAGCTGTCAGTGCACTCATCACTGACTTAAACAAGGGAACAACTTTGTAATTCAGTTCAACTTATTCATCGAAAGACAGCTATCGAAAGGCATGCGTACGAAATCGGATGACCTTGCTCGAATGTTAGGGTAACATTCATTTTAAAATAATCAGCTATAGATGTACATTGTAACTATGGATGTAAATAAACATGTGCCATCACTGGCATTTGCATACATTGTATTTTACCATTTCATAATACATACAGTACATGTACATGTAATTTGATATTCATTCTGCCCAATTTCAAATGTTCTACAAGCACACTTGGATTCAACATGTCTTCGCCCAGGACAGCGTCAAATTTTCTCCCCGCAGAGAATGAAAAGCTAGCGCTGTAGTCTTTTTTTTTTGAGCAGCCCCAAGTTCAATTTCTGCACAGTCAAACGGTCATCAGTGAAGCACTTCTTTTTTTGTTTTTTATGTTTCCTTAATCAAGGTGGCAAATCTTGACAGTCATGCAGCCACTGGGTAAGGCTGATCTGGGCGTGTCTACATTCTATGCTGCAGCTCACCCACATGACCAGTGTGGGGCAGATGGACTTCCCCTTACCCCTAACTCCATTAAGATCCTGGGCCGTCTACAGAGGTTGAAGGCACTCAGCCATCCTAGGCTCTGCCAGTATGTGGACGTTGTCAGGGGAAAGCATGGTGAGATCAAGCTTGGTCATTACTTAACCTCAATCTCTTAGGTCTTTTGCTTACAGCCTTGCTAAATCCATCATTTTTCGCCACTCAATGTTACAAGATCTACTGGTCCACTACAGTCCTCCTGCTCAGTGGCCTCAGACTCTATGGTTACCAAGTACCATAGGATACAACAGTGACACCGTTTAAAGGACTAGCTCTGGTTGTCTCAACAGGATAGTTATTTACTGTAGCTGCAATAATCAAGCAGCAAAAAAACTACATGAGCTGCACTTTGCTAGGTCTGGAATGCAGTACATGTATGCCTGTTGCTTTTGTGCTACATGTACATGTGCATGTACCATATCTTGCTATCATGGACAAAAATTTGAACCCACGACCATCTGCTTTCTGGAGCAGTGTTTAACCACCAAGCTTGTTTGGGTCAGCTGACTAGTTTGATGGGTAAAATGGAACACCACACATGCAAACTGGCTGCTTCAGCTTTAAACTTACATGTGCATACAGTGCTCAAGGACAAACCCACCATACAGATTTATCTTCTTGAAACAAAAATTCTATCCCCACAGATCAAGTGATACAGGCGATTCACAGTTGTGCACCTCCAAGAGTTTGCAGCACATTGGCCAAACACAATGCGCAAAATCTGTCAACCCTTTCCAAATGCACATTGGGTGGACAGATTTTGCGTATCGTGAATGGCCAATGCATTGCAAACTCTTGGAGGTGCACCATTGTGAATCGCCTGTATTGTTTAGTTATACCGGTACATGTATGTGGCCTACTTGAATCATCGATGGTAACCTACAGTGTACATGTATGCATAAAATATATCCTGGACACTAGATAAATTTATCAGGATTTGAATAACTGATTGAATATGGCCATTGTCTCCAATGCCACCTTGGGCTTCACCTTAAAACAAGTTCTTTTTCCCTCATGGAAGTGGTCAGTATTCTAACCTGTGTAGTGTATAGGACTTAGTAGCAAGTTTACAGTGGCAGTAGACTATGAATCCTGGATACCCGTAGAGTACCAATGTAAATACGGTATGTTAAGTGCACAGTTGTGTGTAGAAGGCATTGGTGCGAAGACCAGTGTGTGAACCAACATGTGTACATACCTACACTCCACTTGTTTTACGCTGCACTTCCTGGTTCAAATGACATCACACTTCAGTACTATGTAATGGGTAGTCTCACTTTGAAAACACTATCCTGTAAGTTGGACTTTTTGGTTAGTACATAAGATGTAGTTTGAATTGAATCAATGTTGCCTTGATTGGAGCATGACCCTCAGTACAACAAATGGGACTTTAGTCATCATTATCATCTTTACATCTAACCTTTTTCGCATCTGTTTCTAAATTTCAGAGAGAGTTATGGTTGTCTGTGAACATTACAGAAGCAATGTGCAGTTGGAAGCAGAGAAAGGAACTTTTAAAAAGTAAGCCACTGGTCTGTAATGGAAAAAAGTTAGTTCATCACTCTCAGTAGCAGTATACAACACGGAAGCCCAAGAGAGATATTGCTACCTGTAGACAGCTTTCATGTGTTATCTTGCGGTAAAGCATCTGTTTGTCATTGCTTAAGTGCAGCATCAAACAAATGCAAGTGCATCAACTTGGAATTCCTGTAAATAAACTCCTTCAAACAAATAAGTTTGAACTAAAATTTCATGTGCCCAAAAATATAAAAAAGGCCCATTACTTGTACAACTGAGTACTATTTGGCACAGCGGTGTTGACTTTTTCTTGTAATTTATTACCAAACAATCCTTCTGTTTTAACCTCATAGTAGCTCTCCACATTGTTAAATGCTCCTATTGATAGAAACTTGCTTCAAGGTTTAATATATTTGAGCAAAGACACTTGGAAGGTTCATATTTTACAATTTGATGACACAAATCAGAATTGGGCCTCCTGGTGGTCACAAATGGGTTTCCAGTCAGTTACAGTATCGGTATATATTTTGTCATGAAAATAACTTGTACCAGTTTTCACTTGGCAGGCATGTAAATAATATGTCCCCCAAAAATTCTCCACAGCTGGTCCAATGTAATACAGCTAATCTATGAGGTTCTCGAGGGACTTGCTTACTTGAACAGCCATGGTCTCGTTCACAGGGCCTTGTCACCAGCAAATCTTCTTCTGGACACAGAGGTAAACATCATGTGTTAATAATTACATGTACTTATATATAACGGGTTTGCCCTTACCCAACGTATCTTTATTGATAATTACATGTACTATTGTGCATACACAAGGCTGGTGCTCTACACTCTACCTTAGTTAAGAGAAGAGTGAACTACACTTCACAATTTAAGTGATTATAGAGAGAAATCACGAGTAGTACTTTTGTTGGTGTTACCACAGCTTATGCGGACTGTGCATGCTGAAGGAGCACAGTGGTGAGCATGTGTGCTACATGCATGTGTACATGCATGTGGATGTCACCCCAAACCATTACTTCTTTGAACCCACTCATACAGTGTATATAGAGATATTGGATCATTTGCAGTAATCTAAAAAGTAAATGAGGAAATCATTGTTAAAAGCTTAAGTGGTTTAAAGATGGCTATGGAACTAAACTCTCTGTGAAATTATTCTTCTCGGCAAGCTGTCATTTGAAGAAAACCGTGACAGAAGGTAATTTCCAAAGATTCATCTAATGATACAATTTTTGGAAAATTACCATGAGAAGTGCTGCAAACATTGACACAACACAAGTCTATGCATAGTTACTATAATTTGCCACTTTGATGCATGGCATTACGTAGTTGCATTCAAATGAATATGAGAATGTGTTCCAGATACTGAATTCAGGTGCAGTTCAAAACCCAACGCAGCAGACTTTGATCTGAAATCAACATTCTAGAATATTATTTTTCTCAAAAGGTACAGTATTCACTGAGCTGAAACATCATCAGGTTTCTGCCTAGGCACCCTTCTGTAGATTTAGAGTGATTTTGTTGCCTGAAAAAAACTTGATGCACAAATGACAAGTAATGGACAGTACCTTTAATACTTGTGCTCTGATTCATTATAAAGATCTGGATAGTGATTACACAAGTAGAACTTGACATTCCTGTAAATATCGATATAATTTGACACAGGATGTCTCAGACGGGCAGATGGCCCATTTCTAACAGGAAGGCAATAGTAGAATCAGTTCTCCAATCTGTTTAAACTCATTTGCAATTTTCTTTAGGGTCATGCCAAACTAGCCAATCATGGGCTATATTACATGACAGAGTACGCTGCCTGTGTCTCTTTCCCTATTGGGTAAGTTCATCATAGAATGATTTAGTCTGTTTTTGTCTTAAATAATCTCTGTTATCCGATGCCTTAGTTAGCCATAAGTCTGCAAGATACTTTTACCTGTTTCCAGCTTACAATTTCATGGAAAGCTAGAGTGCATGCAGCATTGTGTTAGAAATGGGCAAAAGTTGATACTAAATACTTGTGTCAACACTTGAACACTGATCATCGTTTTACTTCCTTTCCGTCATCTTCCTGTGAAAGTTCCAAGTCGTGGTGAGAATCAGCAGATATAATGTACATACTGCCAACTCCAGATACACAAACATCTTAGCTCAGACTGGTTAAAGAAAATCACTAATTGAGCCCCCAAACGTGATAAAAAAATGATATATTAGATCCATAAATTCTCAGAATTTGAATACACTGCTACTATTACACCATTGCATCTGTAGTACAACTGAATATATTTTTGCTTAGTCTAAACCAACTCAAAGCTCAAAATATCAGAAATCAAAGGTTCAAATTGGCATTATTTTATGAAATTGGGATTCCATGCTTGGTGTCATCAGGGAAACCTAGTTCATATTTGAAAACCTCATCATGCTCAAGAACCCTCTCACTGACCAAGAAGATTTTGGCTGGTAGGCGATATCTGAGTGCCCAGCTCCCATGTGAAGGCATGTGCATTTATGTATACATCCCCAGCAAGACATCATTGCTGCATGTCTGTTAGCCAGTTAACGTCAGATTTTCTGACCTGAAATTGCAATTGCACATGATCCAACCAAACATGACGCATTAATACGTCAACTGCGGATATGAAAAAAAAACTTAAAGGAGTGCACACTTCCTCCGTGGAGGAAATAAGGAAAATTGTGTGTGTTTTCACATCATGCAGCATCAAGTGGTCAAAACACTTTCTGTTACTCACTCTCAAAGGTCTTATTTTGGGATTCTTTTTGACTTTGCACCCATTCCCCTGTTTCTCAAGTCACCCTCGATACATGGCCCCAGAGGTCTTAGCCACAGGCCCAATTCAGCAAGATGAGTTTGGCTCAACCCCAATCCCATCTGGTCCCAAAGTGGATATCTGGTCGCTAGGCATCATCATCATGGAGATCTGTCTGGGCATGGAACTCTGGTCATCCTGTACCCTGCCACAACTTATCTCTAAGGTGCTGTTGCTAGGGAAACATAGCAATGGGATCCATTCCTTGGAGACCATCTTGAGAGAGCATGGAACACAGAACAAGTTCCAGGTGAGACAAGTTACAAATTAATGAATTTCTTTCATTATGTGAAAAAAATAAGTTTCTGCTTTAACCGGAACCCTTGTAGACACCTAGCTAACGGTCTTCCAACACCACACAATAGTTTTTAAAGTAAGAAGCCTGCAAACTGTAACAAGCTCTCTCACTGTCCTAGCCTGCCAAACACCTACAAGATCAAACAGAAGCATTATTGTGTGAGACTAACCTCCAGTAGTTGTCAGAATTGATAATTGAGCTGCTTCTGTTGACTGTCTATTGCAACAAGTTTTCAAAATGTTTGTTGCACATTGAAGTAATGGGGTTTTCTTTCTCATTCTCTCTCAAACTTTACAGAGGTTGTCTTGTTACTGACTTTAATAGTGATAAAACGTTAAGAATACCTCTAAGCATCGTGTGAATGTACAACAAGTTGTACAGCTCCCAACTAACTCCAATTCATTTCCAAGAATGTGCTCTTAATGATACAGAGGCTATTTTTTCCCACTTTAAATTGTGCCAAGTAATGTATCTTTATCAAATGCAGGAGCTTCCTGACTCCTTACAGAGCTTTCTCAGGCAATGTTTAACAGTATCCCCTGATAAAAGGTGAGAAATACATGTAGCCAGATATCCTCTGTGTATGCAGGAAATAAATATGGATTCACTTCCAGGGTTTGTGTTTTTTAGCATTTTTTTAATTTCAGAATTGAATTTTTTACCCCGAAATTCCAGATTTGTAAGAGTATGAAAAACCTTAACCCACTACTGTTTATGTAACTAATGGAGTTGAAAAGTATTTGGTCAGTTGTTCGGGTTGTGCTATTGTTTTAAACTCTACAAAAACGAAGTGCAAGATTTGTATAATATCTTGTTAGCTATTTAAGGCCCGAAAAGACGCACTGTGTTACGTTGTAACATGAATTGTCATTTCAAAACCCCCTTTTTCTGCTGAGGAGTTTTGGATTCTTCATTATCAATCAATCTCACCCTAAGACTCAATTCTATTGTAAATGCTGGTCTCCAAAACTGACATCCCTAGCTACATGTACAGCTACCGGTGTGTTTGTTATCAGGATGTGCCCGCATGTTTACAACTGGCAAAGACTTAGACCTGTGTTGCTCTGAATGAAAGATTTGTGAAATCATAAAGTTACCGTGTTTAATCTGTTGATACCCAATAGTACCCCATCTGCTGTCTATAGTAAAAAAAAAATTGTATCTTTAACTAAAATTGGAGGAAACCTTCAGCAACTGCAAAATTTGCAACCATTGTGTGGAGATTTTGGGTCCTTTTGCAGACCAAGTCCATCTGAACTTCTTGTCAGCGATATGTTCAAAGAGTATGATGCTTGTAAGCTGTACCCCAAGAGCAGTATGACCATGTTCCAGTACCCAGGCCTTAGGAGTGAGGATCTACAACTTGACAAGTACATAGAGACTGTCAGAGAAGGTAACACTTCATTCCACCCTCAACCCTGCTGTGAATGTAAAGTACATTTATGTGACTTCTCAACAGGCTGTGTGGTATAGACAGAATGGCTATGATTGTATGGCGTATTGGCTTCATGCACACATTGGTGCACAAGGACTTGCTGCAAGTTGCAAGTGAAAAGAGAGGCTTAGTGGTACATGTACTTGCTATACCTAATGGAGACACACATTTACATGTATACATTGCATACCTTGTGTGGGCATTCCTTATTATTTTTCTGTGGAGCAAAATTTGTACACAAAATGTGAACATTCTCCCAAAATAAATTTAGGATCATGGTTTCCCTGAACAATCCTTTTCAGCTTGGAGCAGATAGTCCTAACCCCAGAGTCCTTTTCGTTTGTTAAGCAGGAGAGGAGGGAATGTTGTATTGGCCTGGACAAGTTCACCCAGTGTCTTCCTTACTCTCACTCTACCTACATGTATATCTTTTGTCTGTGTGTTCTCAGAACGACATACCTATTCATTACAAGCTTAAACAAATTCAAGTTGTGTGTACTTGGTGCCAATGTGTCTGAAACCATGAGTAGCCAAGCACCTTTTCTCATTTACAAAGTTTACTGGGACTGACAGTTTATCCCTATGTCATTTTTTTACTTAGCTGCTCTGCTTTCATTTGAAAATTTCAATCTGAAAATCCAGGGATGTGCCTGTGGGATTGCAATATTTTGAAAGATACGTATAGATGAATGGCATCCAATATTCCCTGTTGTTGGTATGTATTCCTTTGATACTCATAGGCAGAATTTTTTAGTCATCTCATGTTCCTCAATAGTCAGAAGATGTTACTATTTATGTCAGGTATTTGGCCTTCACTGACATCTAAAGATAATGTATACATGTAATCCAGGTTTGTGAACACAATTCACCAGCTCACATGGATGGTACTTGAAGCCATTGCCTCCTGTTTACAAGTAGGGTATAATGTCTTACCACTTGACCACAGAGTTTGTAGTGGGTTGACTGGCTGGTTAAACATACATGTATGCTGATGAAAGGCAAAATATTCAATATAAAAAATAAATATGTTACTTGCTTTGAGACAGGATGACAAGCCCATCACCTGCAATCGGACTCTTGAGGACTTGGCCACCTCATCAAGCATTCATTTTCCACATAAACTGGATACTACAATGAAGAAGTACATAACTGTGCTTAGAGTTTGGCTTATAACTTTCCTGTCTGTGCTTGGGTGTCAAACCCCTCTATAGAATCCACTGAGGATCACCTTGAATTGAGGTCCCTAGCTGAGGTGTACTACCTGTGGGGTCTAGCAGGGGGTGACCTAGAAGCTGAACTCAGAAAGAAAGGCTTACTTCGAAGCAGCCCACCCATTTGTAACTTAGCAGAGTGAGCAAAATTTGTTCAAAGACTACTCAAGGATATTGTTATGTACATGTATTAATCCTAAAAAGATATGGGTATATATGGGACTCTTCTAAGATCTGGGCTGTCCAAGGCCTGATCTGTTTTAAATCTTGGCCTGCACGTACAGACATCCGTTATGGGTGCATATGTGAAGTTTCAATTTAATCTGTCATTAGGTTTAATTGTTAAGGCTGTTTCTTACTTGGTTTGAAAGCTTACACAAACAAGATTTTTGTATCATCAGATCAGATATTTGTGTTGGAAATTCTCAGAAGTTGAATGAAATTCAGTTTAAGCAAACTCTCCTGCACACATTGCATGATGTCAAATTAGCTTTGCTTTTGAATTCTTCTGGAGTATCAAGTACCCTTTATGGTAATTTATGGTTCATGGCTTCATGCATGTCAACCTATACGCATTGAGCTCATCAGTGGGTTAAGTTTCCATTTTGGCTAACCCTGCCTCGGATAAGTAAATAGTATGGCCAATTTTTATGTAATTGGTGTCAAAATGATTGTAAAAACATTACTTGAAAAACTTCTGGAGGCTGGCTGTGGGAAAATTGCCTTGTGATGATATTGGCAAAACGTTGGGGCAGATTCCATCCCCCCAGCTCTTTTAATGTTCACAAAAGCTAAAGGTCATCACCAAGTACAACTGCCCCTTAATAAAGTTAAACTCTTCCCCCTTAGTTTGTTGACTGAGTGCGGTGATGTTATTGGTCTGGAAAGAGACAGTAGCTCTCTCTATGACGATACAGTGGTCACACTGTCCATGACGCAGCTCAAGACACGAATGGAAAACATTGATGACACAGCCTTCTACCCTCTACTAGAAGATGAGTGAGTTCCTTCTCAATATGTGAAGGAGTTATGAGTAACCTTTCCTTGAGAGTTTTACCATGAAGGTTCCTAATCTCCCTAAAGCCCCACATTGTCAAGTAAACAGATGGCATGTTCTTCCTTTAAAATCCCAACCAGTACATGGAACCTCTTGTAATAATGAGCAGGTTGTCGTGTTCCAAGTCCTTCAGAACACTCTTAAGACAGATATTGGAGTTCGGATGATTTCAACAGCATCATGTTACTGAGGTTGGGCAAATGGATTTTAGCAAATGTTCCTCTGATATTTTTTTGTTTGTGTCTTTAGAGGCCATTCAAAATTCTCAATGAATTTGAATTGAGATTTTTTTTTCGAAATGATGGGTGGGTGGATCAAGGTAAATAATTGACAATAAAAATTCACTTTTCATAATAAAAAAGAAAAAGAAATCAACATTTTGACTAGCATGAACTGTACACCACACCAGCATTCCGTAAGTGCAGTCTTTTAAAACAATTTTGAACAAAATCGAAATTTTAAAACATCAAAAATTTTGAATGGCCCCCTTGTATTCTTTTTGTGTCAATGGCACATGGTACCAATATGTACATGTATGATGCCTTAATGAGCTACCCTAAAGACATCTCAGCAATGGTCCGATTGAAACTTTCCTTGCTCTTACAAGGGAATTTAGTTTAAATTTTTCGTTTAGACCACAGTTCTACAGCTCTTTAGGTGTTGACATCTATTCGCATGTATCACGTAGTTGTCGTGTTTATTTGAGTATTTGCTATGCCTGATGCCACTGTTTGATGGCTGGATTCATTTACTTCCAATTTACTGATTAATTAAGGCTCAAGGAAACCACCTTTTTTGCCATCTCAGGAAGAACCCAGTGAACCTACCGACATCTCCAAGCACCAACGGATTGTCAGAGACAGCTACTCTCCCACTCATCATTAGAGAGAAAGACATAGAATACCAAGTAGGTGGACAGCTCACTGTAGTGCCCTGTGCCTGGTTCTGCTACCTGCAAATAAATACATAATTTCTTCTTGTTAAAGGCAAGCGTCATATCCTCGTATGCACAAGTACATGTATCCCTCAGCTTTGACAAAGGGAGGCAGTAAGCGTGTTGCCTGTGAGAGATGGTCGCTCGGTAAAAAAAAAACAGCTGCTTGGAAAAAGCTGCCTTTCTTGATTATGAAGCCCACACAGTGCACTTAAGAACAAGTGTGGGGTCGTTTTATAAATTTTGGGTCCAAAAGTGTGACTTTTTGGTGTCTGTGTCATACCCGCCCTGTGGAAGTTGACATGGAAATATCATTGAAATTGACCGTAAACTGCACTTATCTGATTGGCATGGATATTGCGTTAAAAATTAAAAACTGTTCCAAACTTGCAAAGTTCTTTTGTCAGATATGACAGAAACACAAAAAAATGGAACCCTAATTTATAGAATGACCCAGGGGGTATTTACACGTTGCTTGTGTCTTTGGTTTTGGAAGATAAGAAACCTGCACTTCAAGCCCAATCTATATAAGCTTGTGACTTTTTTTCCTCATTGGCTCCAGGACAACATCAAATATATAGTGCTTGTTAAGTTGTGACAAATAATAAACATTTGTGTCAGACTGTTGGCAACAATGTAAAGCCTACACATTAAAAATGAAAGGAAGGACCTCTTAGGCAGACATAACATTTATAATCAGGTATCAATTATACGCAGGTGTTGCACTGACATTTTGATTAAAGTCCAAAATTTGTTTGAAGCTTGTACAAAATGATGCATATACTGGTGAAGAGACCCGTGCCAGTTGAATCCTCTATTGGTGAAAGCTAAAATGTACTGACCTTAATGTCAAGCCGTAAATTCACAATGAAATGTGTGCTACCGCTAGTGGAGATTGTCTGTCACAACTTCCGCTCACGCAGGAATGGCTGTAATGAGTCCCACCGACACAGGTATAAATATTGATGTTTCATTAGCAGCCAATCACAACACAATGACCAGATGGACCCCAGATGCTGTTTATACACAAGGCTTGCGCTTTGAGCTGGCCGGTCACACAGCAGATATGTATCACTGTATGTACGTACATGTACATTGTACATGTACAGGAGATTCAGTCATGTGCATTACAGAGTTCCAGGGGACTGTTGGTCCTGGCCGCGTGTGCGAGCCCGCCACGCTGGCACTCGGTACGGTGACATCGTAAATAAAATTTTACTTAAATGTACATGTACGTTGTGATTCCATGACAAGGGTGATTTGAAGTAAGAAAAGGTTCATGTATTTTTCATGGCAAGAATAGATATAAACGGGCGTTAGTGCTTGCGCCCTTCTTTATACTTTTGGGGCACATTTATGAGAGAAACGGGCGCTTTTTAGCTACATGTACCTGCGGCCACTAATTTTGAGCCCTTGGACATGTAAACACGTCTTGTGTTTTGTTGTGAAATAATCCCAATTGAAATAGGATAACGCTTGAAAAAAGACACCACACCGAATTCAGTTCTTCCTACTGCAAACCTAATGAATTATACAGCATAGTGGCTTTGCTTGTATCATGTCAATGTCTGACTCTCCCATGTAGTTTCATCGTGTCGTCTTGTATGACCGGCTGCTACGTGGCTACCCATACACTATCGGTCGTATTTTCCGCGAGTCACGGATTGACACACCACCATTATACAGGGCTGAGGTGTGGGCAGCATTGCTAGCCATAGAGGTAAGTTACTGTACATCTCATGTCTTCTTTATTGCAAGAAATCCTCCCTATCCAACAGTATGTGTTGTGCTCAGCATTGGCATTCATTATTATCTATTACTATTTATTTATTAATTGTTATACATAGATTAATTTTCAATGCCTGCAGGACCACACCGAATTTCCATGTGTGTTTATACAGATGGCAGTGAATATTCTCAATCTTAATTTGTGTTTCATTTAACTTTTCTTCTTTTTCTAAAGGTATTTTGGCACCACTTTGGTATTTATGTTAATGCAAATTTCCAAATTCATGAGCTAGATTATTAAGTCATCCGAAGGAGAAATCCTCTGGAATTTTTAACATTTTGCTGGCGTAAATTTCTTTTTCTTGATGATTTTGATTTTGGTGATTTGTGGAAGTGTACAGGTAAGTATGTAGCAATAAGCCAACAATCAACTCTTTCTCAGAAATATTTGAATGAGCAAATCGTGGGTCACAATCTGAACAGAAGAAGCACTTCAATAGAACAGTGTATTCCCTGAATGGCAATAGTACCCACAGTAGTTCAGAGATAAGGATCGACATTATTATTAAATGTTTAAAAAGGTGCACTTCTGAATACAGTTAACCCCTCATGGATGTCAAAAGTTCTCATACATTGAAGAAGATTTTGAAGATGTACAAAAATATTGTCCAAGAAAAATTTGTTGTATGAACCCTGTAAGGATTACTTCAAAGGGAATGAGAAGTTAGTGCTTACATAAAGTGTGATAAATGTACACGTACATCACTTTAATCAGTGGAAAATTGCAAAGTATATGTCCTTTGTTTTCAATATTGCATATTGCTGAAAACTTGCAGTCCAACTCATTTTTGATGAAGCCTACCTTATATTATTGGATATAAATGGAAATCATTGTTTAAACCATCCAGGGAGATTTCCAAGCTGTGTATGACAGCATCGACAAGGAAACACCCACAACCACAGACCGACAAATAGAGGTAGACATCCCACGCTGTCACCAATACAGTGAACTCCTCTCATCCCCTGAGGCGCACCGCAAATTCAAGAGGATTCTCAAGGCCTGGGTGGTGTCACACCCTCACCTGACTTACTGGCAAGGTGGGTGAGGTTTTTAATCCTGAGACTGGCTTGTCTTGGTACTTGGCACTTCTAGAGGATATTGTTGGCTTGGCAAGAATGTCACTAGCTGAAGCAGATCTTTCATTGTATGGATTCTATCACATATACATGTACTCTCTGAAAAGTAGCAAGGATATAACAAGCACTTGAACGTCATTGCTGTCGTGTGCGTTGGAAACCACACAAAAACAATGGGTTGTGCACATTTAGATCAAAATTGTTGTCATGTACACTCTATATTGTTACTAGTGAGAACCAATGTTTTCCCTCACAGAAAGGTGAGTGACATTGCTGCCGTGTGCTGGAACCCATACAAAACCACTACAAGTTAGCGCACATTCAGATGAAAATTAGTTATGCATGCTGTGCATAATACATGCAGGGCTAGCCTAACACAGACACTTAAGAACCATATTTGCTGTGTGCCCCAAATTCACAAAAAACATTGAGTTTTCCTTATCAATGAAAATCAGTTGTGAAGGTTTTTACAGATCTATACATTCAGTAATCAGTATCTCCCCAAGAGGTTTTTTTACAAATTGTTACACATTGCCAACTGCTGTCCCAGTTTTAACACAACCGTACCAAAATGAAAGGAAAACAACAGATTCATCCGTCCTTTTTTCTCTCTTTTTTGTGTCACAGGTCTGGACTCGCTCTCTGCCCCATTCTTATTCCTTAATTTTAACAATGAAGGTAAGTGTTTGGTTCGTTGTTTTATACGTACTTCTTAACATGTTCTTTTGAAAAAGAGTAATTTGTTTCACATTTAGATTTTGGGGATGGTGAAGGATTAGATCAGTCTTTGACTAGTTGGGCTTTAAACTCCAGAATAGATACATTTTGTCTATTTTATATTTGAATTACAGCTCTGGCCTATGCTTGCCTGTCCGCTTTCATCCCAAAGTACCTGTATAAATTCTTCATGAAAGACAACTCAGCCGTCATACAAGGTTAGTTTCAAAACTACCCTTAAAAAGATTCATTATGATAGTACATGTGTATCACAGATTGCATGACAATCCAGTAAACACAAATGTCAACGCTGCCCAGAATATGTGACCCGGTACATCGTAATCAGGAATAAGTTGCTGAGGCCATTTTACGTAATGGCCGAGTAAAGTGGGGATGTGGGTAAAAGTTGAAAAAAATCAATGTGGCAGTTTCTGTATATTTTAGAAGTGTATGAATGAAAGGTTACCATCAACACACTTGTGATATGTACCATTTGTGACTTATTCCTGATTTGGATGTGCTGGGTCACGTTTCCTGAATTACCGGAACTCATTGGTGAATTGGTTGGGAAGGTAGAATAAATATCCGGATTTCTTTTGTATAAACTCTATTGCATAAAGTCTACCTCCAGTGTAAAAAGGAATAAAACAAAAGTTGGAGAACACTTGACCTGCATACTGCCATGTGCCAACACTCACTTGTGTACCATTCTTATGGAGATGTTATGTGGTTTGTGTACATACAGTAAAAATATGCAGTGGACATAACCTGAGCACTCCGCACAAGTTGCCTGCCTGAACAAATGTGCACATGCAATTGTCCTTCACTAATATTGTGTGTATGGTGGTATCATTAAATGCCATCTTTCATACAAATTCTTCACCTCCAGAATGTCGGCAGTGTTATTCTTTTCTAATGATTCATTCAAGATGATAATATAGTCCAGTAAAGAAGAACTAACAAGTAACCCATGAGTTAGTTTACTACTGCCAGCATCACTGCAATAAGGGATCTAGTCATGATAAACAAACACCCACTGCATGATAATAATATACAAGGGTGATATTGACTACTTTGAGTGGTGTTGTAAAACTAGCCTCCTGAAGTGATCCATGGAAAATTCTGTTCCTCTGAGGTGATGCTGAGGGAAAATGAAATGGTCCATGGATCAACAAGGGAGGCTAGAATATGTACATTGGTACCACTCCAAAATGTTGCTTGAGATATTACAGCAAACTAAATGTGTATCTGGAATGGCAACCCAGGATCCTAGTATTGAACACGATAAGTCAGACACCATGAACGAAATGATTACCACACTCGTAAATTTCAGTTAGCTCTGCTGAATTCAGGTTCAGTGCTTGATTTTTGCTGCCACAATATCCCACGGAATAAGGTTTAAGGATTGAATAAGGACTGAGAAACCATGGACTGAGCCGGAAATGGAACCTGGGCCACAAAAGTGAAAGGCAAGGAAAGAACTACCTTACCTATCTGACTCCCCATTAGGCATTAGTACATAATGCCAGTGGTCATGCACACAGTCCTTTGGTTGCTACAGGTACATGTATGTAGTTCTTTTGGCAGTGCACAAGAAGATAGCTAAAATAGTGAATGCCATGTGACTAACTGATTAACTCTTGACCAGTCAAGATACAGAATCTGTAGATGAGGTGTTATAATAATCTCTGGCCATATTGGGAAAGTGTTGTTCCAGTCAAGCTAGTTTACTGATGATGAAGACACCCCATGTGTGTGTTTGACAATGGTTTTTACACTGTTTTTCTTTTTCTCAGAGTACCTTGCAGTGTTCTCCCATTTGATAGCCTTCCATGACCCTGAGTTGAGTAACCACATGAACAGTATTGGGTTTATACCAGAGCTATATGCCATTCCATGGTTCCTGACGATGTTCTCACGTAAGTACCGATGATGATGGGTGTTGCTGAACGACTTTAATCTGTCATTCTGTGAAGCCTGTAGCCATTAGTTGACCACAAATACTCAAACCATTTCACTGTGAAAATCCATTTAGTTAAAATATCTTTGTGCACAAGAACTGCAGTCAGTTTTACGGCTTTTAGCTCCTCGGTTAAATGATATGTACATGTCCCCTGCATATTTTTTCAAGATCACTGTAGAAACTGTGACGACAGGTTTCAGAAGCATTATAAACATTTTTCAACATCAGTAGATCCTGATATTTTGAATGTGTTCCCATATCTTCTTAAGTATGTCTGGAAATCATCAGGGCAAAAAAGTGACTTTGCCGGTATTATATAATACACAATAGTAAAACGCTGCAAAGCACAAATGCAGCTTTTCCCTTAATATTTTATAAATAGTGAGGAGACTTGAGCATTCTACTGTGCACTTGCAGATACAGTTTTTAAAATTAATCATTTGTCCAATTACATGTACTTTCAATAGGAAATAAGGAAATGCACTTTTGGAAGAATAGTGTGAAATCTGCCCGTCTTTGAAATCAATGTTACTTAGTTTGTGTATACCGATAGCCCTAACAGTCCCAAATCCCCTGAGTTTAAGATGATTTTACATACAACCTAGATGGTCATGGTTGTTTCAATGCGTACGTCGTACTGCAGCGGATCCTCATTTGCGCAATCAAACACCTTATGAGAAAAGTGAACTGCGCCCTCACTTGATGAAATTCAACATTCATGTATTACCTGACTGATAATTTCTGCACGTTCGACAGGGATGAGGCATAATGCTGATAGTTTATTAGTTATACAAGCTTAAGGTATTCGGAGTCAATTGTATTAAGCATTCGCATATTTGAAAAAACTATTCTTTAAATCATTCATTGCTCCTTTTTCTTTTCAGTAGGCAAGGGATCATTGTGTTTGTATCTGAGATCTCAATCAGGGTCATCTTATTCCAAAGATATTGAAGACATGTTGAATTTTTGTCTCACAAACTGAACTGAAAATCTATTAAAGTTTCTGCCGTCTCTTGTCAAATACATTTGTATTTAGTGTATTATCAAGAGAGTGTGACGGGCCCTCACTTGATGAAATTCAACATAGTGTATATAATTGTGCCAAAGGAAATGTTGTTGATGAAAACTGACCTCATATTTGATAATGACATTTTACCTTTTGTTGATTCCCTTTAAACCTGGCACATTGCTGGACTACCACCTGAAGATGTATGCCGAATAAAAACGTCATCGTGACGTTACCTCCCAATTTTTTATAGAATTTTGAATATATATTTTCCCCATATGTTTTGCACATGTTTTTGAAAGCCGTTTTTGCCACTTGGCAATCTTACTTTCCATTAAAGTTGAACAAAGCAAAGCCTGGGACACCAAAAATGTACTGAATGACGTCATTATGACATCATCAACCAATTTATTATATTATATTATTAATAGATTTATATGTGTACATTTGTATGCGTTAGCTTTATTACAGGGCCTACATTTGTATGTACATGCATATTTCTGAACTCTGGAGTATGCTTTGTTAAGTTCAATATTTAGGGACAGGATTAGCACTGAATAATGTAATTACTAATTAGAAAGAGGATTTAGTGGAAACAGTCAGATGAGGGCTGCATGTACACAGTTAAATATGGTTGGAGTATGTTGGAATATCTTTAACCAAGAAATGTATATTTTATAGAATGGATTTTCACAGTGTTTCTGGTGTTGATCAGGCCACTTGACTTTCATACTAAGCATGTGTCAAAATCAAGTCTATTTTTGGCATGTTTGTACAGTAGCAACCCAGCTGCAACATACATGTATAGAAATATTCAGCTATTTTCAAATATATTATTATTGTACTTGTATTTTTGCCTATTTGTAAATCCTCTACACTGTTGAGAAATCTTGTGACCTGACTTCTGTTTTATCTTATTTTAAAAATGTAGAGTTAAGATTTTGCACTTTATAAGGCTATCAGATCCTCCTGTTGGTAGAAAACAGGGAAGATGAAATACAAAAGAAACAGTATTTCTTACTCTATGTGGTGTGACAATTGCTTAATTACACCATCGTGTCTGCAAAACATATTGTTTAGACATCATTTCAAGTGCAGAACAGCTTTTTGTCTTCAAGTGTACATCTAAATTATTGCAAGTTGTAAAATATCCACAAGACATCTGTGATTGCTTGCTCTGATTCCATCAATTTTTCAGATGTCTTCCCTCTGCACAAGATCTTTCATCTGTGGGATACCCTGTTGCTAGGCAACTCATCCTTTCCACTGTGCATTGGTGTTTCCATCCTACAGCAGCTGAGAGCTAGCCTGTTAAGCTTTGGCTTTAATGAGTGCATTTTGTTGTTCTCTGACATGCCCGGTAGGTAGTCCAGAATTTGTAATAAACCTTTTATTCCACCTTTCCAGATCATTCAAAATCCATGAGATTTAAAGGAATTTAATATTTGCAGGTTTTCAAAAGGTACATTTGGGCCAGTGTTTCATACTGAAAGTTACAGGTATTTCAAAGATCAGTGAAACTCTAATTTTAAACATTTGGGGATTTAACCACTTCCTGCCCGGGACTCCGGGATCGGAGATGTATGGTTTATATGGGTGGCCGGGGTCTCCAAACTCGGACAAAAGAAACAGGGCCCTGTAACAAAAGACTGTACTCCAAACAAAGACCAGGATGCTGGGCATTACCAACATTTTTCACTCTCAAAAGTGGTGATAATCCAGCCTTGTTGTCAAACCCTATACCAGGGTTTGGGGCATTGAGAGCGAGCAGATTACCACCGGGGACAAACGCGCTCCACCACTGCAGCGATGAGCCACACAGCACCGCTGCCCGCTAATCTGGCCCCTATTGAAAAGAGGTCA
>NW_019091378.1:1763802-1829585 GCF_001949145.1 Acanthaster planci | reverse complement strand
TCTTTTGTTACAGGGCCCTGTTTGCTTTGTCCGAGTTCGGAGACCCGGCCACCCATATAAACCATACGTCTCCAATCTCGGAGTCCCCGGCAGGAAGTGGTTAAGTAACCCAATAGCCCACTTCCCCCCTTCTGAAAATGTTTGGTGAGACACATCTTCAAGGGTGTAATGTCGTCTTGTATTCCTTCTTAAATGTACATTTGTTTGGTTTTGGGGGGATGAGGTGGGGGAATCGCTGTTGGGATGGCATTAGTGTGTTTACTTGAAATGCTTGGGATTTGTCAGTTACAAGTGTAGGTACAAAACGAAGTGGAAGAGACCACTGGAGTCGGAAAAACTATTTAAGTTGTTCTGTTTTAAACCATAATTGAGTGTTTTCTTTGACCTCTGGCCCTTAGCTTTGTGCGTGGTAACATTCCAGGCAGTGTAAATATTCCCTTCAATCAGGCGTTTTCACCGGAGGGTGACTTGGTACTCTGCAAGGCCGTCACCTTGCTGAACAACCACAAAGGCAGAGTGGTGGTAGTTGTTGGCAACAGAGGAAAGAATGCATCCAATGTGAGTGCACAGAAGTCAACTTGTCATAAAAATTGTTAAGGAGCTAGTGCCTGTTTGAGATGCAAATGACGAGCAAGGTAGCATTTGACTGGCATAAGCTATGCTGTAGGGTTGGTGACTGTTAAGCATGGGGACACGGAGTTAGAACCCAGCAGCTGGAATGTTAGTGTTGTTGGCAATTCACATGCCCCTCTCTACCCAAGAGTATAAATTGTACCTATCAAGGTACAGGTGGGATGTACATTGATATCATCAGCTGTCAAACTTGGTCTTGTAGCCTTATGAACAGGGGTAATGATTATAGCCTAAGAACTGCCGGATATGTGCACTTTATAAATGCACATGCTGCACCCATTAAATGACGTTGTATTGTGTTTTACTTGTCTTAAAGAACACTTTGCCCATTACTGTTTTTTCCTTTGCAGTTTGCAACACAGCTTGTCAGGCTGGGATTCCCGAAGGTGTGTGTGATGCATGGTGGGATTGAATGCCTACGACCAACTGGTATCTTGGCCGTCTCCTCCCCTGACCTTGTATAAAGTTCAAGATTACAAAAAAACAATTCCCTGTTTAAATCATACAGATAATCATTAATTTTTGTTATTTTCTGAAATCAGCTCAAGCACTTGAGAACTGACAGCTGAATATCAAATCTTCCTCAACTGATTTTGAAGAGTTTTACTGTTTTATTTTATTGTCAAAATCTGTTCTCTACAGCTATATTTTTATCAGTTCTTGTGAGATCACCTTTTTACTCATGCAGCAGAGTTATATAAAATTTACACAGGTTGTACTTGTAGCATTATTTTTCATTTTTTTTGCGCTTGGATAATCATGGAGCTTACGTAGTTAAGTTTGAAGTTCAAGAGGCTGTGTAGCAGTCTTTGAAAGTTCACCAGATAAGGTATACTGGTTGTCCATGTGATGCCAAAGCTGGAAAGCGTGGCTCAATTGTGGACATCATTATGTATTCACACAAACAGTTACTTCCATTTGCTGAAAATGCACACATATGGTAGTAGGTACTTCAAAAAAGGTCACCTAAATGAATGAAGTAAGGAATGCTGGGTGAAGATTGAACTATCAACAGTGCAACTGGCAATCAGCCAGTATCATATGAAATATATACATGTGGCAGTCAGATTAACAAAACAGCATTATGTTGGTGTAAACAAAAGAGAGTGCCTTATACTGCATTTTAAAGTGTTTTAACAATTATTAGTCGATTCTAGAACTGTGACTTGTCCATCTGCATTTTTTGTTTTTAGATTTAAGTGTAATGAAGGTGACAGATGCTAGCTAGGAAATTCAACCTCCCTCAAATTATTTGCAGTTCTACTTGTACCTTTTCTCATAAAATTTTCTGTAAAATTTTGGACAGCAGTTATTTTTATTCAAATTATTGTCTGATTTTATTTTGTGGAATATTCATATTGAATTTAAAAGAAAAGAAATGTAAATGCTGGAAAGTTCACCAGTTAGTTCAATGTGTAGGGTTCAGCTTTTGGTCCATGGATAATTTTCCCAGAGTTTTGGGGAAAATCTCGAAGAGAACCCTGCAGTTTGTGTTTTGGCCTGTAGAGGTGGATTTCGGCTTGACAGTAATGCTCAAGATTGGTCTTGCATTAAATGTACTTCATTGTTAATCACCACATGTTGAATTATTTTTCCCTTTCAACACATGTCAGGGATCCACAGCTGCAATGCATCCTAAATTCTGTATATTGTAAACATATATGATGATGTCTGTGTTAGACTAATTATGTTGAACCAAAGAGTGTAGGTCACCAAAGTCATCATGTGTATCAAGACTTATACACCAATAAAAGATTAAGTGTAGGTCTCATAAAATTACATTACATGTATACGTATCATCATGGAACTGAATGTTGCTTTGTAGATAAGCATTAATGTCACTTCATACAGACTTTTTGTGCAGTATCTGCATGAAATATTCACCCACTCCTTCAGATAAGAGTCCTTCTTGTAGTGAATTTCTGCTTCAAACTGCAAGCAAACTTTCTAATAACAATCCTCGAAGATTAATAAAGAAACAGTAAAACCAGCTGGAAACATGATCTTAGTATATATTATGAAATGACACTTATCATTATACCAAATTCAAGGTGTGAAAAGAGGAAAAGACTTAGTTTTGCCATTATCTATAGTCTCTTGAATTTCTGGCAGTGTGTTTTTCACTATGATAATTGTTTTCTGTTTTTAATAGAGCCCAGTAAATACAATCATACAAGCAGGAAACAAAATGGATCAATTCGGGGGAAATTAATGTAACAAGGATAAGGGTAACGGGGATAAGAGGGACAATTTCTGCCAACTTATGCTCTCAACTTTCAGTCAGAGTTGAATGTGCCCATTATATGGCAAGTTGGAGCTTGGTCTGTGGTTTGAGCCAGTCTTTGGAGTCGTTCGCGGTAAAAATTCACTGTTTTCACTTCTGTCTTTTTGATATTATTTGAAACAAGGCTTCGTGAAATACACACAAGGCTTTGTGATGATCAAGTTTGTGAAGGGCCAGCTGCCCATGGTGTTGGGAACGAACACTGTCAGGGATCCCCTCCCCAGTGGCATGCCCATGATTAGTAGGGGGTGCTTGGACCCCAAAATAACTGTGACGCCATGCCCTTTGAAGGTGGAGCGAGACTCGGGTGACAGCACCCTCTCCACACAGCGCAGCTAGACAGCACGTACCGAAAAGTCCCAGAGCGGCTAGGGATGTGTCCGTTTGGATGGAAGTACACCGTCCCAGTTGAAAAGCTGATCTTTTGGATTTGGTCGGATGGCTTGCTGTTATCTGATTGGCTCAGTGGTTTAGGTGAAACTCAAAGTGACATAAACAGTCTAGGGCACCCATTCACTGTAAACCAGTGACCAGTTTCATAGCGCTGTTTTAGCACAACATTTGCTTAAGCGGGAAAAAACTTTGCCTCATAAATAAAAGTTACTAGTTCAAACTCTATCCGATTGTCATGCTAACCAAAACACAGGTAAATACAGTCCCCAAACATTATACGTCATATTGACTTTTGGCTGGTTACCAGATTTATCAGGTAAGGTATTTTTGCGCTTAAGCAATTTTGTGCTTACGCAGCTCTATGAAATTGGCCCACAAACAAACATCTGACCATGGGAAAAACCTGCTCGCCTGGCTTGTTTGAAAAACATAACAACAGAGGATGCTCCTTTAAATGGGACAACTGTCAACTTTAATTTTTACAGGCCTGATAAAAAGAAAAGGCCTCAAATGAGGAAACTGGTTGACAGCAACTAACAGAGGGCACTTTCTCAAACGTAGTTTGTGGGCGAGGACAAAAATATTTCCCTCCCATAATGCACTATCTCTAAGGGGGTATGTGTATCCAGGGCCAAAACCAATGTAGGGATGTCGCCCTACTCAACTAATACTGTATGGGTTCCGGCAACACACCGCAAACACCTGGTAATAGCCCTCCCACTTCATGATAAACAGTCGCTGATCAGCTCCTATCGAAGCAACACTCAGCCAAGGAGAGCTGGGCGGCTATTTCATAAGCATGACGTTTAAATTCCTCACCAGGGCTTCAGCAAATTTTGTAGTGTCACTGGTATCTGTGATGTGCTGGGGAAGATAATTCTAATCCCGTACAGCTAGGATGAAAAAGGAATGTTTGTAGGTTTCGGTGCCGGTGAACGGTATCTGGAAATATATAGGCTTCAAATTTCTTGTATATATGACTGTTTTTTTACATGAAACTTCAGAGGGTCGGTGACATCGATTTCAAGTTGGTTATAAATAATCTTGTTCATGTTGACGAGTCTCAGGATGTATCTGCGGCCCTCTAATGTGGGGAGTTGCAATTTGTGATGAAGAGCCGTGACTGATGTTGTGTTATCCCAGTTGCAATTATTAGTGATGAACAGACTACATTACGATGCACCATCTCGATCATGTGTCTATAGGGGTCCCAAACAGAACTACAAGTCTTCTCTTTACATACACTATAAAACACTAAACTTGTCTCTCTTAATTTGACGATAGTGCAGCACGAGAATTGACGCTCGTTCGATTCCTTGCCTTTCATTTTATCGGCATGGTTACCATTTATGGCATGTACTATATTTTGTTTCTGTAAACAATATTTCAAATTCTATTATGGAAAATTTACATCAATGCCTCAATATAAAATAAAGTCGTCAATTAGCCATGTCACGGAAACATTCTCTTAGTAGATTACGTTAGGAAATTTTCATTTGTACTCCGGATCTTGTCTGCATACCCCAGTCTGATGCACAGTAACTCTCTTACGTTGTCCTTAATTTTGAACACAATACATAATACCGGTTTGCGAGCAAACCAATGGACTCAGTTTACTTCTGATCATATGTCACTTTCTGTATTTTAGAATCACTTCACTGGAGACCACAACGTCCAGGAAAAACCAGAGATAAAAATTTCAAAAATGCTCTGGAAACCTGTGTCCAAAAATTGTTAGCAGTCCCCCTCTGTGCTCTGTTGGACTTCACCTAATTTTTTTTTCCAAAAATCCTATTGTGCCGATGTTAATTAACGTACGTCTATGGGTGTGCTCGCTAGAACTAAATAACCATCTACAAAATTGAACCCCTTTAAAACTCCCATCCTGACATTCCTGATTACACAACACACCTGCTTATTGACCAATCAGAACCTTCACGCTAGGTGTTATTCGAATTGACAAGACAACAATTTCCCGCTTTTCTACGAACCGCGGGAAATGTATATACTCCAAAATATGGTCGAAACAAGCTCTGATGAGCTCGAAGTTTCACCTTTTGTGGAGCAGAACTCAAATTTCGCCTCAAAACAAGCAGGCTACTGGCCCTAGAAGTGACTGCCTCCACGTGAAAATTCCATTTCATGTCGCTAGATAGATGCACACCTAGATGTTTATGGTGTTTCACTGATTTCAGTATGTGGCCTCCCACAGAATATGGATATTTTATTACATTTTTCTTATGAAATGAAGAACATTGCATTGATAGGGTTTGAAGCGCATCTGTCAGCACCGCTTCCATTTCTCCAGGGTCCTAAGATCTTGTTGAATAGCCTCACAATCTGCAGTTGCTTTTATTTAGCGATAGATGACACAATCGTCAGCAAATATATAGGCTGATGTTTGAAGACAAGCCTCGCACAATATCGTTAATGAAAATCAAGAACAGAAGGGGGCCTAGGGCACCCCGATAAGACAGGAACTGGCTGTGAACTAACACCTTGTAAGACAACTGACTGTTCACGCCGGGTGAGAAAGGTAGAGATCCATTATTTTATGCAGTAGACCCTGAATTCCACAATCTTTTGTGAGGGACAGTACCAAATGCCTTTGCAAAAGCTAAAACTACAGCATCAACCTGGCTACGATTGTGAGCAGATACAAAATGTTGTAAGCAGTTGTGAGAAGATGAGTTTCACAAGATCTGCGCGCCCTAAATCCATGCTAAAAGTCAGTACCCTCATAAGTGGATGAGACATGACATGACTATAGACAACATGTTCCAAGATCTTACAGCACACAGAGGTGAAACAGGCCTGTATCCGGCAAACTACAGCTGTAGTTTCCCGGGTCCGTTCTTCAGCCCTTCTTAAAGATTGCTGAAATATTTGCCTTAGGCCTACGCCAATGTAAAGGACGGTTGTCCGTCTTGATATTTTGGTTGAAAATAACACCGAGTACTGGAGCAATCTGACTAGCACAGAATTTGAGCTTTAGTTGCCACAAATTTGCGAAGAGTTTCCGAACACCTGCTGGATTGATAATCGGGATCATGATAACGGGAAGTGCCTCACTATTAAGACTTGAAATAGACGATGTTGATTCACGGGTCAATACAGACTGAAAACACTTGTCAAGAGCCTCAGCCTTCTTTTCCTTTGGAGTATTCACAAGCCTATTATTTGAAAGAAGAACTGCAATTCCTGTTGAATCCCTCCTCCTGCTCTTATTGTATGCCCAAGACTTCTTAGGGTTGATACTCAAATATATTGGTGGAAATATAATTCCTTTCTGCTTTTTTCTCAATTCTTTTTGTACATAACGCCGAAGGGATCTATATTGTTGCCATTGTTTCATGTCATTCCCTGGATTTGCCTTGACAAGCGATCTGTTCGTCTGTCTAATCAGTCTTTTGAGAAGTTGGTTCATCCATGGCAAGTTGCAACGAGAACTTTTAATTACAGATGGAATAGGCCTATGCTTCTCCATTGATGAATCAACTGCATGTTTAAACAGCTCCCAAATTTTATCCAGTGATTTAGATTCGGGATCCTCAAGGAAAAAATTCTGGAAAGACAGAAGTTCCTCCTGTAAGCCTTCCACATCAGCTATATGGAAAAGACACACCCTTCGACGTCTACCCTTCTGAATGACTGGCTTTATCAAGGGTTCTGCTGTTACGATGAAAACGATCTGAAATTCCTGGTATAGTATTGACTGGTGAAAATAAATCGGCGTTGGCAACAAGCAGGAGGTTTAAAATATTCAAGACTTTAGTAGTTCTTGCTTCATGAATGTGACTGACTTCCATTGCAAGTTGTGAACAGGAAAAGTTGTTTATAATATTCAAGAGCGCAGATGAAACCCTTTCAGTATAGATACAGTCTGATGCAGGCTTTCTGCGAGGGATGGACCACTCGATATCTAGAACATTATAATCCCCTCCAGTCCACACAGCAGGACTCATAGATTTATCAATTTTAACCAATGATTCACGAAGTTTGAGAAGGGGCTCCTCTCCCTGCGAAGGAGGCTGGTAAAACACAGACATACAAGGGCTTTCTGTTCACCAGTTGAACTTTGATCCACAGCAGCTCTGCATCAACATCCAGCTCTGGCATGTAAACAGCAATAACATCGTCCCTAACTGCAATTAATACTCCATCCTTGGACTGAGCTCTGTCCAAGTCTGTCTTTCCTATACACTATGTAATTTGAAGGGAAGCATTCAGAAATGCTAATCTCATCGCTGAGCCATGTCTCCGTTCCAAGTACTATATGAGGGTTCTCACTATAAGAATTCTCTCCGAGACATCTTTCTTACGCCACAGGCTTTGAAAGTTTACAATGAGAAATTTCAAGCTATCCAATTTTCTTTTTAATTACGGGTTTTAAACCCTCCTTTGGCAGGTTTCTGCAGTACTGAATATGAGAACTTCTTGATTTGGGGTTCCTCAAGGGTGAAGATGCCATACGAGGCTCACCAATGGATGAGAGATTCGCACTATTGCACATGCTAGGTTCCAGGTTCCGTTTCAAGCATATCAGTAGAAGTATCAACATTAGATAGCGTGCCTTCCAGGATAGAAAACGAATTCCCATGAATAAAGCTATTCGAGAACCAAAAGATTCCTGGACTAATATTTGGCATATCATCATTGTCATCATTATTCTGCACATGACCATCAAGAGGGTCATAGTGACCTCCAGACACCCCTGTCAAGCAAGGGACCAGCACTCATTTGGAGACAACTTCACAGCATCGGCAACCTGCTTACGCCAAGTGAGACGGGGACGGCCACAGGGCCTCCTCCAGATGGTAGGTTGCTGACCAAGATGGAACTGGATGGCTGCGTCGAGGGCAAGACGGGCAGAAGCCGGGGCTTGGGGGCGCCGGATATGACCAAACAAAGTGTGTCGCCTTCCTGCAACCTCCGAAACGATGTTTATACCGAACCCCGTGCGCTGAGAGATGATGGCATTTGAAATGAAGTCAGACCACAGGACGCCTAGTAGGCCTAAGCGACGGTGGCACTGCATATGGAAAGCCTGGAGACACTGTTGATCTCTTTTTCTTATTGTCCAGGTTTCGGCCCCATAGAGGAGGGCAGAACTTAGCGCAGACCTTTGATAGAACCTTAGCTTGATGGGGAGGTTGGCCTTGCTTCTCCAAAGATGGTCTAATTGGCCTATGATGTTGCTGGCAATGCCAATTCTGCGTAGGACATCGGTACTGCATAGACCTGAGGTGGTGATAGTGCTTCCAAGGTAGCAGAAGGACTCAACAGGATCCACGACATCGGGGGCAAGGGAAACCGGGGCAGGGGAAGGTCCACCTAGGGATTGAACCTTGGTCTTAACCCAAGAGGGTTTAAGGCCAATGTAACTAGCTTCTCGTTCAAATGTTGCAAGATGTTCTCCCCCCCCCCCATCTGTCTTGGTCGTCAATAAACAGCGCAGCGTCATCAGCATATAGGAGGTAGGTAAAGCTATGGTTGCCTACATCGGTCCCCGGTGATGCCTCACACTGTGACAGAATGGAGTCCATGGCAACACAGAATAGAGTGGGGGATAAATTATTGCTTATCCTGACCTTGGCTTTGGTGTCGGAATGCAGAGCTTTGATCAGATTCAGAATGGTATTTGGAATCCCTTGTGAGGAGAGGATATCCCGGTCAACAAAATCAAAGGCAGCCTGAATGTCTACGTAGGCGACATTAAGCGGGCGATTGTACTCTTGATGGAGTTCAGTGAGTAGACGTAACGCAAAAATTGCGTCAGACGCGTGGAGCGGCTGGGGGTGAAACCTGACTGCTGTGGTCTCTACAGGGAAACAAACAGTGGACTAATTCTGGCTATAGCACAATCATAAGCAAGGTGATGAGGCGATAACTACTGCAGGCCGTCCTTGAACCTTTCCCTTTATAGAGAGGTAGAATAATACCAACCTTCCAGTCTGTCGGAACCATGTCTGTGGACCACACGTTGGAAAGATCTTGTGAAGAGATCTGCGAGCGCTTATGGGCACCTCAGCAGATTTCAAGTGCTCGGAGAAGATGCCATCATCTCCTGTTGCACGACCCGATTTCAACTTTCGGATAGCAGCCTGCACTTCACACAATGACGGAGGGTCGCATTTCAGGCCAAAGACTACAGCTTCTGGAAATGTGGTTGAAAGCGGTCTTGTGAAGCAGCTGGGAAGTTTAGCGACTGGCAGAAGTGGTCTTTCCAGCAGGACAACATTTCTTCCGACGAGTTGCAAGGAGAGCCGTCTGCTCTGGATACCGTGGAAGGGGTTGAATGCTGGCCAACTACGCGCAGGCGCTTCACTAATTTGAAGGCGGGCGGAGATTAGTCTGTCTCGGGCCACCTTCGGCCTCAGAGACATTGGAGTCATACCATGCGTTAAGGTCTTGTTTTGCCTTGGCTTTGTATATCCCCGCCAGACGACGACTCTCGACACGGTTGGGGCTTAGACCGACCCCGTCCAATCAGCGCTCTAGTGGCGGGGCACAGTCGCTGAAGGGTGCAGTCCACTAATTCAATTGAGAATTTCTGGCCAGCTCATTAGCGTTAAAGTCCCCCCCCCCCAGTATATTTTGAAAAAGGAGATTGTTTGGTCCCAAAAATGGTGAGATTGTGTAAATCCGTCGTTGCCAGCTAGATCGACCCCCTGGGTCTTTGAGCTTTCATATGGGAGCAGAATGGCTAAAGACTATGGTTGAAAAGTGGTGTGCCCGACTCTGAGGGTTGCCAGTTGAACTTGCTGCAATCAGACTTCGGAAAAATGACTTTTCGGGGGTGAGTTTGTTTTGTGGGAATAATTTAAAATGTCATTTGTTAACCCACGAAAAATTGAAAAGAAATTGAAAGATAAGGGACCAGACAAGAATTTCGTTTCAAAAATTCCAAAAAAAAATACATCTTGAAAAATAGTTCGCGGTACCCGCTGCTTCATTTGATTCGGACCGGCCAGCCAACCCCGGCAAGCTCGGTGGTCGAGTGGTTAAGACATCTGCAGTAGTAAGCAGGAGGGCGTGGGTTCGAGTCCCACCACCTGAGTAAGCTTATGAGGTTTTTTCACAAGCTCTAGGAC
Organism: Acanthaster planci; assembly: GCF_001949145.1. Next base: position 1,819,181 of record NW_019091378.1, on the reverse strand, counting down.
AAGCACTGAGCATACAGTGCTTATTAATATACGTTTGGTAAGGGCAAAACCTGTTTCAGAAATCTCAGGGATGTTGGTATGCATGTTATTGGGACATGAACAGTGTTGAGTTTACACTGATTTCAATGGGACTTGAATTAGTGGACTGTACCCTGAATGCTGCCTTAATCACCACGCTAGCGCCCTCTGTCGCGTAACATAACTCTTGGTACTTAAGCCACAGGGACTGAAATTAGATGTAGTGTTTGCATCTTCGTTTTTTCAGAAAGAAAAAAATTAAAAGAAGACACAAAGACCGGGGCCGGGTAGGGTGGGTACGGCGCCACCGTCCCACACAGCCATATCATCTCTCTCAAAGGTGCTCAGTGCAGACCAAGTGTCACGACTAAACCCCCTTTTTTCGATTGAATCACTTTCTTATTGTTTTAGTCGTGTTTTTTTTTAAGTTTTATTTGAGTTATTTCCAACTGTTTCCAATCAGTTTCCGATTTCGATTTTTACAAAAAATTTAATTCTGGCTCGTGGTTATAGCGCCCTCTTAAGTTCAGGAGGCCGGTCGTGTCCAACTATAGATATGGGGTCCGGTTCAGTCTGGGATTGATTCGATTGCGGACCGAAGTTGTATGCTTGCGCAGTGAATTAAGACAGAATAGAATTTTAGAAATCTCCAGTGATTCCTGTCGAGAAATATCATTGTTGCCGTTCAACAAATGTGTTGTTTTGATTGCATCTTGTAGGTAGGTGAGAACAACACATATTTTCTCTTAATTACAGGCCTAACAGCCGTCAGAAAGTGGTAGCGTCCTTAAAAGTGAAGTTTAGCTGAGAAAACAGTTTTTCAGACGTCTCATAACATATTGTACATGTACCTTATACGAGTGCCAAGGCCACTTACATCATGACATGTACTAGGCCTAGGTTTAGGGCCTCACGTATTGTCCATAAATGAACTCTTTCCCATACATGTATGCAATGGAGTAATAACATGGGTCAACCATACGTTGTCGGCAAGCATATGGTTAGCCCCACTATTGTGGCCCGGAGTCTCACTCCGGATCCATCCTTAGCCACACATCCATATGCGCAATTTCGTGGCGACGTATTGAACATTTCAGCGCACCCACTTATCATCGTGGGCGCAATTTCTTTTGCACACGAACGTGATTCTTGACCTTTCTGCTTTCTAAAAACCATTTATTGAATGATTTCACTCACATTATTCTGGTATTTTCCAGTCTATTTGCCTTATCCATTCAATGTAACGGGCTCGCTCTCACAGTCGCCATCTTTAAAATAAGATTGTTGAACATTACGTCACTTGACCTCTCGTCTCGACGGCTCTTCCATGTCAAGACATCTAAACTGCTGCCAAAGTTTTGGAAGTGCCCATTGGTACATGTAGTATCTTATCACCCAGTCTGTTTATTACATATTTGACATGGATCAGCCGTCGAGTCGATGAGGGGTCAAGTGACGTATTGTTCAACAGTCTTATTTTGAAGATGGCGACTGAGAGAGCGAGCCCGTTACATTGAATGGATAAATGCAAAAAGACTGGAAAATACTTGAATAACGTGAGTGAAATCATTCAGTAAATGGTTTTGGAAAACAGAAAGGTCAAGGATCATGTTCGTGTCAAAAGAAATTGCGCCCACCATGATAAGTGGGTGCGCTGAAAATGTTCAGTACGCCGACATGAAATTGCGCATACGGATGTGTGGCTAAGGATGGATCGGGAGTCAGTGCCACACTAGTGGGGCTAGGGCCTAGGCTGCTAGGGCCAGGTTTAATTTGCGCACAGTGTATGGCCATGGCTAGCCCCACAAATAGGGCTATAGTGGCTCTCTTTTACAATCTGTCTCTGGCGACAGATAAGAGACAGATTGTAAAAGAGAGCTACTACAGCCCTATTTGTGGACCTCAGCCATGGCAAGACCATTCCGGATCCTAAGCTATATTATGCAATCACACATATGAAGCCAAACCATGGTTTACAACCATGCACAATGCATAACATGTATGGTGCATCGGTGAAGAGAACAATTTGCAAGTGCTTATAATCACTAAACGACTGTGACAGAAATTCAGTATTGTTTTAGAATTGAAGAATCGCTCCATACCCGTATTGTGCGTTTGTCTTCGGGAGGGGGCTTGACAAGCATCGTACGTACCTGTGCTATGAGGCTAATACACAAGACTGCACACTCTGGAACTGCTACCCGGATCCAAGGTCTAAAATAGCAGTTTTGGGGCCAAAGAAAAAAACACTGTGGGCTGTGGAATTCATTACTGAAATTCTTGATTTTTTAGAAACGGAGAAATGTTCCAGATTTCACTAACATGCATTCTAAACGGAGGTTTGGCTGGCCCTATACGTTACCTTGTGCACTCGGCCACTGACTGTCCAGGGTACCACAGAAGGTGCCCTCTCAAATGTCATTTTGCACTAACAAGGAATATAATCGCAGTATCAATGCGCACCAGCTCAATGCCTTTATAATTAATGGGATTTATTTTATTTTCTGTTTTTATACCGTTCATACCAACAGCGACAATGCATGGAAATATTATACATATTTTCTGGACAGGACAGTAGGCTTATTTATCAGCTTTACTTGGTACTGGATGTTGAGTAACTAGTTCCCAATGTAACCCTAGAAAACAAGCTTGTTAACTTCTAATTGGAGGGTGGAGTAGACTGTCAAACAGAAAAACCATGATATGATTCTGGTACTGTACCTCCTAATAATCCCTGAAAATGAACACCAAAGCTTTGTGTAAATTTCCACAATATTTTTAATTTCATGTCTGCATTCTTAACACACAAAATGAATCGGCACTGATGATTTAAGCCCCTAACAATGCAGATGAGAAAAGGCATCTCAAATACATGTAATATCACATACACGTAGTTAATGAATAATGTTTCTGCTTGTCAGGCATACTGCATGTGTATTAATCTCATCCTGATCTGGCAGTGCTTACATCGTTTTGTCTTGCATTGTACAATGTAATTCGCACCGGCGCATGATGATGAGTGAACCTCAGAGATTTCTGCTGTCCTTCGGTTCCTCCCCAGCCAAGTTTTCATGGTAGTGCATACAGTACATAGTAATAAAACGTAATTTATACATTGATGGATTTTGTTCCAGTTACCAGTCCTTTACATAATTTCAGAAAAAGCTGGTACACTGTTATTCGATTAATACAGTGAAAGACTTCACAAGAGTGGATCCATAAAGTACTTGTATTGTTAAAGATTTAGTTTAAATGGATTACAACTGTTTTCAACAATGTGTTTCGCATGGAATTTTACTTTACCTTTCTTTTACCATGCATTTTCTACACGAATTTTACACAGCCCTTAGTGTATTCCCTGTGATCACCAATGGCCACACTCGTAAGTGCATTTTTGCATGTGTGAAAAAATTGAAAGTGGCACTACTCATTATCGCTTATGAATATTAATTTTCAATACCTTTCGGGATAAACTGGAGACGACTCTCCAATTACATCCTCTCTTTCCTTAGACAACATTATATCTGACGGTTTCTACACGTACTTGTAGTCACCCCAGTTGCTAAGATGAATTCATGAGAATGATAAATATTTTTCAAACGAGCGAAATATTCCTTTGCAAAGTGAATTTATGAAAGGTCAAATTTTTGACATGTTTTGAATAAAATCATACATTGAGGATATGTTTTTTAAACCATATTTTTTTACAGAAATCTACCTTCTTAAATTTGGTGAACGAGGGTGCAGTGTTCAATTATTTTTACTATGGGAAGACAGCTAAAATTTTTTAGCCATGAAAACTCACCCATGAATATCATATTTTGGGTGACATTTTGATCTCAAATTGCACGTGACACGCTGTGTACCGTGTCATGAAAAGTTGCAGAATTCTCTGGTTTGGAGCTAATGCTGAAGGTTTTGTAAAATGTGAGATTGTGGGCTTATTTGTTTCCATCGGAGATCAGAAACATTGGAATCACTCCATGGCTACCATGCCTGAAAGCTGACACCCGTGGGAAGAAAGCTGACACAGGCCCCAGTCGCGAAACTGCGGCCGGCCGCCGTGTGGTGGGCTGCCGTTGAGCCAAGCTTGGGGTCCGCACCCACTGACTGACAGATTCCTCCATGACGTCACCGTACAAGCCCACATTCACAGCTCTGGACAATGGACATGCTGGAGGCCACATTTCACTACCTTGGCAGTACCTGGTTCTGGGTGATATCGTTGTCATGGTTGTTGTGGCAGCTAAATCATGTTTGGAAATATTAAAAGGTGAAATGAAGAGTTTCTTGGTCAAAATCAGTTTTGAGACCCTGCAAAACACACTGCATTTTTGTATGTGTGTGGTGAATTTTAGATACCTACTAACATCTGTAATTTACGGGCAGCATTTACACTTAACGTTAAACAACAATAACGATCAAAAGAACTATTCTTATTAATTTGAATTGAAGCGATTCTGACACATTAGATGAGGAATACCTTTGTAAATCTGTAAATATGGAGAAGCCTGCCAATCATTATTTTTACAACCTTTTGATAGTCGTATATTTATTTTTTCCAGTTGGAGCAATTACAGAGATGCCAGCCGAGATACCGGCGTTGGAATTTCAAGGATGACAGATGACTGCAAGGAAAGAATTCAAAATAAGTCATAACGAGTTGAAGCACTTAATGATGAATGACATTTTATGAGGCTGCAAAGTTTTATTTCATGTTTTCAAATTATTTGATATAAAATGTAAGACTAGAAAATAGTGTTTAGGTGTTAACATTCCAAACAAATGTTACCCTGTCCACGACACCAGGTACAGGTACATGTAGCTACAATGTATTTTGCATGTGTCTACCTTGCTGAAGTGCATCATCATAAAACTTTGAAAAAAAGTTGTTTCAAAAAGAATTTTTTCCAAAAGGAATTGTTTTAAACACAGAATTTACCCCCTAAGGTTTTGTTCATGTAATAGAACTCACAGTAAAGTTTCATTTTTTATGTTCAAATTTTTTATGGTTTAAGTCCTCTTTGACCCTCATTAAATGCAGCTGAGCAACAAGCCATTACACAGTTCCATTATTAAGGTTTTCTATCCATACAGCTGTGGTTGAGATCTCTGAAAATGGCTACAAACACAGGAAATCTGGACCATTTAAAGAAGTAAAGGCAGCTTAAAGAAAGAATGAGATGTGTAAAGTTTCATTATAATGCATCAGTAATGCATTGCTGATTCATGTTTGACATTTTCAATAAATCAACAAAACACGGAATTCTGCTCGTATTCTAAGCTCCTTCAATTCCTTGGAAATTAATGTCTGGTGGTTTTGTATGTGTTTCTAGACTTTTAAGACTTCTAAGAATTAATGTTTTACTGGTAACTGCTGCCTAGAGGCAATCTGCCGTTGGTCTTTAGGGACTGGCAACACGGAAGCCATTGAAGCAATATATGCGGAAGTGCAGTTAGGAGTTGCGAAAAATAAGTAAAACACCTTTAAAAAATTAGAACAGGCTTTTAGGAATGTAAATGAATTTGAATGGGTTATTACAGTTGAGTGCTTAATTATTTAAGGTCTTCAAACAACTGAGATATTTGCCTTATCACGAAACTGGTGAAGCATACGTAAACGTGGCTATTTTTCAATGCACTGGTAAGTTCCTATTCAATCACATGTGAACTTGACCTTCTTAATCCAAAATAGGCAAACAAGATTTTCTCAGCAAAAAAATTTTGCTTGATAGTGACAAGATTAAAAAATTGTAACAACTCTTGAACTACAGCAAGAACCCAACAAAGTCTCCGAAAAAAATGCCATTTGTAAATGAGGAAGTTGTACTTTTCCTTATCCACAGGAATCATGATAGGTTTTTCCTAGCAATAATTCATAGAGACCATGCTGTAATGATAAAATTAAACAGTTACATCAAAAAGGTGCTTGGAATCAACCAGTGAGGATAATCCTCCAACCAGTGAGGGTTATTGTAGACTGAGGGGGTTAGATATCAGTCCTGGGCATGGTCTCTCCAGTGAGGGAGGGCAGTCGTGACCTACATGTAATATGAATCACCTCATGGACATCTTGGTCAGATAATCTTCCCAAGGGAGGTGGTCTAAAATCTAAAAGGAAATTGCACTTGACAAACATGTACTGTACATGTATAGTACATGTACATGTGGTTGTATTGCACAATAGCGAGCATACCAGTACCTGTAGCATGAGAGAAGAGGGACATATTGCCAATTACATGTACTTTCACATACATGTAGCACGATGTCCAGTGTGTGATAGCTTTTATGTATAAACTGTACATACACCTAATGTAAGTAAGTGAAATACTGCAGCAGTGTACTCTGTAACTAACCGACTGTTCACACAAGGTTTCCAAGTCTATTTTATGCTCAACTTTCTCAACATAAACATGTAAAGCCTTAAATAAAGACTGTGCCGGATGATAACTAGCCAGTGATGAACATTTCTGATTTTTTTTTCTGTTGCTTCATGGAATAAAAGTGAATATACAAAGGCCCACTGGTATTTCCACATTTATTCTGGTGTTTTTATGAAAGCAAGTTTTTCTTGTTTCACAGTTCCAGGACGAGGCAAATGTAGCGTACGCATGCAGCAGTGCAAAAGGAAATTACCCTGATGCTGTAGTCAGCTTTGTCAATATGGCGTCTGTCTTTGATGAACAGCGTGGCCGCCTGTGCACCGTTTGCTACCACCAGTTTTCATGTCATGGTGATGCTGTGCCTCGCATCTTGACCTGTGGACATAGCTTCTGCACCGGTAAGGTTTTACATCCTAATAAATGTTCTTTCATATTTTTTGATGTTACGTGTGAGTGTGTTTTTTCTTGGGTGCACACACATACGGTACTGTACATCAGCACTCATTTCTGGGCTGTGTGTTATAATTGTCATTCTTCAGAAACATTTGTTGAACACCTACAATTGTCAGTTACTGGTCTTTTCAAAACCACATACATGTACCCTGTGCATATAATTATATGCAACCCTGAATTGCAGTGTTGCTGTTAACATGGTATGTGTGCATTATGTCCTTACATGTCCCTCAGATATTCAAGTGAACAGTGGCATGGGTATGTGGGCTTGTAAGCCTTGAAAATATAAAAAAAACTCTTGAGAGCAGAGGAAACAAAGTGTGTTTGAAACATTCAAGGCATGTCTTGGTCTGAGTAGAATTCCAACCTTGGTCGTAAAAAGTTTGTTTACATCACAGCACTAACCTGACACCTTGAATCATCACAATTTTCATAAAGGGACAGTCATGAGGATTTTGAAGAAAAACAGCTTGTGAGATCATCACAAGCGAAGTTTCTCCTTTTTGAAAGACAGTGGATATTTAGCTGTCGTGGGCCAAACTTAACTAAATGAAATATAGCTGCTACGTGTACAAGTACACAGTGCTGTCTTTGATGTGTATACACAAGTAAGCCTGTAAAGCTTATTAAATTACCATTGAATTTCAAGCTGCAACCATAGTTGAATAGTGCGTTTGTCTTGAAAGTGAACATAAAGTACTGGGTTCGATTCCCAGCCATCAACTTTTCTTTCATCCTAAAAATTAAAGACTATTTTGTTTTGTTGTCTTTTAGTTGACTCCAGCATGTAATTATGGCATACAACATTTTTTTATTCTGATTCGTGGCTCTGGAAGAGTTTCCCAAGAAAAAAAGGTCCAAAATTGTAAAATGGTCACAATGACTACAGGTATGTCAGTGCAGAAACAGACTAAGATTTGTCATGGTAAGCATTTTAAGTACCCTCTAAATAAACCCAGTTACTGCGCATGTGCTCAGCTACATGTAAATATTATTTTGTTAAATTTGCTGGCAACAGGTAAATATCCGCTGCCTTTTGAAAAACTGAAAACTATTACTACTATGTGACAAGATTGTGCAGTAGGAAACTTTCACATGATTCTTTGAAGGGAATACTTTTACATGAATCCAGAAATTAGAATAATCTCAGTAGTTACATGTAGTCCCCAATTTACTCAACAAGGTTTCAAAGTGTTTCAGAGTAGCAGGCAGATGGATGAAAGTAGGCGGCAGTGAGTCCCAGCCCTTAAAGGGAGGGGGTGCTCCAGGGCCCGAGGGCCCCAGAATTTGTACCGTAGACGCTCTTTGATGCAATCTAGACCATTTCCTGGCATCTGAGACTAGGGGTTCAAAGATCCTACTCAAAGATATTTCAGCTGATTTTTGTTTTGTTTTTACTTCAAAACCAAATAAATCAGTCTTTATTCAGACCCTACTATCACTGGTACGTTACATTTATTTCCCCCCATGGCAAAATACACATACTAACATTGCATGAGATAAAGAGGCCACTTGAGGTGGCAAAACCTTGAAAGCAAAGCTTGTGTCAGGCATGCCATTACAAGAAACAAACAAAACACTGAAGTAAACACATACATTTCAGTTTCCTCTTGTGTAATGTGTACGTCAGCATACAATGTACATGCAGATGTATCAAGTGATTCTTGGTGGCAGAATTGTGCTTGTACACTGTATCAGCAAAGAGGTGAAACTATAAAATAGATTGGAGCAGTTGTTTGGTGTTATTAAACAACACCAGTGCATATACATGTAAAATTAAATAGTCTACATTTACATGTATTTTTAGGGGAAAATATTTTCCACTCAAAATTTTCTTTTAACACTGAAAATGTGCAGACTATGGGCAATTCCCCATGTTGTTAGTTTATTGCTCATGTTTAGGTGTTTTAGTTTTAAAATGTTATTTGTGAGATTGTGGGTCACAATCCACATCCATATTGACACCTACGTGTGAACCCAACCACACAAGCCTGTCTTGTCATTGATTTGCAGAATTAACACATGTAATACATGTAATTTTCATATACACTGTATTCTACAGATTTAAGTGATTCCTACTTTTAAATTCTCATGGTGTCTACATGCACCGGTATGCTGAAAAAAAAAGGTAGCAAGTTTACCTGTGGCTTTCACTTAAGGACCCCAAAATTTAAAAACAAATCTTGTCTGTCTTCACACAAAATCACGCTTGCAACCACTTTTTTTCACGTCAAAACATTTGAAATTACATGTATATGTTTCACTACTTACATTTGCACTTTTTGAAAAGAAAGTTCTGTTACTTTCTCGAGGTCCTTATTTGCGTTTTGCTATTGTGGTGGTAAAAACACATGTAGTGCATTGAAGCAATGCTGTACTGGTTCCTGCCACTTGGCGCCATTGTCAAAAAAGGCAGGATGGAAGTGCGGCAACTCCAGCCACAATAGCGTTGTTACACAACATCATACATGCACGTAGCTCCACAGCTATACATGTACATGCACGTCTAAAAAATATCAATGTTGTCATGGTTGTGAGAAGATTTTTCAAGTTAATTTGCGAAACTTGATCTGTTATTTTTTGTGTTCATGAATTTAATCTGAGGTTGTATTGCTCGTACTTCAAGCAAGTGTGTTCCAAAAAATCTATCACCGCGCATGGTTCATCACTCGTTCCTCTAAATGCACCATGCACGCATACCACACATATATGGAATTGTTAGCTAGTTTGCTGTTATGATTAGCTAACTACATGTACATGTAGCATTGTGCATAGTGGTGTGAATTGTCCACAATTCTTAAGAATTGTCAACTGTAGATATTTTTATATTGATTATTGCCACTTTTTATCACTTTTTGTGGCAATATTTAGTACATGTAGCTTTCGTTCCCATTCATTCAGCACAAAAAACTGCCCTCCCCCATGTTTTTTTCCAACCCACACCATGTACTGATCCTATTTTTCAGAGGCATGTAATCGGAAGCAGAGCTATTTTTTTTCTTGGCCTATGAAATTTTCAGGGGCATGATAGTTTTTTTGTTTGGACTTCATACAGATTCCTTCGGCATAGATAAGGAACAATCAGTACCAGTACATGTACATATGGGTATGAGCATGGTATGGTCATACAGTACGACATGACATCAACTCACACTAGAGTTTGAGCCACGTAAAGTAGAGTCCGTCATTTATGATCCAGTCGGCGAGACATGTTGGCTCTTTGTACTTCACAAAGCTACATGTATGCTACACAGTCCTGACGCACTAGGATTTTAAAAAAAAAAATTTTTTTTTACTAAAATAATTTAATTTCCATATTAGTAGCTCAGGGAAGGTTAATTTTTTTAACACTGGAAAAAGAGTAGCCGGCACAAAAGTTCAACTACTTGTAGCCGGTCAAAAGTTCAACTACTTGTAGCTGGTAAAATGTTCAACTACTTGTAGCTGGTCAAATGTTCAACTACTTGTAGCCGGTCAAAAGTTCAACTACTTGTAGCCGGTCTAAAGTTCTTTCATCCCAAGTCTCACAAAATTCAACAACGAGTTCCTCAGGTACGGTGCCAAACCTGCCAAAACCTCACAAAACCTGCTGTTGGAGTACGGCAGGTTTGGGGTAGTTAGGGTTAATAAGTAAAGCTGCCTGTCCCTTAGGCTTCTGGAAAGTGAAAATCCATGTTTTCCTACATTATTGCCCCTCTGTTCAATGTGTCTCTCCTTAGTGATGGGACACTACATTTTGAACATGTTGAAGGGACAGTTATCTTCATGTCTCTTTGTGACAACACAACATCCCTACCCCTGGCATCGTTTATGTGATTGAAAAAGTAATGATGCTTTGATAATCCCAAATCATGTCAAAATAGTTAAGTGAGATGTTTGAAGCAAAATAGTTAAAAAGTGGAAATCAAAATCATTATCATTTTTAACAGGCCCATCCTTTGCAAAAACAGTGAGGAATTGGGAATTGGTCCTACTGTACTCTAACAATGAAGTTGGCTGTGTCTATTCCAGGTTGTCTTAGTAGACTGCTTGGCCAGCTAGCCCACGGTCACATCCGATGCCCAACCTGCAAAGGTGACACCTTGGTACCAGGGCTCTCTAATGACATCAACAAACTCTCCAAGAACTTTGGAGTACTGGAAATCTTGGAGAGTATAGACGAAGGAACAAGGGCTGCTGGTAATTCTGCAAATCAAGTGAGTGTGGATGAAATGTTTCACTAATTATTTTCAAATCTCAAGGTTGGCCAATTTGAGGAATTTTACATATTGATAGGTAATTTTTTCCAAACAAATTGGTCTCGAGATGCCCATTTTTACATGTGCAGTAGAACACCACCTTATAAAAAGGTGCTGTATGATAATTTTTAATTTTCTGAAATGACAAGCTCCGTGTTCTCTTTGTCAGCATATGGAAATCAAATGTAAGTGAAGAATATACACGCTGAAGCTTATTTTTTTGGAGTTGGTCAATTTGCACTGGGCCTTTACCACTTGAAATGGTTATCAAATCTGCCTTGCCAGCAGATCCCACTCTGCGCTGATCATGACAACGAGCCGATGAAAGTTTTCTGCATCCAGGATGACCAACTGATCTGCATCTACTGTCAGGTGTATGGTTCACATCAGGGACATCAGTGCCAGCTGGTGTCCATTTTGGCTGAAGAAAATCGCAAGGTCAGCCCAATTTTTTATTTTTTTTGGGGGGGGGGAAGAGTTAATTGCAACCTTTCACTTGGAATTTTTAAATTTGGTTGTATCATTTTTTTTGCCAGAATGAGCTAGGCTCCATAATCATAAAATGGGAATAGAACCCCTATCATACAGTGTACATGTATAGTCTAATTTGGCAAACAAAAGAAGCCACTGCTTTTACATGCCCATCAGATAGTGCCACCACAGAAAACAAGTTTGCTCGGATTAGTCTTCATTCTAGTTTTCATTTAAATCAAACTAGTTGCTAAACTGTTTGTAGCATTTTATTCCATTTTTGCAAACTTGGACAGAACCGCAAATTTGGTTATTCTTTTGCCTGTTTACAGACAATTAGATCCTTCATAGAGCGTCTTGGCAACCAGAAGGATAGCATGGTTGCTGTGAGCCAAGCAGTCACTGACACAGCAGGAGCTGTGCAAATTAAGGTACATACACGGGTATGTAAAACAAATTGCACATTGTGCAATGCAACATGCAGAGGGTTTTCCAATTTGATTTACACATACAGCTGGGCACAGTGTCTTTTGAAATACAGGTATGCAGAAATCCAGTCTGTGAGGAGCTGACATGCATTGGTTCCCAGGCAATTTGTACTGACTTAAGATAGCCAAAGTAAGGAACCAGTTTGATATTTTGTTTTGTACTAATGTTGCTTGCATGTATGCTCTACGGAAGATTGAGTTACAGCATGGTGCGTGGTGTTTCACCAGATTGTACGTGTACATGTCTTTCACTAGGAAACCATCACTAGCCACCTAAGAAATCCAAAACAAGTGTTCACACTTTTGCTAGCAACATAAAGGCTGGATCCCTTCAACAGTACAGTTTAGTTTATGAGAAAACGCAATGGGAAACTCGGATGTTTTTCGCCATTGGTGCTCATTATGTGCAGCTGGTTTTAGTCACATCCCATGCGCAGGTATTTTACCTGTGTTTTCAAATTTACGCCTACCTTATCCACTTTCTTCAAAGTACTCCAGCTCTAGACTGAGAACCCACTGACATGATGAGGACGTGGTTAGAAAAACTTGACTTTTTTGTTCTCAAAATGATTTGAAAGACCATCTTTTAAGACTTTGATTTTTGTTTTTCTTGTATTCCTTTATTTGGATATTTGGTGATTTTTATACAATTTTATTGTGGAAAAAAATGCACAGAAATAGGTATTTGCTCTGCTAACTAAACATTGCTTATCAGTGTTTGCTATGCAGATATTTTAAGGAAATTGACCACCGAAGAGAAGGCATTTTGTTTTCTGTTGTTTGTACAATGTACAATACTCTCCCATACTGTGCATAGGCACTTACATGTACATGTGCCACCAAGGATAGAAGACAGACCACCTGAGGACAGGCTTTAATTTCCATGTGATCTGCCCCCTGTGGTAAAGTAAGACGTCAAACAAACCATGTAGGGAAACTGACTGCTTGCATTTCAGTTATAGAGATGAAGTAACAAATTGACCAAAGTTGGAGTTGAACTTGCCACCTCTGGAGCACCGTACTGGTGCTTTACCAACTGAGTAAACCTGTCCATTGGTCAATATCTTATTCAGACGGCATTTGTCAGAGGGCACAAACAGTGTGCCAATTTAGGGTATTCCCAGGTGCTGTTCACATGGCACAAATAATGTTTGACATGTTCATTGAGTGGATAGACCAACATGTATGTACATGCACTTACCGGTATGCTTAAAATTACTCTATCTGCCCCCAAATCTGCAACATCAGGGTCCTTTCCAGTGATAACTTTGTGGACTCTCTGTGAATGCTTTCCATCACCTGGTTATTGTGTAGCAGTAAGTTAATAATGTGACGTCGCGCCCCTTCAATGAAAGCGAGGGCGCCCGCCTCCTCAAGGCACGATGGTCAGACGGCACATACCAGAAGGTCCCTGAGTGGCTAGGGACGAGTCCGTTTGGATGGAAGTATGCCTTCCCCCAAGAAAGTTCAATGATCTCTGGTCTTTGTTGAGATGATGCCTAATGCCAGTCACTGCTGTAACTACGCCTGCGTGTGCACTACATATGACCAGCAGTGACTTCCGTTTAACCAATTGCCCTATGCGCAAGGCGGAGCCTTTGCACCACGCTCGCTGAACACACAGCTATGTGTGCCTAACATCTGCCCCTGTTACTGGGCAGAGCGAACCTGACAACATCTCGCAATGTCAGGTATGACCAAATATAGAGGGTTTGCAAGGCTGCCATTTTGCAGGCCAGTGCTTTTGTTCTATAGGATATGCACAAAGGAGGCTTCCCTGTGGAACAAAACAACTGCCCTGTAAGATGGCTACCATTCAAAGCATCCATTCTAATATGTGATTTAATGAAAGGTCAAATATTCAAATAATTTATTAGTCAGTTTTACTGAGCCCTATTGTGAACTCTGCAGATGTATAGAACAGAGGGTAATAAAGGTTCATTGTTATACCATGCAAATTAGGCTTTGGAGTTGGAAACTGGCAGCAAGGAATTAAATTTAGCTCCTGAACTTGCAGAATTTGCTAAGTGTCAAATTTTAGTACCTGTAGACCCTTTTTTCCTCATTAAGCTCACAGATTTTTCAGATTTTTCATGTGGCAAAAATTTTAGAAAGTTAAAATTATCCCCAACCTGTCACCAGGAACATACTTGGATCTTCCAAAATCGATGCTAAATCTTTGTATTCTCTTTACTTTAACTTCATTGGAGCACCAAATCCCATGTAATGATTTGGGTCTTCAGTCCCCTGACACTTGGTACTCTGTGACCATTCCTTTCACATGTAGAAACCATGAAGCACAATCCCTGTATTCCCAAATGGTGTTCACAACGTGTCAGGTCTCCTTTTTTTTTTTGGAGGATCTGATTTGATTCCTGTACATGTAAGTTGATTTTTTTCAACCCTTTGTACTGGTATGAATGAAATATATGAAAACCTTGCAATTTTAATTTGAAGTGTGACACTTCCCCCATGCTTACATCCTCAGAGGTCAGTTTATTGTCCACAGTGGTAAGTGGGTGTGTGTAGTGTATGGGGAAGTATTGTGAGAACATGGAGTATTTGTGTGACTAGACCGAAGTATGTGTGGGACTGGTTGTTTCATGTATATACAAGTCTGGTTTTTATTTTACATACATCTTTCTGCCACTAAATTTATAATTTTCTTTGTTTTTTTTTTTTCTTTTGTGTTGGTAGGAGGACAGACTGATGTATGAGGTCACACGACACTTTGAGATGCTGAGACGAAAGCTCTATCAACGGGAGAACCAGGTCAAGATACTACTGAGAAATAGAATATCAGCCAAGGTTATGCTACTGGATAAACAGAAGAGGTAGGGCTCATGTTAGTTGGAAGAGTCAATTTACAGTGCCCCTCTTCTGTCTAGTCGGGGTGTGTGTTGCTCTGTGTGAGATTAAAAATGTGAATTAAGAGCAAAATGACACAGATTTATTTAAGCGCAAAAGCGCTCCNCTGAGCCAGGTTCGTGAACAAAAGAAAGTTTAACACAGCACAATCTGGGCCCTTTTTACAAGGCTGCAGGCCTGGCTGAAATACTCAGGCGTCAATGAAGGTCACCTGTCAACTTAGAGTAGTGCCTAAAGATTACTTCGTGCGGCTAGAAGCATCCGTTAAATGAAATGATAAATTTTTGAAGAATTTTGAAAACAGAAAAAATGATAATTATGCCGGCCCAGCATCATCAACATTGAAAAATGCCCTGGCATGAAGTGGTTAATGAAGCAATGACTTAGGCTTGATTCAAAAATTACTTTATTAAGAGCATATTGTTACTGGTTTTAGTTTCACTGCATAAGGACGAACATTTCTAATATCAATACAATGTGTGTGTACCTGTAGAGACAAAAGGTTGATGTACACTGGTATGTCATCATGTCAAACTCTGCAGTGGGCGATTTAAATGAAGGGAAATGAAATCATGAGTATAAATCCTTCAAATCAATTCATTCACTGAATATAAAAAGCGATCTAAATCAAAACAAGTGGATTGGATTGAACAAAACATCCTGCCAACCCAGACTGTGTGTAATGCTTGTACATTCATACTTTTATCAATACTGGGAGCAGAAAGGGCTCACAGAGGGGGGATTTGTTGTTAAAAGTGTGCAAAGCCTGCAAAAAGATATCAATCAGTTGAAAAGAATACAATAATTGAAACATGTTCGCTTTTTTTTTTAAAAATTAAATACACTATATTGATTTAAATTGATGATTTAAATCAAGGTGATTCAAATCAGCCAAGACTTTATCTTCATAGAATTTCTTTTCAAACTTGTTCCAATCTTTCACCATTCTTAATCATTTTACGGTTTGTGTACTGTCAGGAAACTGCATGAGTTGATCAGCAAGGTAGACCAGCTGAGTGCCTTGTGTCAATCCATCCTGACTGGCCAAGACTATGAGTTAGTGCAACAAAAGACAAAACTGGAGGTATACCATAATTCATTGATCCAGAGCAATGTTTCACTTTATTCTCACAAAATGAGGCTACAGAGAGGCAGTAATGCAACCCTTTCCCAGGTTTCTATCCCTGAAGTCTGAAGTAATTTCTTGGAATAGTCTACCCATCCTTAGTTTGATGGAGTTATTCTACCTGAAAATAGCATGATGCGCACACCAACGTACTGTGGCAGCAGCTAATTTTAGGAAATTTCCCCATTCCCTTCATCAGACTGATTTCCAGAGTCTCTCCTCCTCCATTGAGGAGCGTGACCTCCGACCCTGTACCAAGGATGATCTACATTGTCACCTGGACCCTTCCATGTTAGTCCAGGTGTCCAGCCATGGCATGCTGGTCAAGGAACCAGTCTACAGACCCTCATCAGACATACTCACTAATGAATCAGTTGCAAGTGCATCCACTACTGTAAGTAAAAAAAAAACGCCATACAACAGGCCTGTAGCTTCTGTGAATTGGAAAGTACTTTGACATACAGCAATCAAGGAGTTTAGGGATGTCCCCGTTTATAGTTTCCTCTGTTGCCTGGATTCAGTATTGGTTACTGATGGACTGCTGTGTGCTATTTTTTCATGCCTCCACATTCAGGGGCCAATCCTCTCATGAAAACTGTAGACTGTCTACATTATGTAAACTGATGCATGCATGCACATGGTTTCCTTTTGGGGTAAGGGGGGACAGGAGATTTACATGCAGGTTTTGGAAGAAACAAAGGAGGAGGAAAAAAAGCCCCCCCCCACAGTTTGTAAAGTTTCCCTGTTTGACTTTCAATTAATTTTTGGCAAATTGTGTGGAACTTTGTTTTACAATGTTCCAAGTTGTTTTGCTCTGGAATAGCTGGTTACAAAGCAAAATGTCACCTAATTTGCAACCAGATCTTAGCTAATTTTGTCCTCATAATGTGTAACGTGGTGAAGCAATATTTTCCAATCAGCAGCTCCAGTGGAATTGGCCCCCTGGATGAAGTATGTCATTTATCTGCATTGAAAGTATTTCCTTGATGAGGTTAATTTTCAAGGCATGAATTTGTTGTTTGTTTTCTCCAACTTGTGCAGATTACTTCTGTTTCTGAGACTGTAGGGTCAACTAGTAATGCAGACAAACAGGAGGGGGACTGTGAGCACATTGAATGGCCAGCAGAGATGGAAGTCAGTGGCAGAAATACTAGGTACTTGCAATTAGCGATTCATTAACCTCTTTTTTAAAACCAGTTCTATTCGTCATAGAACTTGTACCAGACATGGTTTTATTTGAAGTGAAACTACAGACTTTTTATGATAACAAAATGGCACTATCACAGTCAGGTATGGAGTAATAATTTATAAATGCTGAGTGCTGACCATTGGTGGCTATTTGTCCAAGATTTGTGAGACATATCTTACCACATCGCTGCCTTGTTTACACTGAGTGATATTTGCTGCAATGCCACACTGTGGACAGCATTTGTCTTCACAGATAATCCAATGATAATAATTCAAAGACATTACTTAAGTGGTACCATGCATGTTACACAAGTTAAGTTAAAAATTGTGCTGATCACTATCTCATATTGGAGTTGTGCCTATATCTGGATGATTGGGCGATCTGCATTATCACCTGATGGCTCTGTGGGATTGGCCAATCCTGTAGGAAATGTCCACTTTTGTTTCCCCATTTGAAACAGCTTTCCACAGCTGCGAATTAGAAAAGAAAGGAAGTTGGCTTCCTGCAAAATTATTGACAAATCATGCAGTGAGATCATTGAACTGATTACATAAAGGTCACATGATTGCGTAGATTTACCTATCGTGCCATCCAGACACTTGCACTCTGCAATTTGTTAAAGGAAGAATGCAGTGAAATTCTCTTAGAATCACTTTTTATGACTACTCAAACTCTTCTTCTGTGTATAAAAAGTGTTCGAATTGTGTTCAGAGTTAAGTGAACTGTAAAGTGCAGTTGTTTAAACATTCAAATTGACCAAGTTTTTCTAGACAAGTGTGGTATAAATTCAGGAGGACACTGTTCAGTTTGCATATTTTCAAGTTCAAAATTTGAACCCTGATTATGTTCTTTGAAACATTTTTGGCAATTTTTTTGTGTGTGCAAATCAATGCAAAATTGAGGTTCAGTGTCTTTTATTAAATCACAGCTTTGTCATGAATAGACGAATTCATATTAGCATGAAAATAAAAAGGCACCAAAATTCAGATGAAAAATAGCAAAATCAAACTTGAGGTTAATTAAGGAGAATTGTAACAAAAAGGTGCAATTTCAAGGATTTTAGTGAAATATTTTTAAAAGGTTCCTTTAATGTGCTCTTGTGTTGTTCATTAAAGATGTTCTCTCACACGGCCTGTGTGAGCATTTTTACCCCGGTCGCGGTAGGCCATTGAGTCTTACATTAAATGAATACGCATTGTGAGTTGGACAAAGTTGTTAATAGTTTTGACAGTGACCCTTATTAAAAAAAAGATACATCTACCAGTAGATTACATCTACCAGTAGATTACAATGTGGCGCATTCAAATTAAGCTCATATTTTGAAAGTTACTCCTTTAAACGTCGTAATTGTGTGTCCGTCAGACAGCAGAATAGTTCCTCTGATGTGATTATCATCTGTGATGACATGGACCTTGAGACTGCTGCAAGCAGTAGCGATCACATCGTGACTGCCTACCAGCAGCAGCCGCAGCAGCATCCACCTGCTTGCTGCTGTCAGGCTAGCTCACAGCACACCTGTGCATCATCCTCATCCAGGCAGGCCTGCTCTACAGGAAGCCGTACCCAGTCAGGGATGAATCGACATCGGGCAGCAAGAGGAAGTCCAAGCCAAAATCTAAGTAAGCCTCTGTCTTAGCGGGATAAATTTGAGCAGAAACTGTAGTTCAGTCATTGGTCAGTAATTTCTTAGCAACTGACATGTGCAGTCCCGCTTCATTGACCCAAATCAAACTATTTTTGCAAAATTCCCTATCACTCACATTTTTCTTCTGGTCCCATTTCCCAGTACTTTCATGGTTGCCTCCATCTTATTCTCATGCAGTTTCTCATGCACTATCAATGCCATGCCGTATTAAAGCCAAATATGCGAACCAACCAGTTTGGTTTGGTTTGGCTCGGTTCAAAAGTGCCATGTTTGATGATTTTTGGTTCGGTTCAGTTCAGTTGCAACACTACTCTGGTGTTTGCCAACCGGCACAGAGTCTACAAATGCATTCTCCCAACAGGCACTGAAATGATTGTGTGAAAAAAACCTTCTAAATAGTGAGAATCAGCAAATAATTACGAGTAGTACACATAAAATTAAATCCAAATTCTCAACACTTATTACGTGTAAAACATCATCAACAGCTGCTATAGACATTTCCTTAGTTCCGGATTGCTTTAAATGAAAACCTGCCTTTTGTAGTGTTCTCCAGTAATACTTTCTAAGACAAGTCACCCCACCAGAGGTCCTTGGGCAGGCTCCTGGACCTCCGGCCGTGAAATTAGCAGGCATTCTAGTTTGCCAAGCTACAACCCTATTGGTAACCAGTGAAGCAACCATGCCTTGGGATCTGCTTCCAAATAGTGGACTAGATTTATCCAACCACCCATCAAGTTGTAGGTTTCACAGAGTTTTCACACATATTACTTGCATTTCAGCTTATGATAACAACAATAGTTACCTGTTGCTGCCTACCTTAAAGGTCGTATGACCAGTGATGTGCCAGCTAGTCCTTGGTCCTCAAGCATGAGGGACATTTTGACTGCATGTGTTTGTACTTTGACATTGTGCACACAGAAGAAAGAGGTTGTTAGGAATTAACATAATGACTCCATTGGTCCATTTCAAGCCAGTTTAGGCACAGTTTGGTATTTCCTTTAAATAGTCCAGGATTGAATTCTGCTTGTGTTTCCATTGTTCATATTAAGTTATAAAGTGATTTGAGTTACAAAGGGCATTTCCTTATTTAATATATTTATTGATATTGTTTTATGCCTTTCTGTAGGGAGACTTCGTGCTCCAGTACATGTTGAAGGGAACCCACCCACAAACCGAGAAGAACATTCCAGCTCCTCAGATGAGGACGACAACCACTACTTGAGTGTGAGCGAACTCAGCGACATGGAGCTAGAGCGTCCTCTACGCTCAGCTTGGACCAATCGTGGTGGTTGGTCCTCCACAGCTGCTGTCAGCACCAGCACCCAACCGGCTGAGTGCGATACACCCAGCGTTCTGGTGGAGGGTACCCCTGAGGGTGCAGTAGGGGAGGTGCCATCAAGAGTGGGAATGGCTGTGACAGATGATGAGGGTGTTGTGCAAGAGAATGCAGAAGAGCCAGCATCAGCGGTTCATGGTGGTGGGGATAAGACCCAAAGAGGTAATTGGCACATTGTGCTGCCTTGTAACCGGTACTTTCTTTTACAAGCATGATGTACCATTGCTAATTGTCATGTACAAATACTGAAATCTGTTTTCAATATTTGCACGGTGATGCTTGATGTTGTGGCTGCTTTTGAGGTGGTAAGTATGCTTGAAGAAATGAAGAAATGTACTGTTAGTTTTGTACAGTAAGAAATACTTTTATTTGAAGAAAAGGTACCTAAATGTCTACTAATATCAGGATTTATCTGACATGCCTGAAAAGATGTTCCAAGTTCAGAGACATTCATGTAGGTTTTTTTCCAAATTCTTTAAACAAATTGTGAAAGTACCCCCGTCTTCATGTCAATGTGGTGCAACTTGTCTCTACACAGTACAAAGCACATGTAATACTAGATTTTGTAAAGGGTGTTAGTCACTCACAGATAGCTGACTGTTAAATGATGGAGGCATTACCCATCGTCACTTTCAAGCACACCCTCTAGATTCATTCTCTCAGTCAAGAGAGCATTTTGTTTTTGTCATTTTCCTGAAGCTTTATTTGAGTCTTTTTGTATTGTCCAGGAGAAGTTGAAGAGAGAAGGGATGAAGGGGATCCGTGGGAGGTCAATGCAACCTTGTCTCCACGGCGACTACGGAGACAGGGTCATTCATCGTCTCAGCATCAGCGGTGAGCATCCAAGGAACATTAATTGTCACTGAATACTTATAGAGCATTCAAGGTGTATAGTTATACCATAGTAATAGATTGTGATTTTATATTGGTCAAGAATCAATTGTGATATCCTGCGACCATGTATGTAAATCATGAGAACACAAGCCACGTTCACCGTGGACATGAGTGATGTACTCCACAGGGTACATTTACCTTGATTTTTCCCCATAGTTGAAAGTTGGTTTTTTTTTCACCGTGTGTACTGTTGTGACCTTGGTTACGGGGTTTTATAAAGCTGCAATGGGACAGTGAAGCATAATTCTGTTATGACTGCTGTTTTTGTTTATATCGTTCGTTTGTGTTTTCAATTGGGCCAATTTTTCTGTAATTTTACTAATATTGCGATAATGTCTGCAGATGACACCTGGTTGGTTTTTAAGAAACGTTTTTCTCTCATTCCAAACATGAGATCAGAAATTTGATTTTTGTGCTGGACAGCATCAGCACTAAGAAAAATACAGAATATTCAGAGCGTGTGCAAATATGGAAGTTCTGAATTCTGCAGACTCTGCAGTTTGCAACAGAAGTAGACAGCTTTCTTGAAAATTTCTCAGGAAATGTTCCAAGTGTTCAGTTTAATTTAATTTGTTCAGTGAAAGATTTTGTTTGTGATGACAATTTCAGTGAAATGAAATGCATTGTGATGCATTAAAATGTCTTTCACTTTTATCTTTTGTATGCATAAAATCTATTACCGTGGTATAATACAACAATCATTATATCGCCCTCAGGTGTCATTTGCCCTGAGGGTGTGCAAATCACCGTGGACCCTGCCACAGCATATAGTGTTGTATTGTATAGTGGACCATTGATAGTTGTGAAATAACTGACCAGGTTAATATTAAAACTGTATTTTATTTAAAGACAAAATGGTTTTTAACTGTCTTTAAAGATATTCCATTCATTATGTTTTCAGAAAAAAATTTAAAAAGAGGCTGTAAACCCTGATTCCCCCATAGTGTGTGAAAAATTGTGTTAAAATTCGAGGATTTAGAATTGGTAAGGCTAATATATATGTACATATGACCTGTATTCTAGGTTGCTTTTCAAATGAGTTTCAAGACACCAGACTTATTGTGCATTTTTTGTGTTCTGATCAGATTCAAGGGTAGCCTAGTGTGCTCCGTGTTCAGCTGCACCAGCTCCAACTGTAGCTTCTACGTCCGCTGCAAGAATTGCTCCCGCCTCTTCTGCCAGAAGTGTGTCAGCACGTCCATCAGTGCCCGGCGCTGCTACAAACGCCCACGTGGCCACAGCTTCATGTACATCCCACTGAATCCAGGCAACACCTCAGCCAACAACAACCAGCAGCTGCACCAGCGCATACACCACCTGCTACACCACAGCCACCAGCGTGGCGCCTGCTTGCGCCAGTATGAACGCCAGCCAGGCACCAGACATGGCCCAACGGAATCACAGACACCGGCCCCATCAGACTCCTGGTACTGCCTCCAGTGTCTGACAGTGAACCAGTCACAGACAGGCATCCAACGATGTGTCAGCTGTGGGCAAATCAATGAGAGTTCACGGCAAGTAGAGCACGAGACAGAGTTGATGACATTCCCATTGTCCCAAGATAGCAGTGCACCGCAGCCTCCACAGGAAGGTGACAGAGCACAGGGTACTGAAGCTCAGCAGAATGCTCCTGATCTCACCACTGAAAGCCATGATGCTGAGATCACCCTCGAGAACTTTCAATTTGGCTGATGCAACCTCTGGGGATTGTTTTTCAGGCCAATGGTGATGGAGTTGTATTTGACCTTGAAGAACAAAACAAAAATGTTTATTTAGGTGCTGCCATCTTGGTCAATCTCCTTGTGGCAAAGATTAGGGGCTCTTTTAGTTAGTTTGTTTCTTTTTATTCAAATTGTTGTTGTTAGAGTATATCCTACCAATTCTGATACATTTTCCCTGTGTTTCCAGAGACATGCCAAAAGTCAGGTTCCTTTTACATTCAGCTTTTCAACAGACTTTCAATGCTGATGGTAACCCTCCATTTCTACTACTTTATTTCTTTTGTAATAGCACAAAATTTACAGCTATGGTATTATGCATGGTATTTAATGTATCTTTTTGATTTGCAATACTTTACACATAGTATTAATGTTTATATAATGTCTTAAAAAGTAAAGTCATTCCAAATGTTTGCAATATTATGTAAATATTTATGCAAAACCTGTTTGTCATGCTGAATGTTGAAAGCGCAGCATGTCGATCATGGGGAATACTTTTGCATGTATGTAAAAGACTTGAGAAGTATATAAGCAGTTGTCTTTAAGCCTTTGAGAAAGTTGTGAGGATTGAAGTAGCAGTCCCTCCAAAGTTTGTATAATCCATTTAGTTTTGCACTTTATATTTGATGGTGCACTTTTAAATGTATATTAATTATTCTGGTAAATACTCAAACTACGTGTTTAAGAAAAGGTGTCTAGACTTCCATTTTTGCATTTGGATGGGGAATATTTTGAGCATGTGTAAGTATGGATCCATATGTTGACATGAGTTTCAATTTAGTCATCCCATCCACTATCCTCTTACCATGATTTGTTGATCAAGCAGATACACGTTGATTGTACATTTATAAGGGTAGAAAGGCTTAATACATATTGTAATAAATCGCGACAATGAAATTGAGAGCTACAGTTGCCATGATCATCATAGTCATCATTTTGTCAGTGAATTTGTTGTCAGCAAATCATACATTTAAGCAAAACAAGCATCAAATACCACTAGTCATTTGGTGACTGATCAGTACTAAGTTGAGCCCCCCCATGTCTGCACCTCTTCCTTGGTGTTACCCGCATGCAACAGCAATGTTACACTTACGTATCACATCCAAACTGGTCAAGGGACATCCATACCCAGAAAGCAGTGCTTAGAAGATATTTTGATTATGTAAATTACACTGATAAAGATGCACGTGTACTTCATGTACCTGTGTATTTCCTTTGGAAAGATGTGTATTCCTGTAATCGTGGAATTACAGTCCTTTGCCAACATTTTGTGAGGAAAATTGATTTAAATTGATTTGACTGTCAATCTAGCTCATCAGTTTGATCAAGTGTATGAAGAAAGCTTCAAACTTCTGTGGATGTTTAAATTTGCTCAAGAGATGAGGGAAAAAAGATGAAATACATAAGATCAGAATGCCAGGTTTTCTATTTTGATTTATGGAAAAATCGTTTACAACAGTTACGAAGTCATTTCATTTATTACTCGCACCCAATGTCCTATAAATAATATACTTGTGCCAGTGGGCATTTTATTAATGTGAGAAAATTCATGCAGTTTTGTTTCACGCAGAAGTTATGCAGACATATCCACTGGTATCTAAGAAGTTAAAACAAACATTCAGTGTGAGCCGAGGCGGCTAAGGTTCTTGAAATCACATTTAATGTGGGGAGTTGTGGGTGACTATTGTAAAAAACCAGACCAACATAATTTGGGGAAATGAGATAATAAAGTTTTCGACATTTACAATGTAAGAGAATGATTGAGATAATAACTGTATTAAACTTCAAGGAGAAATTTTGGATATTTTTTGGTACACCCGGAAACTTCATTTCAAAGATATCGAAAAGCTTACAGCTAATTTTATGAATATTCCTGCAGAAGGAAGTTGTAACATTCATCTGGGAAAAATCGAAATGAGTTGTACAGAAGAGGAGACGTAACTAATAAGAAGGAAAACGCACGGAGAAGACATAAGTCTCAAGGAGAAAAAGACTGGAGTTGCGGGGGATCGAACCCCGGGCCTTGCGCATGCAAAGCGCACGCTCTACCACTGAGCTACAACCCCGTTGAAGAAACTTGGGAAATCAATTGCATTTATTCAAAATACACGTATGAGCGTTGTGGTGGCGTTATTCCCAATAAAATGTCTGTAAAATTTCAAAAATCAATCAGCAAAAAAATGCTATGTATATTATTTACACTTATATATCATTTTTCGAAACAAATCATGTTTTAAAGATCGTTCTGAAAATACTAATTTTATCGTTTACGAAGCCTCAAGCCTTCAGGGAAAGAGGCTGTCAGTCGTGACGTCACGAACAGTGGTAAAAATGGCGACTGATGACTCCCGATTAATTAAAGGGTGGCGGATCGCAGCATATAAGAGGTATATTTTCAGCTATAAAAGAGATAATTACAATATCAAAACTAGGTAGGGAGCTTTAGTACATATTATGTTTTATCAAGTTGAGATTTCGTTACACAGAAATCACTACTTGTGCTTCTAATCATTTTTATAGGCTAGGTCTACTGACTGTCATGAATTTACACTGTAGTAGTACGCCTAGGCCTGTAGCTGTACACATGGCATGCATGCATGCTGTAGTGATGTTGTTTTGTAGTGAGTCCGAACTTCATTGACATGCTGAGTTTCTGAAGCCTAGACCCCAACAAACTTGGTATCATTTGAAAGCTTATGAGCAGAGAAATCTGATGATGTTTAGATCAGCTCATTATATTTAAAGTAACCAAGAATTAACAAGATATTCCAATTTCATCATGTTCATTGGACATGTTGGAACAAGGTACAAGGTTTCATTCTGCCATGTCTGCCAGTTTTGATTACCTCTACTAAATGGAGCATTAGTTGGCCCTANTTAACCCCTTCGTGCCGAATCCAAGAATTCCAGCCTCGCTTGGCCACGAAGGCCACCTTCCAAACCGCAAATTCTCGGTTTGTGGCCCTGCATGCAGCTCTACTCATGCCTCCCCATTCCTTAAAATGACCCCTGCCAGACTTGGTCCTCAATTTTTGTATCTATTCACACATTACTAAAAATTTAAAAACTATCCCGCTACTGTATACATGTAGTACATGTATCCTGTGTTTATTATTGATAAAGTTCTCCATAAAAAAGATATTGTTTACTGTATACTTCCTCTGTGACTTAACTACAGATCTGGAAGTGGAACCGATGAGACAAGACTCCATGTTGTTCAAATGCATTGATGAAAATAAAACTTGTGTCCACCCCCCAAAAAATGACGGACTAATTACACCTAATTTCAATAACAAAAAAATTCTTAACTTCACTATACTTACAGCTATTGAGCTAAATTTTATACCATTCAATTTCTTTTGAAATTCTCTTTCCAATAGTGAAAATTTGTGGGGGTCAAACAAAAAAACCTGAGAAGTGCCGGATTCCCTACCAAACTCTATGGGCAAACATGGTCCTCCAAGGAAACCGCAGGAGAGGCCCATATGTAGTCAGGGCACAAGACGTATTGACCTGGAAACAGTCGTTGGTAGCGCTCCCAAACGTCACGATCAACAAGTCTTGTGTCCAGACCGTGTAAAGCACGCTCATGCGTGCGTCTTTGCGGAACTATGTTCGTTTATAGAGTTATTGGACAGAAAAACAACACACCCGTATTGGAATGTGAGGAGGCCGAAAAAAGTTTGTGCCGTGCGTGTGTCGAGCAAAACGGTTGGATTTTGACAGATTTTGAAGTCGGAAATATCATTGAAGCCCAACCGTTTGGCGATGGCATTTCTGGAAGTAAGTTCTGAGAACCGTTTTCACCTTATTCTGTCTAATGATGTGGAGCGTCTGTATGATGATCCTGTCTAAAATCGTTAAAGAGGAATACTAATGCTCCACTTAGTAGATCTAAGTTTTGATGGCGTTCATTACCATAGCACCTAGCCTCACACGTAGGGCTGTAGTGGCTCTCTTTTACAATCTGTCTCCTATCTGTCGCCTCCACAGCCCTACTTCAAGGCATGTCTTAAATGCCTGAAACCCAAACTGCAGGAATGTCACAAACTTTTAATCCAATATCTTCCGAAATGAGAATGACTTGACAATTTTACTTAGGACCTACAATGGTGTATTTCTTAGAGTTTGGACTTTTATGTGAGCTCCCTAAAGCTTGCCAAAACAGTATATTTTCCGATGTATGGCGCCTTGAAAACCGGGCCTGTGATATTTGTATTTATTTTGAAAGCATTATAATGACAATAGAGTGCCGGCCCGGGCCGCACTAGCCTCATTATTTGACCACACATGGACGAATACGGCTGTGGAGTACGCGAACTGCTCGGCCCTTAGCAACGGACAGCTTTCTGCCTAAATCCACAGATAGTCTGCAGATTTTTATTTTGACAAGAACCCTAAAAGAAGTAACACGCCCGTCAATGAGATCTTGTGCTTACATGACACATACATTTTGCGAGACATAGCTCTCCAATCACAATATTCCCTTATAACATCATGCTTTTTCAATGACCATCATGTACGTGGGCGGGCAGATGGATGCTCTGTGGTGAGAGAGTGAACTCAGACTCTCGATCAATCATGGTCATGCAGCTCGTGCTAAACATCAAAAGACAAATAGAAATATAAATAAAATGAGTCTTCACATTCTTGCAGGTACACACAAGTCTACATGTGCATGCCGTTAAGTTAGCTTTTTCCTCATCCATGGCAATCAAAGGTCTTTAAAAAATCCCTGGCTTGATGTTTTTAAAAAGCTTAAAGAGCATTGTCCATGACAGACCTCAACAGTTTCCTCTTTCAGTTTGGGCAAGTAAAAATACGAGGACAAATTGCCTGATGGACAGGTACTTTTTCTTAAAATAAAAGTTTCTGTTCTTTTTTTGTGGCCAAGAATAGTAGTCAGCAAACGTACCTTTGATTTGATTTGTTTTCCTCTTCACAAAAAGGTATAAAAAGTGGTAAAAAGT
Source organism: Acanthaster planci (assembly GCF_001949145.1). The sequence goes on along the minus strand of NW_019091378.1, from coordinate 1,791,384 downwards.
AGACATTTACAATGATTTTTTGCATCGTTACATATGTGTATAAACTTGCATGTATTAACCGCATGCTGCCTGGTGCTTTAAAAATGCAGTGCACACATATGGGTATTCAAGATTTTCAGTTTTCAAAATTCTTTTCAAACGCGGCTGGAGTAGCATGAAGCGGCGCTGTGTCACTCATCAATGGGGCCCTGGAGCACTTTTGTCCGCGGTGTTGATCCACGGACCCGTGCACTATGCCCAAAACAGTGGTAAACTGTTTAAAAACAGTGACAAATTACCTTCAAAAAAGTGCAAGTCGAAAACTGATGGCAATTCCCAGCAACAGGTCTTTTGTTTTGAGTACTGTCTTTTTTTTACCCAGACCAGCTCTTTTGTTCCATTTCGGGCACCTCGGATTTGCGTGTAAACCCATGGTGCTCAAAACAGGGTTCCCCGGCAGCAAGAGGTGAATGCATGCTGTGCATTTATCAGGGCACCTTTCCACACAAGGGAAAATGCGGACATAAAGATGCTGAAAAATACACTTGTGTCTGGGTACCAAACCTCATTGCACGCACGGCGTAGCGGAGCTTTGGGGGGTGCTTGAAGACTGCTTCACATGTAACTGTGACTTCAACATAAGTAAATTTTGCCTGGTAATTGTGCATGTACGTTTTATATATGACACCAGGCAAAATTGTCGAGTGGTTAAGAAATAGCCATTGCCCGAACTTGTATGAATGATGCATCAGAGTCCTGTGCACACTCTGCACATACGCAATAGTTGAGGATGATAGTTGGCCGGTCTATGATAAATAATGGGCATTTTTAACATGTTTCTCAAAGCGTACGCAACCAATTCACTCCCTCTCCCCCCTCCTGCGTACGCTTTATACTCGTGAAAATAATGACAAAAATGGATGACCGCTTAGAGAGTCAGAGGAAATCAATATACAATAAAGTTTGATGAATTTTGTTTAAGAATTTTACTTTTATTTTTCTGAACGCCCATTTGATGTACACTACTCAAAAGAAGTAAAGGAACAAGAGAACAGAATGTTTTTGTCATGGTCTATATGGGATACCGTTAGAACAGAGGCATTAAAGTTATGTGAAAATCATTCAGGTGTTGTCACAGAAGTTTAATGCCTCTTGTTCTAATGGTAGCCCATATAGACCATGACAAAAACATTCTTTTCTTTTGTACCTTTACTTCTTTTGAGTAGTGCATATTCCTTGTGCAAGTAGTCCAGAAGAATCTCCTTATATGGACTTGGTGAAAGCACGGCAAGTTCCACATGCCTCATGCACACAGACTCCTGACCAATAGGAATGGATGTCTCGTATCCAGGTGCCAGTGCTTGTTTTAGCAGTGAGCATTATCAAATTGCAATTGCAATGGGCATTATGAAATGTTAATACACGGTTACATTGCACATTGTTGAATAGGGAAACTATATTTATGAATGGTAGTTACAAGAAGAGGTCGTAGTGTTAATGCCAGACGCTGTTGGGCTCTAGAGGTCCACAACATGCCAAGACCCATAATTTTTATGCAGTGGAAGTGGATAAATGTTATCAGGAGAACTACATCACTTATGTACATGTATTTGACACTTAAACATTTTTGTGATCTTAAAATGCCCTGGACATCAATCACTGTGGGATCATTTATTTGAGATTTATTTGATTGAAGCATGACAGTGTGACCTCTGACGCATGTATGGTCCTTGTCCCTGACATGATTTGCTTTTTTTATTGGCAAAGCAATAGAGCATTCACAGTGAGTATTTACTGGGGCCAGTTCCTTGCTTGCATTGTCACTGTGAATTGAAGCTTCTTGCACTTAACAAGGTCTGGAAAAGAACATTGTTGGCAGCATAAGCCTCTAGAAATATGACATTCACTATTGTACATATATGAACATCACCTTACTGTGATAATTATTATCTGAAATAACATTCAAAAAAGTCATATATACATGTACATGTATGTGCACCTTTCTCCATTGTGTACAGATAATGGCATTACCACCCACAGTACAGATCTGAGATTGTCATCTAACCTGCAAACACACTGTCAGAAACCAACCAACTGGCCATCTACAGCAATGTCTAGTCGGCGGGTGGACATCAACACTGCCCAGGTAGAGGAGTTGGCTACCTTGCTGGGCGTGGGCAGAGCGCGGGCAGAGGCCATTGTTGAGAGAAGACAGGTAAGGGGGTGTGCTTTGAAGAAAAAAAGAACCCGAGTGAGTAATGCAGCTAGCCCTCACTGTCCAACATGTTAAATGGAACTGAAGAGAATGGGTTTTCTGAGCTGTTGTAAGTGGCAGCTGAAAAATACCAGGCGAGCTATATGCTACTGTGTACCTTAGAAAGCATTCAGTAAGTTGCAAGTCATTTACAGGTGCTTCCAAATAGCTTTATTTCCATTGAGATACGTACAAAATGCTTCAAATTAGCTACCGGTACATGTATGCAACATTTGGACTGTGAAAAACTTCCTGGTTAATGTCTCAGTCAGCTTAAACACAGTGTTTAGCCGTCTCCACTTACAACATGTACAAGTCCTTTCACTAGACCAATCATAAGTAACAGGTTGAATAATGACAAAGGAATGCAATCCGTTTGAATAGCACATGACTTTTTTCAAGATTTTGGATTTGGGATAGACTCAGAGGGACCTGAAGGGATATATGATGGGATCTATTAACACTTATGATTAGGTGAGATTCTGCATGTATATCTGAATGACTGGCCTATATTAACCCTCCTATGCAAAGACACATTCTTTAACCAGTTGTCCTATCAGTCAAAACCAAATTTCCCATATGTGTCTGTGTCATGGGGAAATCAAGTGGAAGGAATTTTTGACTGTTTTTGACGGTTACAACAAAAGGAGGGTTAAAGAGACTACTTAGTAATCAGTATTGCAGCAAGTGTGTATCATTGCACAAATTATTGGAAGCATTGGATTAATCAATACAATATTTGATATATTGCATGAAGGCTGGATGATCCCTGTTCTCGTTTTTAACCTTTGTTGCACATTGTGATGATGCCTTGATATAATTTTTCTGTTCAAGAACATTAATGGATTCCGTAGTGTTCTGGACTTAACAACTGTCCCTGGCATTGGCAATGGTGTGGTAGACCAAAACAGTAACATGCTGACCTGCGGTACATACTGCAGCCACACTTCATCAGCTTCATCATCACAGTATCACAGGCATGCTCCAGCATCAAGCACAAGCCCCCAGATGGAAACCAGGGCTGGCACAAGTGTGTCCAGGGGGGCAAGCAGTGGCGGACACAAACGGGGTACAGGGGACAGGAACCATGGCTGCAACAAGCTCACAGTTGGCCGCCTGAAACCCAGTGCCAGTGCCTTTGGCACTGCCAATGTTCGCAGACCGAGTAGTGGGAGGAAAGCAACACCTCCCAAAGGAAGGACTAGCACCCTTCGGTCTATTCTGGCAACATCCAAGACCGCTGGTGCTGGAAACCAGAGCAGACATGCTCGGCTTGGCAGGCGAGCTTCAGCCACTTTGCATCGATTCTCCAAGTCACCTACTACATCCAGAGTAACCAAGAAAAGCAAACAAGCAGTGGACGTTCAGGAAGAAAGTGACCAGAGGTCGAGGGTATCATTACGAGATTCGAGCAGTAGGGCTTCGACTTCTTCATCAGCTGCCTACTCAGAAGCCAACTTAGGGATTAAATCTGTAAGTACATGTGTACACACCGTCAAAGTCAGCCTGAAATGTAAATGTCTTGTGATTAAGTTACCAGTATTCTCATAACATTGTTAACCAGTGGGTACCTGCTCCGAGCAGGAACAAAAGAGGGCCTGTTTTAAATTAACTTGATATTCCTTTGGTACCAACTTAATGCACAGGCAAGCAAGTTTATGTGCGTTTGATGCGTGGTACGCTGAGCATGTGCAGTGAATTTAATTCTAGAGTGTATGGTTTTCACGTGCGCGCCGAATGTGTGCAAGAACCCGGGTGGAAAGGTTGGTACCACTGTCTTTCTTTTGCCAGTGTGGAGGCACTTAAACTGGGGGTGGGCAGGTTTTTGTTGGAAGAAAAATTTCATCCAAGTGCTGGTGGTCTCAACTTAACGCACGGACACCATTTTTTGTGTGCCTTTCTATCCTATAGTGTGTTAAGCGCAAGTCATCCACAATAGCTGATGAGATGAATCTAAAAGGCAACACCTCCCCCTCCAAGAAACTTTGCAGGGCCCACGATGCTCTCAATCATAGGTAAGATATGTAGCTGTACCCCTGTATCTAAGGTGATGGGTGATGGGTAATTTCCTCATCTTCCCAGCTTTAAGACTTTGCAGTAACTGAGTGGTGTGTTCTTTGTATACCTATAACTTTAGGACTTCACTTCTCATATAAAGATTGATAGCCAATATCTAGGGTTATAAATCTGTAACATGTAGACAAAGTTTCTCTGTAGCCTTACAACATTCGTTTTTCTTTGACCACACTCAGGAGAGAATTAGTCTGGTTATATTGAGCCATGAACATGGTCTTTTAAGGTTAACGGTGATATTCCCTTCCTTTACTTGGCCAGGCGTTTACCCACCTCCACATCAGTCCTGCCAGCTAGCAGTACATGTAGTCGACACAAATTCAGTTCATCTAGAGTGACGCCATATCAACAAGACAATGTAGAAGCACCCAGAAGACGTTTGTCCTCTAGGCTACAGCTGCCCTCCAACCTCAATGAATGGCTAAAAACCTTCCAGGCAAGTGCACCAGTTACTCACCCCTGATCTCCCCCTCCCATTCAAGGCACAATTCTGAACAGCCTTCTTATCACTTTGCAAAGTCTGAACAGCTATCAACTCCTAATGTTTGGAGCTGTTCAACAGATGTTTAGTAAATTACTGTACACACATCAGCTGAAGATCAAACACAGGCACTACATATCACATGACATTTTATCTGGCAACTATATTTTGATTATAGGGATATTTTGTCGGGTATTCGGATGTAAAATCTAGCTGCTTTTTAGGGGATTTCGACATTTTTGCTGAGTATGCCAAATACCATTTTCTGCTTTTTTGCCATTGACAGGCCAGATTTTCCTGATTTTCTTACGTGCTCAAACGCCGATTTTTCCATTTTTTTCTCTAACACATGCATTGCAGAGCAGTATTGGAGTGCTGTAATGCACGTGGCTGAATCCTATGGACAAATATATATGCACATGTATGTGTGTGTATATAAATCTATGCACGCATTTTTGACGGAGTACAAAGCACAAGCCTTGCGTGTAAACAGCATCCTGGGACCATCTGGTCAGTGTGTTGTGATTGGCTGCAAGTGAAACATCAATATTCATATGTGTTTCAGTGGGACTCAATATGGCCATAGTTAAGCTACTGAAGTTGCAATATTCAAGTGGAATGCACATGTAAAGTTATTCAGTGCAGTGTCGTGTACCAGTTGTATTTTGGCCACATGCTTTGTGATGACTGTATGTGACCTCTCACTACAAATTGAGCTGAAAGTTGGCATTTTCATAAATTGAAATGTTTGGATTTTTTACTTCAGCAGAAAGAGAGCTTCCCATTGGCATGTACATGGGACACTAAGGGGAAAAGTATCAGGTGACAATGTGACATGATTCTTGCAGCTTTGCGTCTTTGTTCCTGACATTGTTTCAACATTTCAGACAAGGCACGAATAATGCAGTCGTCAAAGTTGCTGAGAAAATGGCATTTCTAAATCTGTCATCCTGCGAAATATTTGGATTAAATAGGAGACAAGTTACTCTTTCCAAAAATTACACAACCCAAAAATTGGCCTCCACTTCAACATGACTTTGAATCAGAGTTGAAGACTCGAGTCACTTGACTTGGACTTGAGTTTGATTTGAGTCTCTATTTTTGTGACTCTTAACTTGACTTGTAAGTATCAGTTTTTGACTTGTGACTTGACTTGGACTCACACACTATGACTTAGTACCAACGCAAGTCAGAAATCTACTCAATCGAACCCATTACGGTTGGCTGTTGTATTAGCTGTTTGTAGTTTGGCTGTTGTAGTCTTGCACATTTTGTTTTGCAGTTATTTTCCCCCCAACTTTCCAGGGGGAGCCAATCAACTGCTTCATTTAAGTCGCATATTGAATTATTCATATCAATTCATGACGTCACTCAGCCAAGATTGAAAACAAAAATGGCACCCTGATCTCGAATGCCGAAAATTTCAGTGTAAAATGCCGCATTTAGGTAGTTGTAACATGCCTTCTAGACACGCTACTAGATCATTTTTATATCCAGATTTAAATAAGCAGATTCAGATACATGTATGTTGAGTTTCCATCCTGTAAATTTCCTTGGATTGTAAGGTAGTATTTACATGTATGTGTGATTTGGTCTAGGTTGTATGGGAACAAGGCATATATCTGACATAGTTCCCTCTTTCTTTAATCTTACCTTTTGAACTTTCAAACATCAATGTCCCCAACTGTCCCAAATCCTCCAATATATGATTATACATACACCCTGTGGGTTTATGCTTGATATCTTTTCTGTACAATTGTCAGTGTCTTTTTCTCATTCTTTTAACTGAACAGACAGCAGCACTCAAAAGTGGAAATTGGTCACATTATTGCCAACTTCATTATTTTTGCATATTTCCAAAATTGCTTTTTGAAGGGAGTTGAAATAAAGGTAATGGTGTTGTCTGTTATTACCTCATCCATTTTTCAAAAAAATCTTTTGTTTATGAATGACACATCATGATGTTGGTAACAGCATGACCAATTTTCACTTGGGCATAAAATTGCCTAAAAACAGCAAAAATTAATTGTAAATTTTCATTAACACCTTGTGAAGATTTTTAATGAAGTAGCAAAAAATATTTTGGGACACAGCATCTTTGAGCTCTCCATCCATCCAAATCACTTCTCCTTGCCAGCTCATTGATTACGTCCTCTCAACAGAACTGGAATCTACCTGAGCAGCGATTGGCCTTAGATGAGTTGATCAACCACTGTGAGCCAACACTGGTCAGGCATGTTATGTCCATCATTGAACCTCAGTTCCAGAGGGATTTCATCTCACTGCTACCTCGAGAGGTAAGACGATGATACCTTCAACTACCAAGGCAAATTTTTATGAGAACACCATACAAATCTTGTAGACACACCTGAAATCCAGGAGCACTATTCAGTTACCAGATGTGATTACTTGAGTAATGTATCTTACTTGGTTACATTTTTCTGTGCAGTTAAAGGAAAACCAATCTGTGAAAAAAGGATTCCTAGAGAGATGCAAGAGAACAACCAAAAGCTTTTTAAGATCTTAAACATTCCATGCATAAAACATTTGCCAAACAGTGTGGGACAAATTAAAAATAGGGGCGCTTTTCTTGCAGCAGCCATGTTTTTGTAATTCTCCTGTTATTCTCCAGTTAGAAGTGAGCTACATGTAAATCTTTAGCTTTTGTGAGCATCCTTTCATATCGTCGATTTTAAGTGACTCTTTGACATGTGAGCGTCCTGTGGTGTTGACTTTTAACTAAGTTTTATCTACAAGTCGAGATGTTAGATTGTTTCCTGTTGTCCACTTTCCATCCTGGTTTTATATGTAACAATAATGGCCATACAACATTACATGAGAACTTTGCTAATTTTCCTTACATTGGGACTGTGTTTCCTTAGGTTACATGCGCTCAGAATAATTGTTGGTTCTAATAAATATTTGGATTATTCCACTACCCTTAAGTTCCAGTACCATCCTTAGAACACAGTCACTTATTTGAAACATGGGCCAGATCTCTCATTTCTTCCAAACACATGGCAACGCTACTTCCCCTTCGAAGTCCACCAACAGATCCATGTACACAAGTTCCTAGGAATAACCATGGTCTTAAGATTCCTTTCTGCCATACTAACAGATTTAGTACAGGTCAGATTTCAGCCAAACATGGGACACGCAATAGTATGTCAGCGTGTACTGAGTCCAACAGACATGAAAGGAGTTAACTACAAACACGGAACACACATGTCGCAGTCCATTCTGCCGAGTATTAACTTACAAACTCTACATGCAAACCACAGAACAGTCAGTGCTCTGTCAACCGGCACAGTCACTGTCCTAGTTTCTGATTGAGCTTAACTGCAGTTCAATTAGTCCTTAAATTCCAAAATGTCCTCAGAAACTGTTAGCATGAAAGGACAGACAATTTCCAGACGGATTTCCTCTGGGCGGTTGTGATTTCATGAAAGCCCATTGGCGTGCTATGCATGTACATGTACAGTGCATGCACTGGTACTTCTCTCATTTTATTGCACTATAATTGCACACACAGGAGCGGTGCAGGGAAAATTGTGCAGCTCAAAAAGTTGAGTCAAAATTGACAGACGTTTAATGTTTTTAATTGACTGGAATTCTGATACATGAGCTAAATTTCTCCTAGTTGAAAATTTGTCTCTTTAAAAAATCACCTTGTTATGGTTCTGGCTGAGAAATGGATTTCTCACTTGTTTACTTTTTATTCATGAAAAGGTTTTTGTCACAATCCGACCTAAAACAAGGAAAAGTGTCGTCACTTCTGTTGACCCCAAGCTTAAATTCGAAAAATAATTCTGTTGCATCCAAACACATGTGAGGTGGACTACCGACCAATTTCACTGGATTATGAAAATCTTTAGATGCAATGTGACTGACTGAAGTTGGTGATCCAGAAGTAAGGAAACAAATGTACCACAATACTTCCTCACCACTCCTGGTCATCATGTTGGCCACCCTACATGATTTCACCCTTCATGATTTCACTTAGGCAGTTTTGTGTGTTTTCTTTACACAATGCACAAAGCCAGAGCCACAGCACTGCAAGGCAGTTGTTCACTTCATGTTGTTTTGACCTCTGCGGTTTGCGGTCACAGGCCCACTCAGACAATGAGATCCGGCGCCTGGCTTATCATACATTGGACCAGCAATGCACACAAAATGTGCAAAGCATGTATTGAACAGTGTGTCAGGTTCACTGTTGGTGTTTTTGTGTCCACTTCAATTCTGACCTGTAGTGCATAAAAAATCGGCCATCCCACAAATTGTTTGTATTGTAAACTCACTTCATCTTGTGTGATTATTGCTTTTAAATATATTCTTTGATTGTTCTATTTTTTGTAACAAGTACTTCCTAATGCTTTACCAGTATGTATTTTACGTACTGTAATCCAATCACTATAAATTTTTGTAATTTTTGTACTCGAGAATTTTTAATCAAACTAAATGAAAAAAATAAATCAATCAAACAGTCTAGCTTAGTTGAAATGTACGAGTAGATTTTTCTGGTTGATTAACCCTAACACTCCTCAGTCCTCCAACAGGTGAAGGATTGAGGAGGGTTAGAGTTAAACAAAGTTCCAGCAGTCGGTCTCCAAACGGCATACACCGACAGATCTTGGCTGTGATTGTATGGTAGTTATTTGTATTACTGTATTGATCATGTCAGTGGCTGCAAACTGTGCATTTAGCTGAGCTTCGATGTTTGACAGTTACCAGCTGAACCCCTATAAGCCTTGAGTAAAAGTCAGCGTACTAGAGAACAAATAAGTTTTTGATAAGTTTCAATTAATCAAAACTACCAAAAGAATGATGAATGGTTGAGATTAAGACCAGTCACACATTTTAGAGTCACCTACAGTGTCACAAAACTATGCAAGCTTGTGACCATTCAAAAACTATTGAATTATATCCATTCACAAAATAAAACCTCTCCAGTGGCTCAACTGTGGCATTATTGCTCATAGATATCCTCTATAAATAATGTGTCAGGTCACTCTGTATGCACATGTAGGTTCTACAGCTCAAGTCATGGCTGAAGGCTCTACAGGGAATATCACAAGATTTGTTCTCCTATCCACAGCTTGCTCTGTATGTGCTATCATTTCTTGAACCCCGCGACCTCCTACGTGCCGCCCAGACTTGCCACTACTGGAGAATCCTGTGTGAGGACAACCTTCTGTGGAAGGAGAAGTGCCGTGAGGCCTGCATTGATGAAGTCAATGGCAAACAGACCCGGCGCCGGTCCAATTCTGGGGTGCCACGCAGTCCTTGGAAGAGCATGTACCTGAGGCAGCACCAGATTGAGTATAATTGGAGGTTTGCAGACATCAGGCACCCAAAGGTGAGATAGTGAAGATTGTACCACGGACCGAGGAGATTGTTCCTGCCTCAAATAGCATTTGTTATTTCAAATAGCACTTTGAAGTGTTGCAGAACTTCCTCTTAGCAATAAAAACATGTGATCATATTGGTTTGCAGACGAGTGTGGCTACTGGAAACGATTGCAATGTGTGTACATTTTTGTTTTTGATTTGACAGGTTTTGAAAGGTCATGATGACCATGTGATCACCTGTTTACAATTCAACGGTCAACGAATTGTCAGTGGATCTGATGACAACACGCTGAAAGTATGGTCAGCCATGACCGGTAAGGTAAGTCAGGATTTCAAACTGATATTGATTTGAAGGCTGAAAGAAGTTGGACTAAGCTGAATCAAAATGTACAATGTCTGTTTGGCTCCAGCAAAAGTAGTTAGGTGGTTGCTAAGTTTAGTTTTACAGAGTTAGTTTCTTTGCTTTACAGTGTCTGAGAACACTGGTAGGCCATACAGGCGGTGTCTGGTCCTCTCAGATGTCCAACAACATCATTATCAGTGGATCGACAGACCGGACCCTTAAAGTGTGGAATGCGGATACAGGCCAGTGTCTACATACGCTTTACGGACACACCTCTACTGTCAGATGCATGCATCTTCATGGCAGCAAGTAAGTGTCCACAAAGAAAATGACAAGCAAAGGCCTTCAACCTTCCTATGCTAAAGCCACTCTTTAATCACTTGATAAGTAGCACAAAGATGCATAGCAGTTTCACATTGTGCGTTGCATTAACTGTCCTTATAGGGATTGTCATATTACCAATTGTTCTGTCAACTGTGTTGCACTCTTCCATGTGCGCAATTGTGCAGTAAACAACTAGAGTGATGAGGCCAGTACAAAGCAGCCTGTGTCATTTTGAGCTGGCATATAGGAAACACATGCCAAATAGTGACTGATGGCATGTGTGCATATTTCGTGCTGTTAAAGCATAGGAGGGTTAAGAGAGGTTTGTAGGATGAAATTGTGAGTGTTGAACAGCCAAGTGTCCCGGTTTGCATAGGAAGACAAAGGCACGAAATCACAAACAATCCCATCTGTTAACAGTTTGGCTGACATACATTTTTCCAGCTCTTAACCCTCCTCGTCCCTCCTGCCACAAGAATTTGTTAATTATCTTGCTTAAGGGTCATTTTATAAATTTGGGGTCCGACGTGTGACATTTTCTGTCCCTGTTACACCTGACGTGTATAATTTGACATGGAATGCATCTTTGAGGCGGTCTTAAATACACATTTAAGACCAGCCAAGCACATACATGTTTTTATTCCCTTAATGCAATAAAGCCCCACATTCGGTTGACTCTCATTATTACGAAATCGGCTATAAATTCTGGTTATAACAAACACACATCTGTGGTCCCAGCAAAAATGTGCACATTTCTATGGGGAGAAAATCTGTGACAGCTTAATTGCATTGTACAAAATTCCTGGTACAACGAAAGATTGTTGTGACTTTGTTACCTGAAAAACCATTGTTGACCCATTTATAACTAGCGTTTACAAATCGCAGTGGTGAAAACACGTGTGCAATGCAGTTGAAGCCATGCTGCACTGGTTCCTGCTGCACCGAACCATTGCCAAAGAAGGCATGATGAAAATGCGGCAACCAGTCTATGTACTTATCCCATCCCAAATAGCATCGTACGTTGCACTACATCGTATACGAATGCAGTTCTACAGTTGCAACTCAGAAAAACACTGCCGTTACAAAATTTCTGCAAGTTCATTCACTGAAATTGATCTCATGTCTATGTTTGTATTTTCTGTATTCACGAATTTAATTTGAGGTTGTACTGCTTGTACTCGAAGCGAACGTATTTCCACAAAATTTCCTGCCACAGCGCATGAGGTTTATCACCTACCCCTCCAGATGCATGCTTACAGCGTAATACACAGGCATTATTCACCAGTTTCCTGTCGCCATGACTAGTGTAGTGCACGATTAAAAAATCAGTGATTTTTCACACTGATTACAGCAGCGCCAGAACAAAAATTCCCTTCCTAATTCCGTTAAACATACACCCCAAATAAGTTGGCTTGACTTTTCTTGCTATTAGAGCCCAACTAATTACCCAGCACTGCTAAAAGAACTAGCATGCCCACCAATGAGATTGTGCGCGATATTCCCTCATGACATAATGCTTTTTCAGCGACCATCTTGCGCGTGGGTGGCTGGGTAGCGGTGGGCGAGTGAACTCAGACTACCAATCAAGCGTGGTCATGCAGCTAGTGCATAACATCAAAAGACAGACGGAAAATTAAAAATGTCTCTCCATGATACAGTTTGTGTTGGAAAGACTACTTGCATGGATGATGAGTTTTCACATTCTTGCAGGTACACACAGGCTTACATGTGCATGTCATTAAGTTACATTCGTCCTCATCCATGGTGATCGAAAGTCTTTAAAAATCCCTGGCGCATTGCTTTTAAATGTATTTATTTTTTTTATCTCACGTGTACATTAAATATTTTTTCATACAACAGTGAAGTTCATTACTCAACACACATCACAGTTTATTTGATTAATCATAACCAAGAGATTTTTTTGACATCATTAACATCGACCACATTCATGTGTTTGCATGTACAGTTCATGTAAATGGCATTATACATGATAGGACCTATTGACGCAATACACCGAAGCCACTGCACTGCGTTCTGCCTAAAACAAATTTCCTTTAGGTCCTGCGGATTTCATAATAATGAGAGTCGATTGTATTTGTATACCAATCTTGCCTGGTTGCACTGGAAGGGCTACACTTCTTCCTGTGATTCATCCGTTTCTAGGGTTGTAAGTGGTTCCAGGGATGCGACTCTCCGAGTGTGGGACATCGAGACTGGCCAGTGCCTGCATGTGCTTATGGGTCATGTGGCTGCCGTCCGCTGTGTTCAGTACGATGGCAGGCGGGTTGTCAGTGGAGCCTATGACTATACCGTTAAAGTCTGGAACCCTGACAATGAGGAATGCTTACACACACTGCAGGGACACACAAACAGGGTCTATTCACTACAGGTAGGGCACAATGTTCAAGTTGCCCTTTTAAGGGGTTTTCCAAATCTTGGCTTCATTGTGAATTTTGTGAAGAAAACTCCCTTTCACATTCACATTTACACTCATATTTCTCAAGATGTGAAAATAATTTCTCACTAATGTGAAAACAATGGCTGTCAAACATTGATTTGTGTGAAAACATGCGAAAATCTGTTTGCCCTTGAGTGGAAACCTACGACATTTCTTTTCCACTTGGGGGAAAATCTGTGAAAATCTTTTTCCTTTTGTGGGAAAATGTGACAATCTATCCCCACTTAGGGAAAATGAGTGAAAGGTTTTCCTACTTGTCAGGCTTGTGTGAAAAGTTGTGAAAATCTTTTCCCACTTTGGAAAGTTTCTCATGGTTTGTGGAAGGAAAATAACTTCCCTCAGAAGAGAAAGACTCTGAGAAGAATTTCCCGTTTCCTGGTTAATTTTCAATTGTAACGTACTGTGTATGCTAATACCTTAACAATAGAAGAGTTTTCTTTTTATTTGAATATTTCTGGCTTTTTCACAATTTTGCAAAAATGATATTCTTTTTGGTATGTGGTTTTGGTTTTTTTTCCTGCTTCCTCTTCTGACCAAAAGCCTATTCAGTTTGTGCACATTGTTTCTTCCCACAACTTTGGTCCTTTTGCTATGTTGGATCTTCATCCAACTTTCACCAATGACAAACTTTAGAACATGTACAAAGATGGGCTGAAAACAACGACGTCATGATTTTTTATTGATTTTTTAATATTTATTTCAGCTTATTGACTTCGTACACATTTTCAAGGCACAGTTTTGATAACCTAGCAATGTTTGATAGTCGTCAAATTTACACCAAGCACAGACCTTAAAGCACAAATGATACTAAAACATGATGTCATGATGATGTCATCAAGTGAATTTTTAATATTTAAATATGTTACATTTATAAAATCCATATAAATCAATCATGGCCTCCCGCAGCATTCCGTTTGCAGCTAGTGGCAGAATAAAATTTGGTCTTAAGTTCATCTTGTGTGGGTCAAATTACGTGACCCTTCCTTCAGGTCAAAACCGGAAGTGGGCTTCTTGTTTAAAAGTGGTAATAAGTATCAACGTGTTTTCAAAACATCCACTGATGATGTCACGTAATTATGGAGTGCTTTCTAGCAACAGGTTGAAAATTTTGAAAAATGAATTTTGAATAGATGTCTGTGGCGAAGTTTGTCCAAATCGCCTGAAAATTGATTTGGATGATGATCTTTACCCAGTTAACACGTGTGAAAGTTGAGGCCGATGATGTCATCGGACATCAAAGAATAAAAAGACTTTTATAACTTCCGGTCTGATGTCATCTGACCGGAAGTTATAAAAGTCTTTTTGTTCTTTAAAATTCCCTAAAAAATCAACCGTAAGAGGAAGAAGCATGAATTGTCTGTAATATGACAGCTCAAGCATTAGAGTCCATTGCACCAAGTGCATAACTGGTCTACTGTTTCACACAGATGAAGCACTGGTGACAAAAACGCACCCTACGATATTTGCGCACTCAAGAATCCCATTCATACATGTACACTGTGTAGTTGCTCTGATGTGGGTGAACATGTTGCATCTGCCTATAACAAAGACATTGCACATTACACTGTGCATAGGCTACTCGGGGTGGTGAAACAAGCACATGGCGCTGAAGTCTGATCATTTTGTATGGAAAGCCAAATACAAAAATGTCATTGCGACATGTGGCGCTGATTTGTGTGGAACGCCAAAAGACCAAAATGTTTTAAGTCCAATAAGACCTACTGTATACCGTGCTTTTTTCTTGAAGAACACAAGGTTCGCTTGTTTTGTACATACTCAATAGGGTTGAAACCTTGCAGGTAGCTAGGGAGGGATGTGTTATAGACGATCATTGGCCTTATGTACATAGTAATGACATCAAGAGATGACAACATGACATTAAAGGTGCACTCATCAAAGCACTATATCTCGTGAATTACATGCCCGAATGAGTTGAAACCTTGTACATATCTTGGAATGGGAGCGCTTTAGATGAATATTGACATGTGATGATGACGTCATCATGTGACAAGTGACGTGACATTAAAAATGTACTCTTCAAAGCACTATATCTCGTGAAATACATGTCTGATTGGGTTCAAACCTTGCGGATATCTTGAAACAGTTATGCTTTAGATAAAAATTGGCACCATAAGATGATGACTTCATCATGTGACAAGTCACGTGACATTAAAGGTGCACTCTCTTCTCCTTGAAAATACAGATTTATTTACCGTGTCCCTCAGAACCTTCACTGCTAGCAGCTCAAAGTGAAAATTGTCAAATCATGGTTGTGTATCAGTGCATTTGGGATACCAACTGGTTAAACATCATCTGATTTCCTTGCCTATTTCTCAGTTTGATGGTGTGCACATCGTGAGCGGTTCCTTGGACACCTCCATCCGGGTCTGGGATGCAGAGACTGGGGAGTGCAAACACACCCTGATGGGCCATCAGTCACTGACCAGTGGCATGGAGCTCAAGGACAACATCCTGGTCTCGGGTAATGCTGATTCCACAGTCAAGATTTGGGACATCACCAGTGGTCAGTGTCTGCAGACACTGCAAGGTGAGTTTAAGGAGGATTCATTCATCATTGGTTCTCTGTCTGAGACTAATGTTTGCTTGTTTTGAAATTTTCACAACAGTGACATAGGGTACAGTGAAAATCAAGCGTTTGCCTTTAACCCAAACCCCCTAGGCCCTTTTTGCTAGGGACCTTCCTCAATCCTCCAGAATCCTCCAATTTGGGGGTGAAAAAAATAGGATTCTTTCTCAATCCTCCAAAATCCTCCAAAATTTCTTGAAAATGTTACTTGGAGGTGTGCCTACTGCCTCAATCTTTCAAAATCCTCAGGCAATTCCTGTCATTATGTTGAGGCAGTGCGAATGACATTTTTGAGCAGTGCTGTTGATTCAAATGAAATACCGGCTGAATTTATGCATGACTGAGCAAGAAAAACACAAGGTCTGACCCATGACCTTCACTTATGGCATCCTTCGCAATCAGCCATGCGCTTTTGCCATTCACCCTCAATCCTCCAAAATTGCCCGAAGGATTTTGGAGGATTGAGGAGGGTGAGGGTTTAGGCTGATATCAGTCAGCTTCATAATCAACATCTTTAGTAAGCATTTACCCTGGATCATCCAGGATTCTTGTTCATGTGTGGTAAACATAAAATTTGAAATATCTGTCCATGAAATTGTTGCTATTCAAACATAGCAGTTGTAGAAAATGTTGTAACTATTAAGTCTTTGTGCAAAAAAAGATTGGATGGGCAGATATGGACTCTTCAGTAATGCACAGCAAAAAAAATGTTCTTTCACTGCCACACGGTATTTCTAAATCTTCCATGTAACCAGGTTTACTTTATGTGAGTTATTTTGGACTATCCAAAAGCATCCTTGTATTTTATATTTCAACTTGTCATTTCTGTATTTTCCAGGACCAAACAAACACCAAAGTGCAGTCACTTGCCTGCAGTTCAGCAAGAAGTTTGTCATCACCAGTTCTGACGACGGTACTGTTAAGCTTTGGGACCTGCACACAGGCGAGTTCATTCGCAACTTGGTCACCCTGGAAAGTGGGGGTAGTGGAGGCGTTGTCTGGCGTGTCCGAGCCAACCAGACCAAGCTGGTGTGTGCAGTAGGTAGCCGCAATGGCACAGAGGACACTAAACTATTGGTGCTAGACTTTGATGTGGAAGCGCAGAAACTATGACAGCTCCTAGGTTGAAACTGCTTGAAGATACCCCAGAAGTCATAATTGAAACAGCTGAATCCAGATTCCTTCAGCATTGACTAACTGGATTGCCAGCCAGTGAGGTTTAAATCACTGTGGCAAGTTTGACATGTTCTCAGCTGGATGCAGCACGTATTTGCTAATAGTTATTCATACTCTGTGCCTGTCTGAGAATTATGCAGTGGAGAAAAGGTTATACTCGGTGTGCTTCGGTGTCCAAGCATGCAAATCCCAGTCAGCTTGGAAGCCACTCGTGCTGTGATGCCTCATAATGAGGATTCTGACATACCAAAGGATAGATGTGGCATCTTTTCAACATCAGGCCTAATTTCCATTTGAATCATGGCTTTGGAAAGTCAATATAAGTTTATACTTCACAACTATACATCCAGTACCCAGACCTACTTGTAGAATTACACAGTATAGCAACAGATATCAGCATAGTTTTCTTCAACCAAAGTGTTGACTGATCACACACTGAAATGTGTAAAAACAGCTCTCCCTTCAATTGGACACCTTGGTTAAGGTTAAAGGAAAGACTTCCATTATATTCACTGACACTGTGCATCATACAATGCAGTGTAGAGGGTGGTATTGAGGACTTAGCAGTGTTGATGAATGGTCTGTTCAACTGTTGTAGTCCCTCCCAGCTGTCACCCATTCATGAAACTTGTAGATGAACTTGCATCTCCTGTTACAGTTGGTCTGGAACCCAACCTTGTGCATTTTTCTTGTAAAGCTGCCTCAGATCTATTTGGGACACTGGCTCAATCCAGATATCCAAATTGGGAGATCAGGTTGCTAGTTATGGTGTGTGAACCTTTTAGGACTGGATCCATTGTAATCCAAGAGAATATTGCAAAATTACTTCAGAATTTAGGTGGCTTGTGTTTACTTGTTTACCTTCCTATGCAAAGATGCATTCTTGATAAAGTTGTCCTATCAGTCAAAATCAGGCAAATGACCACAATGTGTTTGTTTATTGTGGCCAATCAAGTGGAAGGATTACAGCAAAAGGAGGGTCTATACTCTGTTACCACATCCAGCTACTTAATGTTTCTCATTGTTGTCTTAAAATCCTGTATCTCAATGGGCTGCGATAGCTCACAACTAGTTGGAGACACAAACTTGCGAGAAAATCCACAAATCTAGTGACAATTTTCACTTGGACTCACACTGATTTGGTGCTTACGACACATTTGTGTATGTCGCACAAATATTGCACAAATGTTGCACGAGCTCTGCGTAAAATTTCAGCCAGAATTTGCCTGGAGTTCGCATACATGTCCTGCAACTGTCACATGACATTCGCACGACATTTGCACGACAAAATTGTGAATAGTTTACACTTGCATCTGTCCCGCGACAGTCCTGTGAATGCTAAGGTTTTGTCTTTGCACCCATTTGAAAGCCACAGAATTTGGTACAGTTGAAATGAGAACTTTGCTTAGTGCAACAGAATGTAACAATGGATTCTGTACAGGGTACCATGCACAGATTTGACAGCAACTTTGGCAGCATGTGTTTTGTAGAGTTTCATTTTGGTAATCTGTCCAGGGGCTTTGCCAGGGAAATGCCGCATACACTAAGTCATTATGTGAACTAAATGACTTCACAAATCATGAACAGCCTTCCAAAATATTAGCAGGCGTCTGTAACAGTTTCTGCATCTTTTGAACGAGGTATAACAAGTGTGCACTGTGCAGTGGTTGCTCTAAAGAGAAGCATTAGTACAAAATTGTATTTTGTATACAAACTGCACATAATATGGTACATGCGCCTTACACATTTGCTTGTCTGTGAAGGTTGGCACAGCCTTGCTTATGGAAGTCACAATCCGTCCAAGTGCTGCCATTTCTTCAATATGCAACAAATCTGTTTCTTGCAGTTGCAGTCTCACTGGTCTAGCAACCCAAAGCAGTACAGCATACGTCTATTACGCATTTTTCTTTAAGTCTTGATTTCTTTTACATGATATTTTATTTCATACAGTTAACCATGTTTGGGTGGGAAATGTATTGCACTATTTGTTTTCATTTTGGTCTTGTTTTATTTTGATGGCATTATTTCTTCACAAACGTTGGCATATCTTTTGAAATAATGTCCGAGTTTGGGTACACTACAGTATATGGAACTCAATTCCTTGTGAATGTGGAATTCGTACTTTTCTTGAAAAATTAAATATGTTGATAATGCAGTTTATCCATAATATTATTTACTGACAGTGGAAAAAGTAGTCAGATGGCATACCTGGGCCCAAATAAATCAAACTTATTCATTAATATCCAGAAACAAGATAGAGGGACACTTAGCCTGATATTTGAGTCAAGGGAATCATCTGCATGTATAGACTTCTCTTTTGTTGCAACACAATCTTTTTCTCAGTGTGTTTACTCAGTTCAGTATTTTATCATGGTAGAAAGTTCAGCTGAAGCAACGTGTCTGAATGCTTAATCCCATAGCAGTATGAAAATAAAATTTTAGTCCAGTGTTAATATTCACAGATTAACAAGGAGTTCAAGAACTTGATTTTGGTTGACCCCTGGAAACGTGATAAATTCCCATGTGTATGTGTACTTGGAACAGTGCTCTTAATTTTATTTACACTGATGAATGATTTGTTTCTCCTTCCTTACTTTAACACTATGTATTTTATGAATTCTACATAGAGAACCAGACTTGTATTTCACTTCACCAACAACAGTTGTTTCACATCCTTACCCACCCAGCATCAAGCATGATGATGAGTGATTGTGTTCAACAGTTGTGAATTTTTTTGTGCATTGAAGAATGATTTTGACACTGGTTAACTTTTTTGATGTTCAAGGCCTGTATGGTACAGTATGGGAATTATTTCTGTTACCAGGGATTTGAGAGTTTTGTGTTTTTTTATTGTTAACTGTCATGTCAAATAATGTTTAATAAGTGGGCCTGCCCCAAAGCTCTTACTGTGTGATTAATAATAGAGTTTCACCCAGACTATTCATTTGGTTTTTGACATGGCAATATAGACATGCTTCTCACTGCCTAACTGTTTAATATTTGAGCGCAATTTACATAAAGAATGAATGTGTAAGCATTAAGCACCTTCCAGTTATCACTTTTATTGCTCGAACTGTTTGTATTTTTGTTTTTCTAAAATTGTTTGTTACATGGAGTATGTTATTCCAAGCGGATGTCAGTTACAAATGTATATTTTTGTATCCTGTGCTTTATTATTTCAAAATCGACAAAAGAACAGTGTTGCATTCATTGTATTAGGAATGATTAAAATGTCTTTTGACTCGCTGCCAGAGTACCAGCTTGCAACTAATGGAAACTAGCTCACCACAGAAGGTGCCAAGATACAGTGTCATGAAATATCGGGCTAACAGTGTAAAAAAAATTACAGCTTAAGTGACATTTATGGAACGAATACTTGAATTTTTGTATCCAGTGACAATGTAAAAACAAAATGGGTTTTCAAAGTCAGAATCTTGCTCTGTCGGATCTTTGAGGTCCAGTTCTTACACGATATGTTCATTTAAGCCCAGTTTACTTCCTTTTTTTTTTCAAAGTACTCAAATGTTTTGCGCATGCCTGAAGGAATAATCAACATCTACATTGGTCTGACAACATGTAGATGTAAATTGGATCTTCTATTATCAGCATTTGTGTTAGTATCTACATGTACCCCAAAGGACTTCTCTGAATCTTTCGTTCCTTTTGATGCTCCCTAGTGAATTCATCCAAGTGTAGGCTTCATGGATCTTCTGTATTCATGATGAACCAAATTAATAAAATTGGTCATCTGCTGACAAACCAGATTGCTTCAGTGCCTCAGGGTGTTCTTTATTTAAAGTGATTGTGCATTCAGTATTTAACGTAGTGTACTTTGTAATCAAATAAAAAAACCTGTAATAAGGGGTTGAAGGTGGAGCTTTGAAATGTGTTGTCATCCTACACAGCATTGAAGGGAGTTACAATGGGAAGTACATGTATTTAGTAATCATACCCAGTGGTGTATGCAGGTCTCAGGTCGTGGGGGAAGCAAATGTTTTTTCTTTGAAAAAAATTGGCAACCTCTCAGACAACTTTCTTTTTGTTTTTGCTTGACGGGTGGAAATGTGCCTTTCTACCTAAGTAATGGTTGTTACTTGTGCCGTCGACAACTGCAACGATGTGGCTCATCTAGCGGTGCATTGACTCTCACATCCAGCAATGGATGTGGGTACATGGAAGAGGGTCAGCCCGGATGGGCAGTAGATAGAGTGCCACTGTACTTTGAAAAAGGCTATGGTCTGTCAAAAATTAACTGGGATTTGGAAGGTTTGTAAATTATGCTTGAGGCCATCCTGATTGCTAAGTCTTGTATGAGCACAGGGGTAAGGAGTATAAGCCAGCTCCTTGAAGATGTCCTCTAGATCATCCTCTAGCCTATAGATGTGATCAGATCAGTAAAGGCGGCAAGCTAAGAGCTGTTAATTACATCGTGACCGAGACTTAGCTGCTGACCCTTCTTGTGACCTCCTAGTTAGGATCCCTAGAGGATGTTTCAGGAGGAAACCAACCAGGTACCAAGTGTGAACATGTTATCGACTCTGTGAGCTCAATGGTGGCGAGGTTTTAGACTTTGTCAAAGCAACGGCTTCTCAAGATTGAGCAAGACGGCAGTGAAGTGGAAGACATTCAAGCATCATCCTGGTGTTGATAGGTCAGTAATGACTTGCTGCAGTAGAGTAGTGTACGGAACATAAACAACAAGTACTTGGTGGAGGGTAGTCTGTTCCTGACACAAGAACAGAATCGATCAAAAGTGGCTGCAGCCCTTTCTATCTGGAAGCCAACTTTTGCTTCTAGAGTATTGGTACTGGTAACTGTAGAGCAAAGGTACCAGATTTATCAACCTTCCTCAGCGCCGTGCTGTTGCTTTTTGGAAGAGGTACGAGGCCTCATGTTAATACTATGGCCTTGTTGAGACTGATCCTCTAGCAAAATTCCAAACAGGCAGTGGAGGAGTTGCGGGGATCTCGAAGGTCAGCTTAAGAGTGATTAACAATGGCTGCATCATCACCATACAGAATTCTTGCACAAGGACTCGCCTAACCTTGTTCTAGGTTCGAAGATGAGGTAAATTGAAGAGATTCCTGGAACTACGAGTGTGCAGCAGAATACCAGATAATTCAGAAAATTCATGATAGAGCAAGGCTAAGAAAAAGATGCTTGAGGCCTCGAAAGATTCCCAAATCTGCACATCTTTAAGCCGTTGAAGTGAACTGTGGCATGCATTCTGTTGTAGAAGCTCATTAGGAAGGACAGTAGCCTACCAGGGCATCCCAAGTGCTTTAAGATGATGAAGAAGCCTGAGTGACTCTTAGCCAGGTTCAATGGCAACGTGCAAGGGTCACTGCTATTTGACATATTTTTCTTGAAGCTGTCTCAAGGAGAACCCCGTGTCAAAAGTAGCCTAGGATGGGTGAAAGACACACTGGCTTTCAGAGAGGATTCTGTTAGCAATGACCGGAAGCCGAGGTAATAACACACAGGATAAACCTAAGGACAACAGCCGGATGCCCCTGTAATTGTTTGCAGATCCATTATTGAAAAGGGTGATGATGTTAGCATCTTCGAGATCCTTTGGGATGGAGCAGGAGTCCCAGCAAGTCACAAGAACAGCGTGAAGGTAATTGCTCTTGGTGACAGCTTTATTTTGTAGGCCCCTGATGGCATGCATAACCTCCACTAAAGTGGTAGGCTTGTCCAGCTCGTCCGGAACAGAAAGCTTACATAGGGTTTGAGTGGTACTGTCAGTGTAGAGGGACTGACTTCTCTAATGCTGTAGTGTAGCTAGCTATTGTGCTGTACCCACTTGTCAAGCACACCGTGGATTCTGTTAGGATAGCACCAGTGGGTGACAGCAGCTAGAGGACCTGTTTTGCTTCCATTTGCTTCCTTGATGCCTTGATACAAGCCACGTAGGTCAAGAGAATCGGCACAGTGTCAGATGCTGTTGCTGAAGTGGGAACAGTAGCACTCACGTCAGCCAATGATGGTCACGGTGCTGTAGTCCTCCACTGAATGGAATCTGGACCCTCCCTCATTCATGTTGGCAGAGATATGTGCTCAGCTAAAGCTACCAGAAAGAGGCTCCTGGAGCTGAGCGGCACAATGGTCATGGGTTAAGACTATGTCAACCCCAGGGTCTGGGTGTTTCATGATGGAACGTCTTGGTTGGTAACTGAAGATTACAGCAAACAAATGCATATCGTCTATTTTCAGTATTTAAAGAGGAATGCAGAGTATGGATATTTTTTATTTCATTATGTGCGGGGCCTAAAAAAAGTGGGGGAAGGGCAAGGCCCCAGTCGAAAAAGTGGGGGATCCGAACAAAAATCCAAGCTATTAAATAAGAATAATAATTATTCTGAAGCTTAGATAATGCTCAGAGNAAAAACTCACAAGCTTACTCGGGTGGGACTCGAACCCACGACCTCCTGCCTCCTCCACGACCTCCACGACCTCCTGCTCAGAGTTTTGCTGAGGCGCAGTGTATTGCTGCTGATGCATTTGAGTATTGCTGCTGCGGCCCTGGGTTAGTTTAGCGCTTACTCCAATTGAAGCAGAGGACTCGGGTAATAAAACAAGCCTTCCAATCACTTTACTGTACATTGCATTGGTTGATTATTGTTGAATAAATTGTATCTGCTGTACCGATAATTCTCTTGTAAAGGATAACTTTCTTTACAGCTTCATTGTATAACTTTAACAGAGACTAATTAACCCTCAGTCACAATCGGCGGTATATTTCCTCCAAAACGGACCCGCACGCTTAACCCTCAGGTCGTTCTGTGTGGCCTCTCGTCTAGGGAAGATCCTTCGGTTGGGAAGATTGATTCTGCCACTAAAAGTGCTAGATTTGATCCCATCAACTTTGGGTAGGCCCGGCGATGCCCGCTACATAAGGAACAAAAACAATTATGATTTAATGAGAATGTTACACTTAGCATGTAAAAACACAAAGATAACAAAGAAAATTCTGATTGGAACTAGTTTACGATAAGGATAGCGAATTAAGAAAATACTTTTTTAATACAGGATGACCTAGCGGACGAGAGCTTGGCAGGCACTACAGTGAAGAATGCTGGATTCTACAGATGTTAAAAAAAACCAAAAACAGTTTGGTCCTTGACGGTGCAAAAATGAGCTGCAAAGGGGACAAAGACCGCGTCCAATATGAATGACCGGGGTCGAGAAAAAACGGCGAATGCGTGGTATGGCCGTCGCAAATAAGGGAATTTGATGATCCCACAAACTGGAACTGGATTCAGTTCACAAACTGTCTCTTCCGGAACAAGGTTCAGCTCTGCACTTTACTTGGTCTGGACGAACTTACAAGTTTCGCTCCACGGACGACTCGCCACCACAGGTTGGAATGTTGCAGACTTCAGCAACTCAAAGCCTTCTCACAGCCTGCGTACAGGAAAATTGCCTTCCAAAACCTCTCTTGGTGTGTATGTGTGTGTCTCACTCTCTGTCCTTGTCAACCAGAGCCTGTCTTGTATAGTGTACAACTCGTCTAGACATTTCTTCACTTCATAAGTTTCTTAAAATAGACTTTTTGGCACTATGTATTCCTACAGTCCGTGCACTATACAACTAGAAATTATAAGCTTACTAGAGACTGCACGTGTATATACATAACAACAGCCATTTTGAAGCTATGTGCGCGCTTGTAGAACATCAGAAATCCGATAGAATGAATATCGAATTATACTCTAAATACAACACGCATCAGGTACAGATAAAATCCGATTAACTCTAATTTCATAGGGTGTATGTAAAATCATATTGAAATCGGAGGATATAGGACTGGTAGGGCTATCGCCTCTTAATAAGTATCCCATTTTAAAGAATATTTGCTTGATTTATTAGGGTGTAACGTCCGACGAAAGTTTACCCTACATGTTACCGAATAGTTTATATTCTTCGCATGACTTGAGTTGTAAGTTTATTGGTAACATTTTATTTCAGTATGCCTAAGGGTTACATCGAATAGTCAAAACGCCTCTTTTCTTTGCATGTCTGGAATTGTGAGACCCCAGGCTAGACTTAATTGCAGTAACGGTTATATGAAATGGCTATTTCTGTGTCTATTTCTAGAGATGCCTTTGCGTCGGGGAGATGTTAATAATTTGGGATATTTGCCTTGTCCGACGTGTATTGTAACGCTTTATAATCAGTGTTTCCCCAGAAGCTTGTGAGAAAAAAACACAAACGTACTCGGGCGGGACTCAAACCCACGACTTCCTGCTTATTTCTCACTGAAGTTGAGAGTTCGAGTCCCATCCGAGTAGGCCTACTACATTTGTGGTTTTTCTCACAAGCTTTTGAGGAAACACCGAGTATACAGTGGTACAATACACGTTGTGCAGGGCAAATATTTTTGTGCCAAAATGCCTCTTATGTATATCCCGTTTTCAGTATATTTCATAAATGTGTATTTCCAACTAAGGCTACCGGTACAGTTATTCAGCCTTGTAGTGACTCTCAGAGCATGATTGCCTGCAATATGCGCGATTCCTACAGTATCAATATCCCTGCATTGACTTGGAGCAGGAATCGAGGCGACTGAAAGTCCTACCTGGATGAAATTTATCCGGTGTAATGAGTATACGCCCTATACAATGATGGAGATGGTGTTTACACGTAAAACTAAACCGACCAAGTCCTAAGTTGAACAACATGACGATAGCAACAATCTGCAGACTCCACTGATTAAGTGTGGACGCCAAAATAAAATAAAAGTTTCCTGGTGGATCGACGAAAACCTCAACAATTCAGAACAAAGGTTTTTGCGCAATGATACTGATTCTTGGTGTGAGGGAACACCAAATTTATCTTCTATTACTGGATCTGAGGAGACAGGTCTAGACGCATGTAACTATTCTTTTTATAAAAGCATAGGCAGTTCCCATGTAGAGTTTAACTCGTTTCAGAAAGGTTCCTTCGATCATTCGTACAATACAAAGTAAAAATGTAGACTGATGTAAGTCCTCTGATTTGCTCTTGTTAAAAAAATAATCTGGAGATTCCATGGATGACGAAAACAAAGTTATACCCTCCGATGTGAGGGTGGATATGTATACTATTGACAACAATGTAACAGAACAAAGTATGTTTTGGTGTGTTGATTGAATTGCCATAAGCAAATAAACATTTTTTACATTGACAGATCCGACTGGGAAATGCTGAGAAAAAAGGAAAACAAGTGGGTGCTTACTATAATAACCAAAAATTGGGTACACGCACAAAGGATTAAGGACAGTTCACCTGTATTGCACTCTCCAGATTAAACGGCATTCTGTTGCCCCGAACACAAGCCACAAAAAAATCGAAATATGCGTTTACCTGTACATATCAACAGACACTCTATATAAGCAATATATATAAACACAAAAACTGCAACAAGGAGTGTAAATTCCTTTCCTTTGGCGATTTCCTTCATGATACACTTTGATAATCTAGATAACCCAGACATCACTTAGACCCCACTTTGTAAGATTTCGTTAAATGCATGTCGCAAATCAACAAAATATTCGTATGAATTCGCCACTTCAGATACGGTCGTCCAACCATGTGGACTTGAATCTGCCATCCTAATCAACTTCTAGCGCTTGTCAATCGCCTCTACGGCCTTCGCCAAACTAGCTTTTGTATCAGCTACCTCCAGGTTGCAGTCGTCTTCTACTCTCCCTTTGAGCAGCTGGATGATCTCTCTGACTTCTCTGTACAAACACAATTTACCCCAAACATTAAAGAAAAGGTAGAAAAATGCAGGGGGGATTGTTAATTCTGGAACAGTAGTATCAATTTATTCGTATAGTTATTAATATTATTTTAACACACAGTACGGAAAGGGTTTCAAGCAGATGCGGGGAATGTGCCAAACAAACGTGACGTGACCCACCTGTCGTGCCACTCCCCCGTCCTGGTACGTATTTTGCATAATTACGTAAGGTCTGCCCTCACGCGACATACCCGTACGCCGAGAAGAAAAGAAATATGTTCTCATTCGCTCCTGTCGCTCAACCGAACATATTTATATTTATGGCGGTGAACATTTCTAATAAACAATTCTGAATAATGTGTACTCGAGATGGCATGCGAAAGTCTAGTTCCATTACACAGACCCATACATCCACTAAATGCTACGACCATCTACCCAGTCCCTCTGATTGAAAGAATGCAGGGAAAATTGGAAGCAGTCATGGTATTTCATATATTTGGTTGCGGTGGTAAGTTAGCCGGTTGATTTCTCCGTGAGATAGCACTTCGTATTAAAAAAAGGTGTGGCCTATTTAGACTTCCGTACTTTTACGCTGGGGGGCGGGGGGACTGTAGTAACTTTTTGATACAAGTGCAGTTTTATCTGATCGCCAAATTTCGTCCACATTTTAAATGTACTCGTTATTTTATTTACATAAAGCCCACCCTAAAGGCCTTTATTGGACAGGGACTTTGCGAACAAGGCACGAGGACCCACATGAGGCTAAGCGTAGGGCCAGCGGGTTTGACAAGGGACAACGGCCAGAGCTGTAAAACAGCAGTCTTAACTCACGGAC
>NW_019091378.1:1731076-1755970 GCF_001949145.1 Acanthaster planci | reverse complement strand
TGCAGTGGTCAAAGAATAGTTCTAAATGTATTAACTACATGAACTAAGCAGCAAGTTAGATCATGAAATCATTGTCAACCTTGGTGTGTACCGCATTTAGCACTTGCAAATAAAGACTTACTATACTGCACAAAATGCTATAATAGTGATACCTATCTACCTAAATTGTCTCTTCAATCATTTCATTTGTGTTAATTTGTGCACTACTTTGCAGAAAACGTCAACTCTTTCTCAGCATGTGTGGATGCACCTGTGTTGTTACTGTGAATACCCTGTGGACACAAATGGCAATTACTTTGGCTTAAAAATTAGTATCAATTAATCTACATTCAAGCACACATTAAAATACACTCTAATGCCACAAGTTCAGTCACATTCAATGATTAAGTTAAGGATGGCTGACTAAAAAGTATTACATGTATACATGTATTAGCACCATAAAAATTGCACACGTTTAAAAGGAAAATTTGACATGAAACATATACCGGCCTTCAAATTAATATGGAAATCAATAGCCTAGAAATTACCATGCTTCTACAATGAGATGTATCAAATAGCATGCAGCATCTGTTTTCAATCTTACAAGTCTTACAACTCCTTCTTTTATGTTAATTGCACTTCATGAATGCCCAAGAATTGCTTTATGCTGCAACACAAAAGGCAATGAACTTAGAGATCATCACCGTACCAGTTGCAAAGACCTACGGTATGTTAATGTTTCTTGGAATTTATACCAGATGTATAATATTCACACAGACAGCCTCTGTATGTGATTGAATGACAGGTCTTGATGTGTGCTGGTTTCAAGTCTGCTTATTTTGACAAGCAAACTTTCATCTCCGGGTTGTCTTTCTGAAATTTTCCATGTAGTGCCCTTATGGTCATGGTCAGGAATCCAGTTGCTTTCTTTGTTTTCTTACTCACCAACTTCTTGTCTGGAAGTGTCATGGAGTTCTCCTCATGGTATCTTTGAATGGTCTGCTTTGTCTTGTTAAGAAGTAGGCGAGCATGTGGCTTGAAAGAGAGTAGCTTCAGAGTTTTCGCCGTTGTCTTGAGCTTTTCGCATACTCTCTTCTGGCATCTGTATCTCTTTGCAATTTGGAGTGCTGGCGCGAAGATACGCTTCAGCTCGCCGTCTTTCTTCTTTCTGCTCTTTCGTAGGCTACTCATCTTTTGTGACACAGTGGTGTAGATGATTTTTGTTGCAACATCAGTTATGATGCCCTTCTCATGAAGAAGACGCTTCTTCCTTGGGGATGCTGTTTGCACGAGATCTTCAACTGTTTCAGCGTATATTTTAGGGTCTTGTGATAGGGAAGACCTGGCTCATTTGAGGCTCTGGCGTCTTGCATCTTGTGATCTTTCCTCATGTTGTCCCATGTCCTCTAATTGTTGCCATGCTGCTTGCAAGCGTTTCTCCTCTTCCGCTAATCATTTCTCTTCCTCTTCTAATCGTTTGCTCTCTGCTTGTGCTTCCAAAATTTCTCTCTTCTGTTCCTGAATCATCTGTTGCTGCCTGATGCACTCTTCTTTTTCTCCACGTCTCTTTTGGCGTCTCCTATCCAAAATCTGTTGTTTTTTCTGATCTGATAGTCTAGCCCTTTGCTCTCTTTTCTTAGCAGCTTGTATTTCATTCATTCACAGACAAATTTCTGTTTCCACGGGCGTGGAAAATCCCAAGTGCTGTGTTCCACACACTATCCGTGACGTGGCAGTTCGTCTGGAGCTGAACCATTCTCAGCAAGGGTAGGATATTTTTGGATGGATCGCGAAAATTGTATCAACGCTACATTTTCCGGAGTGGACACCGCATAGAAAGCAGATTATACTTTCGGTTGTACAGTGAAAATTTGCAAGGATGTCGAAATTTTATTAATTAAACCTCGTTTGTAACATATTCGCCTTATTTGTGGGTTTAAAAAATCAGTGGAATCTGTTGCACAAATCAGACTTCCACGATCAATACCGATGTTACGTTATAATTATTCGTGGACACCGCGCATAGCATCGGCAGGGGCAAATTTGCCGACTCCCGATGTTACGTTATAATTATTCGTGGACACCGCGCATAGCATCGGCAGGGGCAAATTTGCCGACTCCGTTATTGAAAATGAGTGACCACACCGACATATTTTGTTTTTCATTAAGGACAAACGATGTTAAACCGTACCCTGTCTGTGTTTTTTCTTTTTAATTTGTTTTTTGTTCGAGAAAAAAAAAATTTAAAAATGTGTTTTTGCATGTCACACTTCGTTATTAAAAATTGATGCTAGACACCAACAGTTTTTCCTATTTTTTTATTTTACAAGCCATCAAAGTATTTTATTTTTTACTCAAGCATACTTTAACATTAGGTCTTCCTAATAAAACACCCATCCATGGTACTCATGTGTACTTCACCAAGTAAAACTCATTTCAATCCCTATGATCTGGCACATAATGAGGAAATCCCAACTTCGTGGACAAACCCATGTACATGTATTTGTCACATGTATTTGTTACTTTGCATTTGTCACATGTATTTGTCACCAAGTTTGCAACAATTACATTTTCTAGTACTTTGGTTTGGTGGATGGTAGGAAAACTATGCAATTAAATCTGTTCCAAAATCTACCCCAGGGGCAACATCGTCATAATTATTGCCATTGTCATCATCATCCTTTTTGTTGCATAGATCCATACACTTGAGGTTGCTCCTTTAGCACAAGCATCTTCCTTAAGCCATAGGTGCTTGTCTTCCAACCACATGCAACTACAGCACCTCCATCAGGCTTTTGGGGACCAGGAGCTGGGTCATTCACTTTACCTTGATATTGTCATCTTTGACAATCCACCCATGATGTGGTGATGGAGGTTCAGTGATGGCTACAATGGTTCTTCTACCAATAACTGTCTGGTAAGCACAACGTCTGATGTGCTGAATCCGTGTATCTTTACAAGGAGGCATTTTACTGAAGATTTGCACAGAATGAGCGGTACTTGGTTTTGTTGACATCTTTATGACGATACAGGTTGCATACAAATTCCTCAAGCAGATATCAGTTCTGAACTTAGAGTATAGTCAGCTCCAAGCTCTTCAAGTGCTTTCAAGTAATCATTAATGAACATTTTGACATGCAAGGTCAAGTGCTTCTTCCCTTGAAGAAAGTCAAATACAGTCAAATCGCAATAATAAAAACTCTTTTGGACTTGGCAGATTACCTTGTTATAACATGTTATCTGTAGAAAAAAATTGAAAAGGGGTTTGACTTAAATAATTCTTTTGTTATCAGCAGAACCTTGTATTTCAGCACTCTTACCTGGGGTCTGATTTAAGTCAACAGTAGTGAGTGTCAAACTGTGTCTGGATTTCTGGGGAAAAAAACAAGCCAAAACAAATGCAAGGAAAAAGGAACAGCTTTATAATGTATTGAAAAGTGTCATATCCCAAAGCACAAATACTAAACCTTTAACATTCAGCTTACAATCCCGATGAGTGATGGGGTCTATGTGTTGGATTGACTACTGTGTAGTTCTTGTATAGCAGATTTGATGGCAGTGTACATGTACTTCAAGACAGGAGCTGCTTTTATCACAAAGCAAGCACATTCAGTTTTCACTGGCACTGTTTTGCATAGCAAGTCTTTACTGAATCATTGCCAAAGAATACTATGTCAAAGAAATCATCTGTGTTTACTTGTCAGGGAAATGAACCAAAGGCACAACATACCATCAACGGTCAAAACAAAAAAAAAGGTTGAGAAAGTGACTGAAAAAGATTGGAGATATTTCCTCTGCCGGCTCTGTCTGAAGGCCTGTTGCAAAAAACTGCAGCAGGAATATTTTCCTTTACCTCCGTCATGTTTCAGTGTCTTTGTAACTTACATGTATCTGAAACATCACGGCCACTGGTGGTTATCCACTTGTCTGCTCTCTTGCAGGTGATACAGGTGGCCGGCAAAATTGTCGACTTCTGAAGTAAGTTGGTACTCTCACTTCTTAAGAAGTGTAGCCTTTTTGCAGGTGGCTTCCTTGGAGTAGCATCTTGATTCTTTGCCCTCTGCAGTGCCCCATGCGTTTAAGCCCTCAGGAGGAGGAGGACATTGAATTACAATGTATTCCATTAACAGCATACTGTTGAATGTTTTAAAATCAGAGACTTTATCAGGAAATGTCCCTGCAATCTTGGGAAAAAGTTTGGGTTGTTGTGTCATATTGTCAGCTCTTAACAGTGAACAAAAGTGGACCTGTAAAAAAGATAGACCTGTAAACAGAGCCATTCAAATACTCGGTTGATAATGGGCCCCAGCCTGATAATTCGAGGTTGCGGGCCAAGCAGATTCTTTAAGCTAAGCCCTTCAATCACCAGGATACTTCCCCAGCGTCATCAACTGCCTGTGTTACTATATGTCCTGCAGTGCTAAACAACCGTTCAGATGGTGAACTTGTAGGACAGATACACAGACACATGTAGCTTAGCCAACACATGACACAGTCCATTTCCCCATCTACAACATCAACCGCCAAGTAATGTTCCAGTTCAACATCTGTCTGCTGAGCATTTGGCATGCGCAGGTTGTCCTTGTGCTCCTTCGCAAGAATGCCTCCAATGGACAGCTTACACTTCTTAGGTGCTGGTGATGTTTGAACTGTGTCACTGGTATTGATGATTTTTCTGCTTCTTCATGCATGACATCAGTCAGGTGCTGGTGTGGCTTGTTCACCCATAGATGTTATCTTATTCATGACCATGGCCTTTGTTGCTCAAGTGTGGTCTTCTGTCATGTTGTTAGTATGGTGGCGTGAGTTCAGAAAGGCGGCCATGTGTATCCAGTCCTGTATTGTTTCCTGATCATACAAAGAGTCTCAAGTTCAGGTTGTGGCCAAAACAATTCAACCATGGCCAATCTGTCAGATTGTGGCCATAATGTTGGCTCTGTTGTTCCATTGTGAATTGGAGAACATCGACAAGACTTTCTGCAGTGTGGTTCTCCAGCAGAAAGGACGGAAGGTAGTGAACTGTGAAGCTCATGTAGGGCTCCATATTGGAGCTTGACCACATATTTGTTGTGGCAGAGAATAAATCTTCTGCTTGTAGTTCCTCCAGGACCTAACTTTGGTGTATACTCTGTGGAATAGCACCCTTTAATACCAAACCTGTGCAGTCTGGCAACTCATAGTGTTGATCACACTTCCATAACATGTTTCTGAATCCTGGCTTTTCGACAGTGTAGATAGGAAGCATGTCCTTGGCAAGGAAATACATCACAGCTTCCGTTTGTACTCTCCATCGGGGCTCTGTCTTGATTGATTGGTAGGAAGCTTCTGTTGTTGTGGGT
Organism: Acanthaster planci; assembly: GCF_001949145.1. The sequence goes on along the minus strand of NW_019091378.1, from coordinate 1,750,652 downwards.
TGTTCATACTTATCGGTATTGATGCTCCTAGATCTACAGCTGGCGCTCTTGATGCAGACGAAGTACTATACGTGTACATGTATGTTGTTGTTCCTTTTGTTCTTGGGCGCTCCACCATCTTTGTCGGGCTCAAATCTGAAGTACATTGTAGGTCCACACCACTAATGTCATTTTCTTTTTGGAAGACTTTGCTTCTAGATGTATTTCTCCCCTAGGCTCTGCCATGCTCGAGTCATGAAATACTGAGGTGAGTGAGGACTGAGGAGTGGCGTTTGAGTTGTTTGAGCTGATACTTCGCATCACGGATAAGGAGGCAACAACATGATGCAACTGAAATTCTGTTGTTTTTCTTTCGGAAATTTCTTAATCTTTATTTATCAACTTGAGAAAATTAGAAGGGCAAGTATTTTTTCTCGGAGAGACTATGGAGCAATGGAGAGACCAAACACTGACTGTATAATTCAAGTGCATGTAGCATTTCAAGTAGCAATTCATTGAAAACTGATAAGTTTATACTATTAATAGGCTTAAAATCAATTGTCATATGCCTCCCTTGTTTTCAGTTGTAAATCTCTTTCAGTGTTTAATAGAATTAAAGAGCCAGAAACATAGTGCCAAAATTCAGTCATTGCTGATCTCTTAATCGTTGGCAATTGAAATGGAATCTCTTAGCCACTTTGTAAAATCTTCTTTGTAAAATCAGTTTTTGCTGCAAGATAAAAATGTATAGGCTGGCTGAATGTAACATTACAAACCCAAATACTCACCTATGTTAAGAATAATTTCTTGCATCCTCCTCTCTGACATGTAATTTGTCCGTTTACTTATTGGAGGCTTTCCAAGTAATGGCATCCAACATTTTGAAGCAGCTGCAACAGGGACGCAAAGTTGAAACTTTGAGCAATTTCATTCTTCAACAGCCAATACTTGGCGTGAAGTGAAGTGAGGGAAAACATGTTGCTCAAGAGAAATGGTTTTGTAATTGCTGTGATGATCCCACCACTTGCGAGTGATGCAGTCAAATCTGCCTCAATTTGGACTGAAACCTGGCGTGTAGCGGAGTTGATTTCTTGCTCTCTTGCCAGTTCTTTGTAGGTCTTGCCTCCATTCTTCATCCAGATGCCAGTTTTACTTGAAGGTTGATGTTTGATGCAAGGAATGCAAAACATTCCTATTGAAAATAGCATGAATTGTTTGTAGAAACTATTGCAGTCTAATACAGGATTCACATTAAATCAAATTCAGATCAAAATTGCCCTTTTCGTTTTAAAACTAATACTATTTCAGGATTTCAAGATTGGATTCAGAGCAGTTACTATTATTGTTATGTTTATTGTCCATTTTCAAAAATAAAATGGAAAACTTACATGTGTGCCGCAATGACCACATTTAAAATTCATTAAAAATTGGAATTAGTTACACAGAAAATCACACACGAAATCACACACATGAAAAAAGATATTACAATAAGATACACCCTTTCAAAGTGCGTTCATAAATACCTAGGACAGTTTTTCTATTCCGATTGGGCAAAACGCATCACATGACCGTGTATTAACATTTGATAATACCCATGGACAAGTGATAACGCCCGCTGCGCAAATCAAGGATAAGAGACAGTTTAATTGGGTCTGATTGGTAAGGAGTCTGTGTACATGTGATGCGTCATTTTTGCGCCATGTTACCAGTAATTCAACGGGATTCTATTTGATAACTTTGAAAAGGAGGTGTATCCTTTAATTTCTGTCTTACCCACCCTTCCTGACAATACTGTATCAGGTATAACTTACCTGTACAGTCCTTTGTGTTAAAGGGTACTTGAAATAAAAAGCTAATAAAAATAATATCAAGAAAACTTTTGTAAGAGTTAATAAAGGCTGAACCATTTCATAAACTCTATTTTAATATCTATCCTGTAAACAACGACCCTAAAAAGGAAAAAATTATTTAGCGTGCCCCGCCCACCCCAAAAAACACTTTCGGCTGGGGACCACAGATCAGTTGATGACATCATCAGCTGGTTGAAGTTGCTCACTGATCGCACAACATACCATCCGTTTGTACACACATATAAACATACACGTGTCCATGAGACTTCCACCAACGAAAAAAATGGCCAATTGAATAAGTTTGTCAGAATCATCATCAGACAGTAAAGTGTAGATCGTGATGTTTTCGATGAAGCATTTTCTGAGGATGACAACAGTGTTGAGGCCGGCCAGATACTGCTGTGTACGGTATATAGAAGCCAGAGGTTGACAGTGAAAGCGACGATGGTGACGGTGAACATGAAATTCCCGGTGTTGACTACGACGATGAAGGACGGCTCAGCAACGTCAACTGGTAATTTTAGCCTTGTGAAGATCACATTATAGACCTTATTTTGTAAAATTGTAAGGGAACCAAGAAAGTGTTTCTCTGAAAACTGTTAAGGTGCCATTTCATTTACCACGCCATTGTGAAAAAGCATAGAACTGTGTCAGCGGTATGAGGCCAAGTTGTGAAAGTTTTACCGAGATGTTTCGTAGTGAGCAACTTGTGTCGGGCAAAGACGGAGATCGCATACAATTTGTAGGGTTTTTATTTTTTATACAGACAGTGTACATGTTTATGTACACATATGTGCATGTTTTGTACATCATTACATGTACATGACATATATCATTTTTATCAGGTGCCCATTTTGCCGCAGCAGAGCACACGTTTTTCAAACGAATTTTAGGATCTTGCAACTGGATATTTTATGCCAGCAAGCAAGCTTTGCGCAGTGTGGGAAAATGTTCCAAATGCGTGTTTCTTGCACAGCACATGCCCGTTAAGTTGGCGCTCAACTGAGGTGACTGATCTGTCAGAAATTTCAGAGAGACCTCTTGTTCTCCTGAAAACTGTCCTTGGCGCTGTTTACTTGACACTGAATCGACTGCAGGTCTGTTCCATGAGTTCTGGTTTTGTTGGATAGGTGAACCTATTGGCCAAGCTTGGTGGTGCCTTCTTCCTCTTCTGTTTCGTCTTCTTTGATGATTTGTTAGCAAGTCTTGCTATCTCTCCCATCAAGTCTGCCACATATGCTGTATTTCAAGAGATGAAATCACATTGGTTTTTACATTGTTTCCTTAAAAATCAAAGGTGGTTTTAATTCTTTTTATTCTAGAGAAAAAAATATATAAGTGGAATAACAGTGGATTTGTATTTTATTTTGTTTGACTGATCTTTGATTGACTTTACTGTGGCATCCCCCTTCTTGTATTTAAGTTTGCTGAGGCAGTAACACTTGACTCCTTCTTGTGTTGTGGCCTGCTGTCTGTCGCTGTTTTCATTGTAGTGGAGTGCAGCAAGGTGAAGCCTTTCATGCAGGAAGAAAATAAAGCTTCAAGTGAGAACGAATTTCTTTGAATATATTTAGGGATACTACATGTGTGAGTTTCTCAAGAAAGGTGTTCACATTTATTTCATATGCTAGTTGGCATCAAGTGCCTAACAAAAATGTACAGCGACATGTACCAGGTTTTGAAACGTACAAAAATAATTTGGTTTAATTTTAGGGTGGGTTGTGCATGTTGACTGGTCACATTCTTGAGGAGACCCAAGATGGTTATGGTCATGAACTGAACTGTATACAATTTGAAAAAGCTCCTCAACTCGGGCATTCAAAAGAGGAGAGAACTGTTGAAAGCTAATAATTATTCACCTGCTGATGATGCCCGCATGTGAAAAAGCTTTCATCTTTGGTGCAGACTGGTTGATGAGACCTTGGAAGGACTCCAGTGATAAGGTCTGTTGTGAGCTCAACATCTTCCGAATATCCTTGACCAGGCTAGCCTTTTCAATCACACCACACACTTGTACACATGCCTCTGTACCTGTATTTAAAATAAAATTCCTGTTTTGGTCATTTAATATTACAAAACCTTTTGAGTATCAATACTGAGCCGAGATTTCTGTCAAGAACACTTCCTGGCATAAAAATTGTTTTAAAAATGACTTTTATTAGTACTTCTACTCTACCTTCCTGTGTAATTAAATTTCCCATGCAACAAAGTTATAATGGATTATAAATTTGTCACTTCGGCAAATAAAACAGGGATGAATTGCATTACCAGATTTCAACCATTTTTTCTTGCGTTTTCCATCTTTGATTCTTCGGTGCAAACAGTTGGGGAAGATGTCCGAATGGCCATGGTGCATGTCCTGGATGTGGTTGGTGAGAGACATCCATTTTGCAACACGTAGTTCCCCCTCATCTGTGGTTGAGGCTGCCACTCAGTATACATGATTGCTCACACTCTTCTCCCATTGGCTGACTTCCTTACACTCCTTCTTCTTGGCAAGGCTGTGCATCTTCTTTTCCACCGCTGCAAAGTACATCATAATTTTTTTTGGGGGGGGAGGGAATAACCGAGAATATGTCGGCGTTTTGCTTCATTATCTTCCACACAAATGAAGAAAACAAAACAGTAATAAATGAAGACCATTCAAGATTGCTAAATGAAAAAGAAAATTTAAAATGTTAATCCACTGTTTACTGTTCCATAAAGAGAGACATTGAGAGAAATGTAAAGTGTGTTTTCGAATTTTCAGAACCAATTCGTGACAGAGAAAAATTTGTTTCCCCGTAGCTACGTGCCATACATCATATGTTTGTAGGATAGCAGGCATCTCCTCCCTGACATATTTGGAGGTTTCCATTTCTTCTCAATGAGCGGCTGCAGAAAGCTTACCTGGTGATTGTAGAATGTCCTCTTCGACGTGCAGGCCACATTCAGATTGTTGAGGATTTGCAGTGTGGCAGCTGACAAGAGGATGTTGCCAGATGGAATGTTCTGGAACCATGGCTGGCTCTCCCAGATCTGCTGCCCCAGACTGCAACTTCAGCACTCCTGGGTTACTGACAGCAGGGTGCCAATCTCCCTTTGCCTGATGACGACATCATAGGATCCGCAACCAAAGCATCTCTTTAGTAGAGGAAACAGTCTGGACGCACACACAATATACTTGCATTCTGTATAGGCATTCATGCCGCCAATTTCAGCATAGTCTACCACTGCATGTAGGCTCATCCCTCTTTTCCTGCATAAAACATTCAAAAGAAATTGTTGAAGAAAAATAACAATAACCTAGAATATTAAATGGAAATAATTCCCTCTGTGGATGCCACTCAGACGTCCTGCAGAGTTACTGGGCCATGCAGAAAAAAAAGTATTTTTGAAGAATAAGTGGAAATTTTTCTATCATTACATTTAAAAGTTTTGGTCCCTTTCAAGTCATAGTAAGAAATGAGGCATCTATGCCAGGAATTCTTTCCTATTAAATAAATATATATGTACATGTAAACGTGCAAGTGTACATGTAGGTTTAATCTTACTTTCCTCACCTGGTTACTATTGCTCACACCTATGACATACATTAATAATGAGGAATACAATTTACCATTTGATGGGTCTTTTTGTTTTCTTATGGGGAGTGGAGGGGTACCCTGATGATGATCCAGATGATTCAGGTGTATAACCAGGAGACTCAGGTTGTGACTGGCTATTTTCCTCCTCGTCAGAGCTGCTACTCTCCTCATCAGGGCCATCATCTAACAGCTTGCACATGACACCAGTGGAAGTCGTGGGTTCCTTAGCCAACATGCCTTGGCTTCTTGTGCGCTCTGTTGCCTGCACAGCTGTATGAAGTAAAATATTGGCATATGGCATATTATCATTAAAAAAACTGAGTAAAAGCAATAATTGGCGACTTATTTTTGATTAAAATAAAAGTAAAGACTTTTATCATTCCTTGGACACATGTGGGTCTTATTAGGCCAAGCAAAATGTATACCCCTGATTTTTCTGTCATTGTTTCAATAATTTATTCTTACGTTTCACACGCGTAGCCACTTATGCCCACAGTCTTCATCTGGCATCTTGACCTCATTGGCACCATGTGTGTAGATGAGCCCAAGTTGTGCTTGTTCTGAAAAACAAAAAAAACTTGTATCTGTAAGTTATATTCCAATCCTTGCACTGGTGAAACACCGACCAACATGTATTTAAAGTAGTACCGAATTTTGAAATCTAATTATTTGACTGTTTTCAAATATCCATGACCAAAATATTAATTGTAGTATAATGTCTCCTTTGCAAAGGACAAATCTTGCTTTCATAGTCATGAAGTCAACTGTTGAAGTTTCTCTCTTACCACATCGGAACTTTCTACATCAGATGGAATACACTCCTCTGTCTCCATGGGCTCGGAAGGGGAATCTGACAAACTGGAGTTGTCATCGGTGGAGCTTGATGCCAGCAGCTCATCAAGCATCTTGGGGAGAAAGAAAAAGCAATTGGGACATAAAACTATTTATTGTGCCAATGAACAGTATCAAAATCCCAGCAAAACAACTCACCCAATACCCCCCCAGCAAAACAACAAGGGAAAACTGAAGGAAAAATTGAAATATCAAATTCCTGTAATTGAAATAAAATTGACAAACTTCCTCAATTTTAAAAAATAATTTTGTAAAAAATCACTTCACAATTTATTTTTTGGGGGAGGGGGAGAAAATTAAAAAGCTAGTCCAAGTTAGGAATGCAGGCCAACTGATACGCAGACTTCCCTGTCCCTTTGGAAAAACATCTTCCCAACATGCCCAAGCCACGTACATACAACACAAGACTGTTGGAGTGGCCCTGTATTCTATAATTGAGCTCAAGATGAATAATTGAGGTATATATGGGGAAAAGGTTCAGCCGGGCATAGAAGCCAAAACAGGACCACAGTAGCAAAATCAGGGCAAAAGTAGTAAATAAGTCATCATGGAACATGAACAGGATCTGATAATGAATAACTGAACAGTAACAGTGGATTATCCTCACATGACACGTGTTTGGTAACTATGGTTACATTTAATTTAAGTAAAACATTTTAGCCTAGCCATAATTCATATGCTTAATACATGCCTGTATTGTTACTAACGTCATAATTATGCCAAGCTTGGTCATGTTGGTCTCAGGCTAGGTGCCCAATATTTGTTGAAAGCAAGCCTAGGCCTATATCACAGCAAGCGACATGGTATAACCAATCAATGAATTAATGAACACTTATTTAAAACTTGTTGGCGGCGATTTTAAGGTTCCTCCATGTCCATCATGGAGGAATAATGTTTGCATACAAATACCTGTACTGTAAATGTAACGCATGTACATGATGTACATGTAGGCTAGGCTACGTACCTATGTACATGTACATGAGCACACGTGGCAACGTGCCCAAATTCCGGACAGGCCGTCAACTCACCCGTCTCTTTTCACGTTTCTCTGAAGTTTCCCTCCTCCGTTTCTCAACTTCTGTAGAGGGGTTTCTTGGCTTAATCTTGGTGGGTGTGGCATTTGCCTTCAGCTTTCTTGCTCTCTTCTTGCCAAATTTCCAGTGGAGCGCAGTCTCGAAATCACTCTCGTTGAAGTGAGCGCTGCATATTACACTTCTTGCGGATGGCCCCGACCACTTTGCCCTTGTGAGTTGGACTTTCGTTGTCCAAATTCTCAAAAGTTTCTCATCTTTTGGGAACTTGTGTAGACTTACATGTATATCTTCACTGGTGGTGTTGCTGCAACCACCAACGACACGTCGTGCCTGCATATCGGCAGAAAAAAATAGCTAAGCAAGTATTTTTGACGGCGAGCACATCGGTATGAGGATCTAAGAAACAACGCATGGACAGTGAAAGGTCGAAGTACTCAATCGCATTGTGTTCTGCTGATGACGTCATGGGATCACGTGGTATGCTATCGCGATTTTCGGATTGAAAAGTTGGGGGCCGGTTTTTTGTCAGGAATCTTGCTGTTTTCTCAGAAATATGATTACTTTATTAAAAAAACAAGCTGCCATATGGGAAGATCATACCTTCTCTGATCGATTAGACATCGGATTCCTTTCTATATCTGATAACCTTTAACTTATACGACTAATGCAAAAACGTCAAAGCTTGCACATGTATGACTCAAGCCTGTTAATAGAGGGCGCACTAATGAATCAAGGCTACCTTCGACAAACATGGTAGCGCCCAGGAAAATTGCAAACATTTTGCATTACTACGAAATTACCAAACTACCCTCTATACTGGAAATTTGTTGAGTATACAGCAAGCCCGAAATACAACTCTTGGTGAGTATTCCATATCCATTCTTCTTCCATATCCATTCTAAATATAAATTGAACTAGAAAAAAGTAAAGTGGATTCTTGAGCACATGCCACAGGTCCTTATGGTGCTATTATTCCGTCAAATTAAAAAGACATTGCACATCTTTGTTCAATTTATTTGTGATTTGATTATCGGTGCTTCATTTTTTATCACACCATATTACATGTAGTTAATTATACAAAATTGCTGGAAATGTCAAATTACAGAGGACTTGTACACGTAATAATTTTGTTTAAAGTGACTGTACAACCTGGCATTGCGCACTATAACATACCTCATGTGGTGAACAGACTTTATCCCTGGAAGAGGCTTGAAGTACACCAATCAAAGAAAGGAACGTTCACCTCCCCCTCTTTGTTACCCACAAGGTATGGAATGCTCACGCCAGTGCACAAACTGTCTTTGCAGAGCTGCTCGATGTCAATCAGACAAGATACTGGAGGTACTCTGTAGGCCTTCTTTAACAATCTAAAACACCAATCAGGGGCGAATTTGGTGTGGCCAACAACCAGAAAATGATGATGAATGTAATAGTGTGAAGTCGGTGTGTGGTCCGCCACAACAGGTACTTGAGGGTCTACTTATTCTTGTTCTGGCCGCTGCAGTTATCGAAGTGCAAGTGAACGGTCTCTTCCCAAACCCATAATGTTCGAAAAAATGGTGCCGATAGCTTAATACTGAGTTCGATCCCTTAGTGACTGCCATACCCTCATCTTTGAAGTAATTAACTTGCTGTGGCAGTGCCTCCCAACACACTCCAAGGGGCAGAGGAAGTAGATGGGTCCAGGCTGTTGAGGATCCGCTGGGAAATGCACCTGCTGTGCAAAATCAAAACTGTAGTGCGTAGTAATTTGTTGTGAGTTAGCAGGATGTGGGCCCGATCTTTGCTGTGGTAGTTGAATCTGCTCAGTCTCCTCCACCAGCTGCCGATAGAGAGCTCTCTCTGTATTTACATGGTGAAGATGTGTCTCCTGAGCAGCTAGTCATTGCTGTTTTTCTTCATCCTGGAGATTAGCGCTAGGGCAGACAGACCTGTTGTACCTCTAGCAGACCCAACAGAGATCTGTCATTGGTCTGGTCGTCAGGATGAAGGGGCAGAATTGGCATCAAATTTTAGCAAACGTCATGCGTTTTGCTACTCAGAGCAATTTCAGCCCAAATAACAGACAAAAATAAACAGTATGAAATAAAATCAGTTACTTCAATAAAAAGGTCGTGAGAAGTTCTTTAGCTCACATGCTTGCGGTTTGCTCTTTCAGAAAAGGACATCAGGAAATACATCATTCTGCCATTAAAAAGACAAAAAATTTTTTTGTTGACTATAAAAAAATTGTAGGCTTATAAGATCCTCTCTCACAACTTTTCATGATCAACTTTTTCGAGGAGTTGTGATATTATACTGGTGAGGCTATGGTGGAGGATGTCACTTCCTATCAAATTTCATCACCTTGGGCAAGACGTTCCTGGTTAGTGGTCTCCATTCCCTCCCTGTATTGACGCCAAATTGAAGACTTGCCCTTCGATGGAAGGAGCCGCACACGTGGATCATTTGAGTTCACCCACTTCGTTCGCCTAGGGATGACAATGGCATGTGTCTCTGCATAGTTTGTTATGAATGAAACAACCCTCCAAACATCCTGAGCAGTCAAAGCATTTGTGTTGTTTTGCCGCCCTCCTGATCATACTCGTGATGGAACACATCTGTTCTTCTTATAGTTACTGGTTAGTGCTGTGAATTGATTGTTGGAGATACTGAAAGAAAAAAAATGAATGGATTACATTTTACATTTCATGATTGTTTTCTCTCAATTCATCTCTTTGGTAAAAAGTTAGAATGATTCTCAAAGTTCAGTAGAAAGAGATTTTTTTCTGCACTGGCTGCAGTGTCGCATGCATTGCAATGTCGAGTACACAGAGTGTGCACAACTGATTCCACTTTTGTTCACAAAAGCAATGTTAATGAGAAGAAATAAAAAAAATTAGTGACAGTGTCAAAAGCATAAACACAAAACTTAATGATCAAATTATTTACACTCACTAGTGGATGAACATGAAGGATTCACAACAAACTTTCTTGCCCTCGATTCTATAAGTCATTCTGGAGTTCTGGCATTGCGTTCGATGTTTTATCTTCCTGCTCAAAAAACACAGTTTGGAGTTTGAATTCAGCAATGAAAATTTGGGATATGACGGATAAGGTATTTTTTGCATGTAAAAATCTCAAAATCGACCTCTCACTTGAAAAATAAACATTTCTGCCTATAGCGCATTTTCTGTGTGTGCGACTTTCCGCTTGTTTATTCGTGCCGTGTCACAATTTATTATATTTATTTATTATTAGGTCATGAGATCTAGTCTGGAATAAATTTCAAATTTAGTTGCCATGGTAACGAAATAGCGCAACATATAGCTATTAACAAAGCGCCCCATCACCATACATAGCATAGAACTCAAATTAAGAACAGAAAATACACACAAATTTTGCCAACTGTACCAAACAATTTTTGTCAAAGTGATGAGATGAGTACATGCTCCTCTATTGTGCTATAATCTACGATGTTCCCAAACCTGTTCAACATCTGCACGGTCTTTTTGCTTCCAGTCATCGATTTGATGGCCATACCCAGAATAATCTGTTTTACTTGACCATTTTGGACTATGTAGACGGCATCTTGACTAGATGAGGAGGCATGCCTTTCCAACTTAGGGCTCTTCAATTTGGTATTGGGGCCACCATATGGAACTCTGTAGAAAGTGAGAAGAAAGTCAGGTGGAGATGCTTCTCCAGAACGCAAATTTTGCAGTGTTGGAGGATCTACAAGAGGATCTCTCCTCACATCCTTTCTTGCCTTTTGCAGTTCCAGAGCTGCCTTCCTAATACGTGCCTCTGCTGAAGACACATAATCATATGCAGCTTGAACTGCCTCCTCAGCCACCCCTTCTGCATACAAAATGCTCCCCGATTTTTTGAGCCGACTGACACAGCACTCTAAGACCTTCCCCGAATTTGTTCTGTATGTTTCTTAACAAATTTTGGGCTGTTGTTATGGGGGTGTCCCCAACATCTTCACACATCTCTACATACTGAGCGTATACTGAAGTTAGAAGCTCTGGTCTCTTGTTCAAGATAACCGATCTCTCACTATATGAATAGATACCCTCAAGTCCAATCGCAGTCTTCTCACTGTCCTTTGACACTAGTTTTGGTTGTTCTATGTAGGTTGATTTACAAATGTTATGGTACACAACTTCGTTTGCTACAAAATCCACACCCGAAATTACAGCAAGAAGTTTGTTGACTTTGTTCACTCTTGCCGCTGCATTAATCGTAGCTTCAGCTTGCTTTGTTTCGCAAGCCCCCAGCTTTTCCTCTGAACTGCATGTACATGCACCCTTCTTTCTCCTTGCTTGATTGCAGAAAAGGCATTTTTTTGGAAAGATGTCAGATGTACATGCAGGCGCAGGAGAGATTTTAGTTGCAGAATGCAGATGCTCTGAACTGGGCATCCCCTCAGTGGGCCTTGTTTCTTTATTCCTTTCATGTGACACTGCTGTGAAGTTTTTATAGCAAAAGACATGGTATCCATGGTCACTGAGCGGTTCGTCTGGAAGTGACTGAACTACACGGTAGTACTTGGATTTATCAAAGTTTTTCACCTGCTTTCATTGAAATGCAGCTTCAACTACCGATCTCCATTGTTCCGGTTTGAACAGCAAAGTGTCTGCTTGCTTCTGTTTTTCTGGTTGGTTCCCATGGAGGAGACATATTCTGGCTGTATCTGCAGCATCGGACGTTGATGACGCACAGTCAGGAGGTTCCCTGTGGGGGCAACTGGGTGTAGCCATGGCAAAAACCAACCAGGAAAGAGGATTTCTGTGCACTTTTGTATGGGTCCCACAGTATGTTGCTTGTCAGGCCTAAATAAGTGTACCGGTAACTGAACTGGTCCACGTCAGCAGTCTGTATGCAAAGAGAGAAAAGAACGTCGTCTGTCCTAATTCTCCAACTGTACTGTCTTCACACTGAATCAGTTTTCTCAAAACTGGACAATGGCATGCCTGGCAGCCCACTGGCTCACCATGCACCCAGTGTCCATACTACAGGGCATGCCACCTCAATTTTTATAAATCAGTACTTGAATTAATTGACTCACCTGAACTGTATACCTGTAATTTATATTTAAAAATCAAACCCCACTACTTCCTATTTAGGAGTTTACATTTCAAATATGTTGAATTTATGGTTATTAAAAAGGCAAGTGGCTTCCAGGATGACTGCAGTACCAGTGTACATGTATTGGGAGCTAAGTGCAAAATGAATCACATATACATGCTTTCATTGGGTGTGGTATGACCTTTGACCTATTCTTAAGTGACCTTTTCACTACAATTTCTGTTTTGAAGTTGATGATTCAAAATCAGGTGGCCACCCTCTACAAATCGCCAGTGGTTTTGTATTTGTACCTTTCATGTTAATTATAACATTAATTAGGGGTCATGGGGTGTGGCATGACCTTTGACCTATCTTAAGTCACCTTTCCACAACAATTTCCGTTCTTAAGTTGGTGATTCTGGATCAGGTGGCCATCCTCTACATATCCCCAGTGGTTTTGTACTTGTACCTTTTATGTTAATTGAAACAATAATTAGTCTGGGGGGGTCAACAGGTACATTTTTAGGTGTTTTTTTCAAAATTTGACCCAGCTAGAAGTAATTTTCTTGAAACTTTTTACGCCCCAGTGGTGCATCTTAACACCCTCTTCATTTTGAGACCAATTTAAACTGTTTATATAATGTAGGTCAAGAGATATGGCAATTTCAATTAGTCTCTGGCCAAATTAGTGACCTTTGACCTATTCTTATGCGACCGTTCCACCAAAATTTTCATTCTGACGTTAGTGATTCTCCATCAGGCAACCACCCTCTACATTCCTGATTTGGTTCCATACTTGTACCTTTCATGTTAATTAAAACCTTAATTAGTGCTAATTACCGTCATTCTTAAGTGATCTTTCCACCAGAATTTCCATTGGCACAAAAATGAAATTTGTACCTTTCACGTTAAATAAATCCAATTTGGGGTGGGGTTTCGAGTGGCCCCCCTGCCACACCCAACACATGAACAATGTAAGAATGGGTTGGCTAGTACTAAACCCCCAGCACCTCAATCCTTTTACCTTCCATGTTAAATAAACCTCACGCAGCTCCCAGACTACAGAGTCATGTCAGGCTGAAATGGGGCTGACAATTTAACACACTGTCACATCAAAAAAATCACTGCACACTATATGAAGCAGGGATTCTCAAAAATGTCGCCACCTATCTGTCATTATGTTGGAGTGGAATGCAAACGAATGGAACATTATCACTTATTTACTTCATTCATTTTTAGTACAATGGAAAAAATATGAGACTTACAGACAAAAGGCTGGCTTGACATAAACTATCCTATGAAAAATATGATATGCTGGGGTGTAGGGAATGTTACAAAGTGTTTTAAGTTATGTTGGCTTGGATGAAACACAAGCTTGTGAGATGCTTTAGCAACAATGTTTCCAGCTTTACTGAAAATTCCAAATATTGCACGATTTTCTAACAAAACTAATATGAATTTGATTGTGAAAGGTATTGCGATGAAGAGATCCACATGTTGCTTTTTGCAGTCAGAGAGTCAGTACAAGAATCTTTAGGGTTCAGTCCACATATGCAGCAAGGTATGAGACGGAAAGAACCCCCCCCCCTGCTTTGTGTTGGTCATTGTCTCGCAGGAATCTGGGGAATTCCTTTCAGACATCTTAGGGGGAAGTGTTCAGTAACAATAGTCTGGAATGTGTATAGGGATTGGACATAATGGGGGGTACCCCTCGGTCTCATTTCTTGCTGGGTATATCAGTCCATTTGAGTTGGTGTTTGGCCATTCGGTCTGAGGACACTAAAGCTGCTCAAAGAAAAGTGGCTAAGGGAGTCCGGCGGACAGACTGATGCGTGAAAGCCTTTCACAGGCTGAGCCAAGCCTAGGCCTTGCAGAGAGCAGAAGTTCCTTTTGTGCATCCAAATCCTCTAACAAAAGGTAGCATGGCAATCATTAACGCAGGGCTTCTGACCCCTCTGGCCTTGACTCGGCTCAGCCAAGCGTAGCTCATTATCTTGGTTCTTTGTCAGGGGAGTATTGTGAACTAAACTGGAGTCAACATATGGAATTCCTTTGAGGAGCTGACGGAATCATTCTCGGACATGAAGAAAGGAACGCCAATCAATAAAGCTGGGTCTTCTGGGGGCCTGACCGGACCAGTACAGTCCACTTTTCAGGGGTCGAAATTGGTGGTCCGCTGGCCCGAGAATAGACCTGTAGAAAAGTCGGCGGACCAGCTGATCTATGGTATGGGCCAGTTGAAATCTGATGTCTTTTCTGTCTTCACAAACATCCTTTCAATAATCTTTTTTCATATTTAAAATGCTTGTTTTTATATGTCTTCCTTCTTGCATTTGCAATTTTTGAAAGAAGGCATTATTTTCATGAGTTCCGATTCATGTTTTGCTGTCGCATTGGTGAAAACAAGCTCAATGCACAAAAAGGTGCTCTGGTTCCCACCACGCCCATGCAAAGAATGTGTGATGGAAATGTAGGAACCAGAACCAGTCTGCACCAAACACGTCATGTACATGTACTGTGCAAGTCCACTCTACATCGGCCGTACACGTCACGGATGCAGCCCTAAAGGCTGCTGGTCGAAAAGACACCGATGTTGGAAGAGGTTTTCTGCAATTCACAGAACTTGGTCTCTTATTTATGTATGTATTTTCTGCATTCGTGAGTTTAATTTGAGGTTGTTCTGCTCGTGGCACAAGGTTAATCGCCCGCTGATCCAGATGCATCACGCAAGCTTACCACGCGATACATTGTACATGCTGACATTGTTGGCCAGTTTTCCGTGGCGGTCGCCTGAGTAGCATGCACTGTGTGAATCGTGTATATTTTTTTTTTGAAATGCCGAATGTAGAAATGTTTACATGGATTAAGACATTTGTTAATCACTTTTTGAGATAATTTTAGAAGATGTCTCCCCGTTGATGCCATTCAATCAGCACACATATTGTCCCCCAAACAACAACAAAAAATCTGACCTAGGCCTACCGACCCTACTTTTGAGACGCATAGCACAATTGTGTTGGGGCGTAATAAAGACAGCCTGTATTGGAATAGGCCTATTATAGAGTCCTATATATAAAGGAAACTAGCGACATACTGGAATGGAGAGCGAGACAGTTATTCAGGGTCGAAGGATTCTATGCCTTCTATTGGATCAACATTTTAATCCTAACATAAACAATCGACAAATTATATGAATTATCAGCCAAGTTGTGCGGTTAACTGAACAGCAATACATTAGTCGGTAATTTTCAATCATACGCCAACAACAGATGTACTCCCAGGTCTTTAATCTTTAAATTCAACCATTCAGTATGGCATATTGGTAACATGAAAAAAATCAATAAGGAATTATTTCCATCACTTGAGTACAAACTATTGAATTTTTGAAGAATGCATCATAAATATATTACAAGAATGCATTATGCAAGGACATATTTTTGCAATACCAGTAATATCAAACTTTATGAAGTCACATAAACCTAAATTAGAAATCACGTAATTTAAGAAAGGACTGAAATTCTTCAAAGATGTCACTGAAGTTTTTGCTCGTGGATGTCTTGATTAATGGCGAACAGCCGTGCAGAATGGACGAGACTACAGCGGCAAAACAGAACAAGAACTGATCTTTTTTTCAAACGAAATGGATCTCACCACATTGTGAACTTGATAGAAAACTATCCACTTCCTAATATGAGAATGGTATGAACTGGAGTCACAAACGAACAAAGCCCTAACATTTGTGACAAATTTCCAAATATTCTCGCCAGTGGTTAAACTAAAATGGCAGACATTTCGATTTGGATTATTTGCTGTATCGATGGCTGTTGCATGACTAACAGGATATTTTGTAATGCATGAAGACACACATGTGACATAAAATTACGACTCTTGAAACATGGACTTGTCATAGACTAATACTGATGAAATGTTTTTGTGGAATTCCTGAATCGGGAACAGAATTGAGGATTTTTGAAAACGGAATTGCCACTTTTCTGAATCAGAAAAATGTTGCCCCTATACAGTACAGGGTAACCCGTTGCAGTCTCATCACAAACAGCAACTTTGTACATGTTGTATTTTTGAAAACATTGATTCTCTGCCAAATTTACACCTTGGATTTGAATTTTGTAACAATTAAAAACAATCAAAATCTGCTTAAACTTCACGGTTGGTGGATTTTCAGACAGTGGTCTTTTCGTCCCTTCTCCAATGTGAAGATATATCTGCAGCCAGGCTGTTCACAGCGGCCATGAACGCTGTCACGTACAGAGGGCATATGGCCGTCAGGAAGCCTTCAAGGTCGAGCGAGGGCTTCGCGGAAGTGATGAAATGCCCTGGGAGAGAAGTCGATGGCTCCGGTGTGGGAAAGTCACAGAGAATCTGCATGGTCTCAGTTTTGGCAACACATGGTCGAGAGGAGCAATGGCCACAAGTCGCTTTTTGGCACTTGAAAAGAATCAGCTGCCCTTTGCATTTGTCCATGTGGTTGTGAAGGAAAAGATTCTCTTGCTGAAGATTAGGATGGTCACGGAGCTTCTTTGCGGAGGCGTTGATTATTTGCTTTACCTCATGGTAATCACCATAAATATCCCTCCCAGTGCCACTTTCGATATGGGATACTGTCAACGGCTGTTGACAGTATTTGACACCGCAGAGGTACTGTTTGAGGCGTCCCATAGCCAAGTTAAAAACTTGATGCTCCTTCTGAAGCTTCTGGTCTTCAGTCAGATGAGTTTGGGAGCATGGTAGGCAGTCCTCTCCTGAAATTAAAAATGGAAACGGATGGTTTATGGAAATGGCTACGCAAAGTCTTGACAATTATTATAACGCCTGTACATGATGTGTATTACACATTTTGAAACAATTTTCCCGTTAAGTAGGACATGCAAAAATATTGGCCTCATTCATCTCAATTGGAACTGGTTCAGTCGGTGTTTATTCTGTTAGTACTTTTTCCACAGTAACGAATTTTCATTTTAATGGCTTAATGAAAGTGGTTTGTGCATTTCCATAATAACAACACGCAGATGCCGGGTACCAGTCAGACGGTGCAAACACGGAGTATACGTATGCATATCATGTAACTATTTAGAAAGGGGGGGTGAATTTTGATGATAAAGATAATTTGTATATACAGTAGATATTTATTGCTTCCAGGTAAGAACTCGAAACAGGAAAACCAAACAATCACAGCAAGACAAACAAATATTTAATACCTGGAAGTGTGTCAAAAAGGTACACTGATGACAGCGCTTTGGTGACCTGTCCCCAGAGCCGTTTGATGGGATTGAGGGATGAGTACCCGGGAGAGTAAGATGTGACTATGAGGCCATCCAGATTGGTGTCCCTAAAAAGGCGACCATAGAAGATTTCTTTGTCCAGATGGTTGATGTTGTAATCACATCCTCCGTCGAAGACGAGAATGAGGATGGTCTTCCTTGCAGCTACCATGCTATGGACCATCTGAAGCACGTCCCGATGTGGGTTTCAATGGTCACCTCGTTGTGTGGCCCTCTGTTGACTAAGAATGATGGCCCAACCTCTAGATGCCTGTAGAAAGATTAAAATTGCTGTTTAGGTCATTTTTACATCTATGGCAATGGTCGCTGGGTTTTGAATACCAGGAAACATCACCATTTAGTGACATAACATCGTCACATCTTCATTATCTGTATTAAAGTTTTGTCCTTTCCCGCCTTTTTGCATTTTTCCTGCGTATTCTTTTCTGCGATTATATTACATTTTCTTAGAATTTTTCTTCTCTTTGCCTTTGATATAGATCCTGCTAGGGTCGAAATGTGAGGCTGTTTTAGAATTTCTTTCCGTCTGCTTCGTGTTATCGCTTATATACATGTACAAGTACCCATTTAGGCCTATTCAGTCATGAGCAAGTTTTCACACTTAAGCCTAGTGTTCTCTGCCGTGTTCATCAGTTGTTATTGTTGGGTCTTCTGCAGTTGTAAGACGCACGTATGCGCAGGGTGTGAGCAAGTATTGGGGGGTCGGGAAATTGTGGTCGTAGTAATTTGGCCGGTCGTCTTGGGGGAACAGTCCTTCGGTCCACTGCAAGGGTTGTACGACCGACCTTGATTTTGTCTTTGTTGTCCATGCCCAGCACCTCTGCTGGGTACGCCTTTTTGCAACAATATGAATAATTCAGTATGGGTGATTAGTTGGGCTCTTGAGCTGCAAGTAGTAAAGAGAACTTATGTGAGCGTATTTTTGTTGGAAGTGGGAAGGGAAATTTTGTTTGGGTGTTTGTGTAACCAGTGTAAGAAATCGTTGATTTTTGAATCATGCCTTAAGCTCGTGATGACAGGAAACTGGCAAACGATGTCTGTATACCGTTTTGTAAGCGAGTGTGATCGATGCATCTGGAGGGGCGGGCGATAAGACTTCCTGCTGTGGCTAGAAATTTTGTGGAAACAAGCTCGTTTCGAGTACAAGCAGTACAACCTCAAACCCATCAACACAGAAAACACAAACATAGACATGAGATCAATTTTTGCGAATGAACCTGCAGAAAAATTTGTGACGGCAGTGTTTTTTCGACTTCCAACTATAGAGCTATGAGCTGACGTACGACCCTTTTGGGCAGGAACGGTACATTGACTGGTTTCCGCATTTCCATCATGCCTTCTATGGCAACGGTTTGGCCGAACAGGAACCAGTGAGGTGCACTGCACACATGTTTTCACCATCGCGATTCGCAAATGCTCGTTATGAGATCGTCAACAATGATTTTTCAGGCAACGGAGTCACGAAAACCTTTCTTTGAAACAAGAAGTTCGTGGTAGCGATTTCGCTGTAATATATTTTTTCCCCACAGAAATTGACCAAGAAGCATGCCCATCTAGGCCCTGAGATTGTGCCCAGAGTCGGATCCATCATCGTAGAAGATAGAACTTCCTCCTTAGAACTGAGACTTTGCCCTTCACCAGCATTACAATTAAGTTTTATGACCTAAAGCCGGCCTCCTGTATTGTTTTACTTTTGTTTACTTGAAAATATGTTGTGTCACCACTGCTTGATTTAATTGTTGTTCAAGTATTGTACAGGCAGGCTTAATTAGATCTCTTGCCTGCACAATACTTGAATTCAAGCATCGTGCATGTTGAAGGACTTTACCAAGGGTTCGCATCTTCTCTCTAGCTTTTTCATATCTTCTAGCTGAGTTGGTAGTACTGATCCCATTCTGTCCTGGGGTCTTGAGGGACTCTGCAAGGTTGGCACAAGGTGTACT
>NW_019091378.1:1690130-1715956 GCF_001949145.1 Acanthaster planci | reverse complement strand
AGTAAGGTTTCCCAGCTTGAGCTATGTAAAAACCAGTCCTGAAATATTTCTTCATTCTCTCTACTTCCCCATCTCCTAATTGTAGGATTTGCTTCTCCATTGGTCTGTCCTTTCTCTCCAAAGTTGATACTTTCTTGGCAGCGCTGGCTTTCATATGCACTTCACTCACTTTGTGAGCTTTAATGTTGGACCAGCGCAAGGACTTGCACCCCCCCTCCCGAAAAGCATTTTTTTTCCCGGACTTGTCAAATGTCTGGCAATATGAGCAAAACATGGATTTATTAACACTGTCATACACGAGCCAGTCATTCCCATCTTTCCATATTGTTTGGAATGAATATTTTTTTCCGGAACCCGATGATACATCAGCACTCCCACCGGCATGACCGGGAGTGGCGGTGTCACCACACAAGAGGCCAGCAGCAATCTGGGCAGGCGGCGCCGGCGGGCTGTTGTCACACTGGTTGTCGGGCCCCGAATCATCAGCTCTTCCAGGGAATATTTCGGCAGTCTCGGGTCTATCAGACTTACCATGGCCACCGGATTGGGGATCATCGCTTTTGGGCTCTTTTTTCCAAAACGTTAGCAGCGTTTGTTTCGGCATTGTACTTGTCCAACTGTCAAAGAGCGCCCGTATCAAACACGTGTACTGAAGATCGGCTGTCAAAAAATCGACTACCATAAACACACGATACGTATACGACGCGAAAACATGTACATGTGCATGCGCACACGCACGTTTCTGTATACAACACACACACACACGTGCGCTCGATAGGGGTTAGTGTCAATGCATCAATTGCTGGTACCCCTGTGCTAGTCTTTACTCCAGACGTAAATTTGACCACATACACGTTAGCTACATGTACGCGCACTGTTCCCGGGTAATGCCAACGTTCTGTGTGGTTGTATTTAGGCTAGGCTACATCCGTACGTATGTCTTTCGCTAGAGCTAAATCTGTACATGCATGGGGAGCGAGAGAAGATAATGCATGGACTAGCCAAGTAAATTACGGTAAAAGCAAAGATAGACACATTACATGTAGGCCTATACGCAATCTGATTTTTTTCTGTCGAACAATATTGGAAATAAATGGAATTTGGGCATGGTTAACTTGTCAAATTCACACTAACTACACTCTAAAAACGAAAAGGCTGAAAAAAATTNCACATGCACAGCGTGCATGTTATTCAATGGAGCTACATGCACGTTGAAAAAATCGCATGCACCGGTGCACGTGTGCACCCGGGTAATTCGAAGCCTGGTTCCGGCGGGTTTATGAGCACTTCCAATAACTCATCCAGGTTGTCTACTGGAAACTAGTCTGGGTCCTCCTCCAGCGGGCCTGCTTGGACGGTAGCTAAAATAGGAGGCGGGACGGGAAGAGGCAGGGGAGATGGTGGAGCCGCCGGTGGAGCCGCCGATGGAGCCGCCGGTGGGAGGTTATTTCGCCGGCGATGTGTTGAATTTATGTGGCGCCGAAGATTGTCCCGCCGAGAGTATTTTTTGTGGCAGTGTTCGCAGCTGAAGGTCTGGGATTGACCTTTTTGTGGTGGCCCAGCCACGGCTGCCAAAGGGGAACGAATCGGGCCAAGGGGTGAAGGCACCGGCTGTGAACCACTGTGGGTTTTCCTGTGCTTTCTTAAAGTGTCTCTTCTGTCAAATATCTTGCCGCATTGGCTGCAGGGTAGGTGCAAACGAGGAAGCTCAGTCCCGGCGTTTAGATGTTTGCGCCATCGGTGCCTGTTGAGGCTGTCCTTTCTGGAGAATTCCCTGTTGCACAGGTCGCAGAAAACCCCCGCCCGCGGCTGAAGCGGAGGTGTGTGCGCGATGGGGGCACCGTCCATTGGAACTTCCTCTTCTTTCTCAGCCTATAGAAAGATATCAAACAGACCCCCATGACAAAATGAAACTCTTGTTTACACTGACATGAAAATAGTAAATGATAACAACAAATTCAAACCAATACTCCAACAAACGGCATCACGCTTAATAAAGTTTCATTCACAAATTCGGGCATCGGAGTAAAAAAAAAAAAAAAAGAGAGTGACAATTGGCAACGGTTCTGATATCAAGATAACTCTAAACAACTTCACATTTCCACGTATGCCGATTACAATTTCAACTCGAATGCAACTGGGCTTAAAAATCAAAACAGACTTACCTTCATTTGACCGCCACCTTGAGCGGATGTACCGGCCATCAGATCATCCTCCATTGCCGCGATGGTCTGCAGCTGGGAGGATGTTGGGTCAGGTAAACACTCACTAAACCATGCCTCCTCCTCCATTCTGGCAATCTGCTGCAGTTGGGATGCAGTCGGATCAGGTGAAGCACATCTAAAGGCGTCTTGAGACATTTTGCAGAGATAATGACGAACCCTGCGCTGCCCTGGCTTATATACGCTGCTGATTAACTCGACTGCCAACCAATCCGTGCCCGACAAAATACACTTGTTTTGACTTGTCCAAGGCGCCATCCATTGTCCTGGCGATCTTGTCCGAACCTGCCCGTAACGTCACTAATCCCACTCCATTGTCTCCACTACCCTTGTCGCCACATGCCTCCGGAACGTGCATCAATCAAGGATACGTAGCCTATACAATCTCTCCGGCAACCAAGGGGGTACGAGACGGTCTGATGATGCATCAGATGCATTCGAACAGACTTTCCAGTTTTAACAGAAAATCCAAACGTTTTTTTTGTTTTGAATTTTATTGTATTTATTTATTTTATTGTTCTGATTTGATTTTTACGTGTCCACTTCGTGACTTCGTCACTCGTTCCCTAACTGGCTTACGCCAGTTCTTCACTACCGTGAGGTAAGGCCCCGAGTCCCTACACGGCACTCCACTCAACCCGGGACTTCGCCCCGGGAAAATGCCTTTTTATTCCACCACCTTTAAGCTCATCGGGGTCATCGCACTTTCCGTCACACCTCCACATCACTACCACCTCCACATCACTACCACCCCAACTTCCACAACCTCCGCCATTTTTTCTTCCGCCTCCACCGACATGGTGGCCACGCCCTTTGCCACCATTTCCCACCACCACCCACCGCCTCATGTGCAAGATACGCCTCTCTAACTACTCCTAAACATGGGGATTGTGTAGTTGTTGACCCCCAACCACCAACTACATGTAGGCCTACATGTATGTAGACATGTTAGTATTTCTGATCTTGCAAAACTGGTCAGTTCCCCCCAAAATGAATGACAACAATCTGAAAATTGCATTGACCCGATTTTTTATTTGATTTAAAATTATACATTGAGAGAAAATGTGATTTTTTTTTTACTGAAAAACCAGCCGTGCAACTTAGACTCCACCATGTTCTAAAACAATCGCCTTATCACCTCATATGTTCCTTAAAACAATTCCTTTTCCTACCAAATTAACCCTGCAATTATTCAACACGATGCCATAAATCACCTACCTAGGCAAGTCCAAAAGTTGAAATCATATATTTCTGTGTCATAACAGGCCTACATGTACATGAGTACAATTGTATCACAGGAACAGGGTCCCCAAATACACAATCCCCCTAATCACGCCAACATGGCCATGATGGCCAATGCTACTCGTTCATGTCGTTAGGTGATGAAAATCAATATAGCTTAGGCCCATGTAAAAATGTGAACTGTACCGGTTTCAGGGAATTCCTGTAGTTGTTTCTCTTGGACGGCTTTAACTTTCTCGAACTTGTTTTTGTCCGTGAACCGAGCGTAGCAAGATCGATGGTATCCAGTGTGCTGCGGTGGTCCACCGACCGACGCCAAGCCAGCCGCTCTCTGCCACAGATCTGAGTCGCTCTGTTTGGCCAAGAAATCTCTCGCTATATCTGATTGCTTTCCCTCTAGAGTTTTCCATTTGTTGGCGAACTCAAGGCAGCGAGACCAGCTCTGTTCAGAAAATGTTGTTATCTTGCCTTTCGCTCCTGGATCACAGTGCAAAATGCAGGAATACGGAGACAGCTTTTCGCGACCGTCATCAGCTTCCGAAGTCGCCACGTTGTCCAACATGGAATAAGTATGTAATGAGCGCGCTGATTGGACGCCGATAGGACTCTCAATAAAAGACCAATTTTGATTGGGTGCAAATCAGTCTTTGTCAACTCTTTTAAAACAGTCGGAAATCGATCATTTTTTCTCAAATTTTTCCCATAAAGTGCCACTTCTGCTAGAGTGAACATTCATTTCCTTCATTAAGATAATATTTTCCATGTAATTCTTGGGTTCTCATCTCCTCCCAAAGACAAGATCACGAACGAACACAATAATCGACCTCGGCCTATGGTCTATTGGTTGAAATCAAATGTCCACTAACTTTGGCCGGAACTGATCCAAACAGGACAATGCCAGAATATATACAATATGATGGTGGTAAACCTCCTGAACTTAAAAAAACCCACCAGTACTATTCTCAAATAACCATGCAACTTGGCATCACCCAGAAGAAATGGTGTGATTTCATTGTTCATTCAGCTGCAGGTCAACTAGTGTGCCGAGTTCAGTTTGATGATGTTCATTGGAAGGAAATTGAAGAAGCATGCATTTACTTCTTTAAGCACTATGTGGAAAAGGAACTTCTTGCCAAAAACGATTCGAACATTCCCTGCTTCACAGCACCCTTGTCTTCACATGAGACACAAGGCAATTCCTCTGATGATCACATAGTCTCTGCTCACCCAGTACAGGATGACAACTCTCCCTTAAATATATGTCCAACTGCATTTGCTACAAGTTCCAAAAGGAAAAAGGGGGGAAAGGGTAAAAGAAAATACGTCAGAAGAACAGAGAAACCCGAGTTCAAATGTGGGAAGTGCCTGAAGCTATGTCAATGGATATTGTCAATGATTCTGAGTTCAGTGTAGAATGTGACCAATGCCAAGTATGGTTTCATTGGGGCTGTGTTGACTTTGATTCAGGGACAAATGCAAATTGTCAGTGGACCTGTCCTTCCTGTACGGATAGTTAAAGAACTGTACATGTATCAGTAATTTATTCACCTACGGTTAGTTTACATATCTACAGAATGGAATTCAGGCACAGTTCTATGCTCAAACTGTTTAAAGAGATACAATTTGCTACAGTTTCTATTCCAGATACCGGTATGGTGTAAAAGGTGTGGGTAAACTCAACAGTTTGTTCAGTAATGGCTTAGGGTAACTCAAATACAGGTTGAACTTGTCACTGGGACAAAAAATCAAATAAAGTTAAACTTTTCCAAAAGGTTGATATATAACATTCATTGTTGGACTACGATTTAAGATTTGAAATGGGGCTTCAACTGTTTGTTTTTATTTTGGGAGGACGAGGAGCCTGTAGCCTCCTTTGTTAATCACAAAACTGTACATGGAACATTCAGAATGCATTTCAGTGATGCATTTTTGGTCCATAACAAGAAACTTTTATCCTGAAAAAAAACCTTATTCTGTAAGAGGAGGCAACAAATTACACAATGCAGCACAAACTATTACAATTTCATCTGTCACCGGAACCATGGTCAAAGGCAATGTGCTTTTCAGTAGAGAAGTGCTTGATCCTACCGATTGCCCTTTCTACATGAATACGTGCATTGGCCACACTCTTGGTTGTTAGTACATCTTGCTTAGACTGTTGAGCCTGGCCGGAGCTCCGGGGTGGGATGGCAAGATGGGCACCAATGCATACGAGATTCTCCTTAATGATGAACCCCTTATCGGCAAGGATCAAGTCTCCTCTCTCCAAATGGTTGTAGAAACCACTTGTTCTGGTTATATGTATATCTGATGCCCTCCCTCCCCATGCCTGTGACAGGAACAAAATGTGGCCATTTGGTGATATCCCCACCAGGAATTTCACTGTGTTATTCTTCTTATAGTCGGACCATGTTAGAGACTGTGTTTCCAGATTTCTTGGTCTTTCAATGAATACCTCGGTACAATCAATAGCACATACCAAATTACTGTACTTTGGTTTGAGCGATTTAAGGAATGAAAACCTGATTGAATCTCGACTTGGGAAAAAAATTAATGGTCTCAACTTGCCAAGAATTTCATCCACGTATTGAAAATGGCTGAGAATGTTCCTAGGGAGATTGAAAACAATTCAGCCAGCTAGGCATTCTTCGTACCAAGCCTAAGCTTCATTAATACAAGCAGAAGTTCCTCTTTCAACGAAAGCTTACGTTGTGGTCCAGTTTTTTTAGGAGTTTTCTTATATTTCCTCTTACAAGGTGTAGACACTGCTCTCTTTTTCCCATACCAGTATCTCATTTTTGCTGCTTTTGGAGACACGTACCTTAACAAATCATTGAATGCTTTATTACTCACCAGACCAGTGAATGTCTTGACTTTTTTATCTGTTCTTAGGAAGCGCATAGTATCTGCTTTAACAGGTTTTTTTTTTTTTGCAGCCATATTTTTTGTCTTTTCTTCCTGAAGTTGTTCATCCATTGCATGCAAGGCCCTTTTCAAGTCATTTCTTTTTGTAGCACATTTACATGAAGGGTCACAAGAATAATCAAGACTATAATTATGATCAACATGTGGCTCTTTGGCCAGTTCGGGGACTTCATCTGTTTGGACCTCAGGCTGTTCACATGTTGTTTGTTTATGTCTTTTTTACCTTGTTTTATCTTGTGGCTTTCTTTCTTCTTTCACTTTGCTTTTAATTTCATGCAAAGTGTGGACATTACCTTGAACACACTACTTGAGCCTGGAGCCTTCTCTTCATCACTGCCAAGTCTTTGAATTGAAGTACCACCATCCACTCCAGCTGCCCACGTCAGCAAAAACTGTTCCCGCACTGTATATGTTTTGACAAGTAAGAGAACCAATTAATTTGGTGTACAGTGCAAACTGCAGTTCATAACTCAAATTCTTCTTTCTACATTGTGCATGTCAAAATTAAGTACATGTAGCTGCCTAATCATTACTATGGCCACAAAGTACACTCTAACATAATAACTACAGCGATTCAGGAATATTTTACATTACATGTATTTTACATATGCATGTCACAGTACCTTACTTCCAGTCTTGTTTTTGTAGAGCATGTCTTTCTGCACCTGTTTATTCAGTCCCACTTCCTTCTTTTATAAGTATTTGTATTGGTACTGGATTAAGAGTTTCTGTGTAATGGTACTGTACTTGGCTGTATGACATTAGTAAGATTTTGAATGGACATTTCAACAGTGTTTTGCAGTGTCCATAAAATTTAATCAAGCAGTGTACATGTTCACAAATATCTGCTCTAAGACTCAATAATTTTAATTTAAAAAAAAAATAACATTAGTTGGTTTGGAAGGAGCAATGTACATTGCCTCTCCAGGTGATTGTTGCAGCATTCATGACAGGAAGCAGAGGGAAAACAGAATGCTCAGTGGATCACCGGGGGAGGCAAGTTTCACCTTATCGTGAGGTATATGTATTTGTTTCACAACATCTCTACCACAGATTCTGCCATACAAGCAATAACTGATTATTTAATTTAAATGAAATTACAATTGGAATGGAAAACCTCTTAATGTAAATACATGTATGAAATCTTTTGAAGGTTCAGTTGTCTCAGAAAAATGTTTCCACCCTGCTATAATGGGTACAACCTGTAGAACTATTTGCGCACAACCAGTCACTATTATGTTTATGGCACACAAGTTGTTATGGTTGGTGTTGCTATGGTTGTTAAAGTTGCAGTACTTTGGTTACTATTGGTGTATTACTTCTTTTACACAGCAAGAATGCAAAATACCAAAGGCACATGACTTGCCCTCGGCTAATCAAGATACAGAATCCAGAGATGAGGTGTTAAACTTACAATGTCTCAGTAATACTGTAGACCCAAAACTTGATAATTACATACATACATGGTAGGATGCTTCTCTCTCAGTTAAAATTTGCATTTAAGCATGCTTTTTGAATACTATAGACCCTTCTCATGGTGCCCATCATTGACTCAGTGCATAATGCATGACTGGGTACTTTGTGGATTGTATTAAATCAAATGGGCAAACCTGCCCCCTGTCATGGCTGCCAGTGCAGAAGGTCTATAGAGTGTCAGCACATCTTGTCATTTCTACAATATAGTACTTATGTCTCTAATCAAATGATGACTGGAAGTGTCCTCCTTAATTTTTCCAAAAAAGATATTGCTCATATTTGAAAAAACGTATATAGTTTGAAGATTCTTTTATTTAATTTAGCGTATCAAAAAAGTGATTTGTTATACATGCAATGTAGACCTGTATTCTAAATTGTAGCTGAACTTACAGTATAAAAACATCTTTTGAAAGACATCTTTAGACACTCACTGTTCCCACAGCCCAATCAACATTTCTGTTAACAATTCATTAATTTGTGACTGGCCAGGATGCTTTACATTTGAAATCACTGTGGTGAAATCAGCCAAAACCTGTTTCAGTAGTCTATTGCAGGGTTTCAAGATTTGGTTCAAATTGAATCTATTTTTAGCCACTGGCCGCTTTTCATTCGAGTGAAATTGTTTAGTCAAGGCAGACTTCAGTTCTTTGGCGATGGTCATATGACATTTTAATGGACTTTTGATATAGGCATGGTTTGGAAGTGTCTTGACATGAAAGCGTGGTAAAGTGAAGTTCTGAGATAAACCTCAAGACAACTGCTTCAATCAGCCATGAATGTTCTTCGCCCAGATTAGTTGGAGACTATGATTTAAATGTCATGGCCTCTCTCCACTCAGACAAAGGAATGTCTGATGGATTGTTGCATGTTTTCTGACTCTAAGCACACAGATACCTTTGGCAGTTATCACATTGTCTTCTGTCTACCCATTGGAAGTAAAAACTAAGTACATGTGCCAGTCAGGGCAGTAGGTCTACTCTGACCATGGACTGTCACACTGCCTGTTAGACACTGGCAGGAAATAATGAACCTTTCTTGTAGCTACATGTATCTTGATGTCTACAGTGGAATTACTTAATTGAAAATGAAGGCATGTGAAAAACTACCTTAATGTGTCACCATATTGCAGTGAAGCAAAGAGGCCAGGGAAAGTCCTTCATTAGTTGTTTTGTTATTTGTCACAATAATCGTGTAATTAAGTAGAAATAGAACTCTGTAATTTTAACGGTGCATCAAACTGCCAGTAAGTGAAAATGGAACTGGAAAGTTATGTTTCCTGTCTCTGTCCTAAAAGAGCAAGTGAAAACCTAGAGAGTGCAAGTTTGGCACTGCATAAAATGGACATGTTATTATGCCTGACAGCAAATGGTGATGTTATAGAGCCTTCAGGAAGACACTTCCATCAAACATGTTTGACATTGGCCCAAGAAGTAAGCACTTTTAAGTGGGTTTGGATGAGACTGGCTCCCTGGAATGGCCTCACATCAGGGTGTTAGCTGGGTGTAAATCCCTGGCTGACGGAGACAGTGTACATCCTTGCCTTATGTGAAGGTTTATGGATAGTGTGAGTTGATGGGCTTTGGAGCAGCTCTTACTAAATGGTCAGTCGACTACTTTTTAAGAATTTTTTTCATTTCACTCATCAGGGTTGTTGTATAGTAATACTCCATGTTGGATAAGACAGCTTCATACATCTATCTATTGGTGTCCATTTCTATTGTTTGGTCCATAAAGATTTGAATGAAGGCTAGTATTACTTTTGGTTACATACATGTACATGATAAAAATATTAAACACAAGGTTTCGGTAATAACGTGTAAACAGGTAGTTCTCTATTTAGTGTGTATGGTTCTGATAGAATTGGAGGTTTCACCCGACATACTGGTACATGATGATGATGTATACACACTGTACACTCACCCACAAAGACAAACGGCACACTGTTTGAAATGCCAAGTGAATGCTCTGGTTCTTTCTGTTTTAGGGTTTCAACACCTTTCTAAAGGGGTCAGGTGGATTAAATCCTGGTGTTAGGGGAGAAAGTGTGCTCTTGTCCCTCAAAACTGCCTCAAATCTGGGTGGTATACAGTAGCTGGGTCATTGTCTCTGACTGACATGGGCAGTGCATCTCAAAATGAAAATTATTGAAGTTTGAAAGGGCAATGTGTGTGTTCATTGACACTGCAGTCATTGTTTTATGGAGACTGTGTCAAAATCTGTTTCACTCTCCTCTTGAAATGCCAAATGCTAGATAGTCGGCAGTTGAAACAACATGGATGATGTGACTCATTTACTTAAAGAGTAGGAGGTGGACTGAAAGTAACTGGCAATGCAGCAAGACATTTTTTTGAAAGACAAAGCTGATTAAATAGTTCTGACAACTCAAGCCTCATCTGAGAGGAAAGCAGACATACATGTACACGTACATGTATATGTACGTTAGCATGTGTACCACATGTCTGTGACATCAGACAAAACAAGTTTAACCTAATTTCTCTTTTGCCTCTGAAAAATAGAGTTCAGTAACGAAAAAGGCATGCTTAAGTACTTTTCAACTTGCACTCATCCGAGCGTAATGCGAGAAAGACATGTAAGCAGCCACCCCACTCAAAGAAAGACTTGTGGCAAATACCTAAGCCATAGGGCAACCCTTGCTTGGTCACCTGGAATGCTCTGAACAAGAAAACGAGCAGCAGTTGAATGTACCAGCCAAAGCACACAATTTCAGTCATCTGCGCATACTTGAGGCTACCTATATTGACATTACTAAACCAGCTCTCTGCCATCAGAAAGAAATGGTCTGCACACTCCATGTCACATAATCCTTTGTTCCGTTGACCTATTAACACTTAGTATTTGAACACGTGATTCCAGCCTTGTAGCACTGGCCATAAGCGCCGATTGTCATTCTTGCGTTAGGCTCTCATGAGTGCAAGTTGAAAAACTAAACTCTATTTTCCGATTTTGTAGTACCAAACATCTATTCTTTTGCCTCCTTGTACTTGTACTATGGAGGCTAAGCATTGCAGTCATATTTCTGGTAAGAGCTTTTGCTCCACAGGGATACACATGAGTAGACATTTTGTGTCATTCCTCTATAACAGCAGTAGTTACCAGAAAGATGGGTGCTGGGCAAAACCTATATATGCCTACATGTCTGGCTCTCTGTTGTCTCAGGCAGTGAAATTAACAGACAAATTTCATACAGTTCCAATGGGAATCCTTTGTTTGTCTCTCAAAGAGCTGCGCAGAAATACTTCTTTGTTCTTTCTTTTGCATCTTTCTGTATGTATATACAAAACAGTCCTCTCAGAGCCGTTGAATTAAAAATACCTACCTCCCATATTGGAGTCTTTCACGGCTTTTGGGCATGGATATTTTTTATGGTTCCATCCTTCATTTTTGAGACACCTTGGCTTTGAAGTGACATGTGTACCCCGTGTTGTCCATCCATTTGAAACTCTGTCCTGATCTGATGCACAATGGTCAGCTTGACTGTGCTCTCGAAACTTAATTGTTACCATCCCTTCAGGTCAATCCTTCCAATTCACTTGAATCATGCAAGAAGCCCTGATATCATTACCTTCAAGATATTCCATCAATGTAACTGAAGAAAAATACTTATCAAAACACACCTCATTATGTCTACTTCATCAAAGATTTCTCTCAATTTGGCCTTATTTTCATTGTTTTTTTAAGCCACGGATGGCTCCTTTGCAACCCTCCTCGCAGTGCCGCGGCTGCATACATGGCTTTCTCATTGCTCATGAACAATCAGTGTGAAATAGTCTCATTCAGTAGCTTTGCACATGTTCGCCGTGGAAGATGCAAAGGCACAGAGGACAGAACTGTGTTCTTGATGAAATGCACTTCATTTTAGTACATTTTTAGGGGGATTGTTTGCTAAAACTTCATAATAAGAGCCTTTGAAATATTTCATCAATATTTTCCCAGAACAAAGCTTCTTAACCACCATAATTTTGACCATAATATAGCTCTCTAACTACTTTAACCTTTGACACTCCATCTGCTTTCATATATTCATCTGTGCGAATGCATCATTCATAAAAACGAAGCACTCTGAAACGGTCCCCCAAATATTTAGGTTCAACTTGATTTATCCTCTCAACAGTATGTAAGACGAGCATTTTGGTATAGAAAACAGCCAACTAGCTTGAGAAGTAGAAGGAGGCCAAGTAGAGTCGGCTCAATTGGCCAAGTCAGACAGCAGAGCTGGCTCAGTAATTCTCAATATGCAAATACATTCCCTTTCTGTGCATCTGTCTTGTTGACACCTTCTGGTGCATAAAGTTATCTTTGAAACAAGGGCTACTGTGTCGCAACCTGTTGTACTCATAATGAAAGTCTAATGCTGGGCAGATTTTGCATAATACCAAAAGATCAAACTACCTGTTTGTAATTGTATGAGAAATTACAAACCTCTGACATTTTGCCTGTGACTGGTATTGCCTTGAGCGGTGATGACCTTTTAGCTCAAACATTGATGAGTGGTAGTATGGCTGGACATATCAGGAGAATTGACTCCCTGATTAACTCTTCTGGCATCGATATCTTTGAAGTGTTGAACACTTGTGTCTGGGATGTTGTTAGTTCCGTGTGCAGTTGTAGTCAGAATTTCAAAATTGTTTCTGGTAGTGTTCATTGGACAGGGGACATCACAAATGAAATTGACTTTCCGAGATGGATCGATGTGACTCTCGGTGGAGTACATTGGGCACTGTGATGGTGTAGCAGCTTGCTGGGACTTTGAATCATGCAGACAGTAGAATGTTCTGTTTGAGGATGCCCCTTCAGAAACAAAACCTCGGACTGTCACCCCAGCTGTCTCAATGAAGTTAACACACTCCCACAAACACGGCTATAGCTGGTCTACAGTGGCACCAGTTGTGGGGTAAACTGCCACCAGAATGTGCAGTGAACTGTCAAGGCCCCACCTATGCCTCCTCCTCTCCTCCCTTGCACCTGCATTCAAAGCTGCTGATCTCATGTGAAATCTCACCTTCATCAGTGAATCTGACGATCTGTCCTGCGTTTCGTTTATTTTCATCTCTTCAAACAAAAGAACTGTGTTGTTCTCATTGCTGTCAGGGGTCAAGACAATCTTGTTCTCATCAACAACCTGCTTTAACATTTCCATGCGCATAACACAGCTTATGAGTGCTTAAACTGTAATCATCTTCCACGTTTCGAATAAGTACTGAAATAGTGCTTCCTTGTTTGAACCAAAGGACAGAAATTTCTTCCATTGTTTTGGAATGGTCTGCCCACACGCACGCATCACATAGGAACCCATAGAAGCTCTTTTTGCTCTTTCTGCATTCTTGATGGATATGTCTCTGTAGGTGCTACATAGTGAATCTCATTTGATCCAGTTGTTACAGCAAGTTTCACAAGCCTTCTGAGCAACACATGAGCAAGGTTTGAGAAGGTGCAATGGCCCTCAAGCTTGTTAACATCCAGTTTTTGTATCATGGCCTTGGCATCAACTACATAGACACCACCTCTTGGAATATGTACAGCAGCTTTCTCTGGTTGACTTTAAGCATGTGTAATGTCTGCGTTTTGTTTTCACAAGACATCCCTGCAGAGAGGCTAAAGCAAGAGGAAGAGGACCTTAGGAATAACGTAGGAGTTCACGTTGATCCACTTTTTGGAATTTTCAGATTGCTTCTAGCCTGGTAAGAGGATGTCTATCAACTTTCAGTGTAACCTCCTTTCCATTGACTTTGCTCTTTACTTTTTACTGAATGTCGTGAGTTTCAATTTCTTCATCCATGTCTGCTGACTGTAGCTGATTTTGGCAGAACTTAAATAGTTCAGTCTCTCCTTTTTCATATGGCAACAAGAGATCAACTTCTACATCTTCAGAAGCTACTATGCCAGATACAATGTGGACTAGATTCACCTCTTCATCAGATTCAAAAGGATTTATCATGCCGGTGATGGTATTCACAATCTTCTGAACATCTGTCTTATCACGCTTTATACAACTTTGAAGGATGTCTGTCCTAGTGCAGCCTCTGTCTTCTTTGTATTTTGTTGAAATAGGTATTCCTTTAGGGGCTTGGCCCACTCTTTGGGCTGTTTTTATACAATTTAAGGGCCATTTTGTTCTGATAGATTCCGTGAGTATATGTAGCATGTACCATAAAGTTAGAGCACAGTAGTGGGGAGCGCTCATGCATAACCAAGTAGTGAATCATCTTTTGGACCAAAGATTAGCGTATCAATTTAGGTGATGGAATCGATTATGTCTATGGTAAAATGAGTCAGAATTAATATGTTTATCAATAGCAGAAGAATTTTTTCAGTCATCGTATTAATGAAGGTATTTAACTTTGAGCAAAATGCACTTACATGTAGAAGTCATAGACATACAAGTCTGTAGTGTAACAAGCCATGTGTGTATATAACTCCCATTATCAAAAATGTTTTCTGACTGTGTGACTAATTTTCTTGCATTTACTGGCAATCTTGCTTTATG
This sequence comes from Acanthaster planci, assembly GCF_001949145.1. The sequence continues at coordinate 1,701,586 of NW_019091378.1, read as the reverse complement.
GATTCTGATACCACCACACCACACTCATCCAGTGTCATTTTGTCTTCATTTTTACAGTTTTCATCTTTAATGTACACCTTACTCCAGTGGCTGTTTGGGGTTGCATCGTCTTCTTGAGTCATCCTATGCTATTTCAAAATCAAGAAAGGACCATGATTTGATGTCTGATCAATACGAAATAATTGATGGGAATGTATCCAATCAGCATTAATTTATGAAGTTATTCACACGTTTCCTCTTTTTAAAATTTGTTTTGCTCAAAAGGTTTTCTGATCTGATTGTGATTGTGCTAACCAGTTACACTACATGTAATTTTATGGAAATCTCTTTGAATGTTTGCTTCCTGTGATGTACTTTAAAGGAATACGTATCTCTTGCATAAGTTATGTAAAATCACAACGCATATGCATGAGGACAGGAGCCAATCAGGGTAAAGTGTTGTTTTTGTTATTGCAGCTCACCGCCAGAAAGATCAACGAATTCACCCCCTGCTGTTCAAGATGGATATTACAGGACACCTACCTCATCCTACAATGCTGCTGGTACTCGTCATGAAGAGCGAAGGGAGCATTGCCACTGATGTATGCACCTGCAAAGCTGAAGTGGTTATCCCAAGCTGATCCCAACTGAGCTGACTTGAGGGACTAGAGCNAGCACATGATTAACTGTGCTGAAGATCACAGTACATCTTACCTGTACACCTACTGTCAAAGTGTAGCTGGGGATGAGGATGAGCAGTGTGGGAGCGAAGGTTCGTGCTGTCTGGGGAATGACACGCTCTAGTGGACATGCTCCAGGGTAGTTCGTATGTTAGAATCTAGGGAACCTTCAAAGAAAGAAGGGCAATCTCTAGTGTAGTCCATGTTGCATTTGCAAATTCAAGAATGCAAGAAGTGGAGATGATGCCAGTCTTTATCAGAGCTTAACGAATTTGAAGCGAGTATTATTGTCCGTTCTGTTGTATTTCGATGATGCTGTTTTATTATTAGAGTGTTTATCATTATTTCTTTTTATGATTTGATAGGCTCAAGGCTAAAGTTGATCAGGAGTCACAAGCCGGTCGACTGCCGGAGGAAGTGGTGTCAGGCAACCCCAGTTGGATCGAGACTGCAGAGCCAAAGAAGTTTACCCCAAATGCTCTTACACGAGATGAGACCAGCGATGTAGATGGAAAGCTACATGTATGTCAGAAAAGTGGGAACTCATATCCAATCTATACAGACCATATTTGTGTTCCGTGCATCCGAAGAAAGTCGATGAAATTTGTAGAAAACAATGTTATGGCTATAATTTGCCCATAAAGGAACAGTGTAATGCAAAAACCTTACTAGTGTCTCATAGATGCAGTGCCAGAAGAATAGTGAAATTGTAGACAAAATGAGTCTGTGTAACATAGAATGGAATAAAAAGTCCAAGTTACAGGGAATAAAAAAATTTCGGCACATTTTCCAACCGTATTTGATACAAACTGTATTTCTGACAAGTATGTAGCCATGTTTGTAAAACTCTCTTCTCTATTTCCTTAAGAAAGAATGTTTAAATATTTGTTGCAGTACAGTTGAAGCTCATTCATAAATACCTCAGACAGTTTCCCTTTCAACAACGTGCAACTTGACCGTGTATTAACATTTGATAATGCCCGCTGAGAAGTGATACTGCCTGCTGCATAAACCACGCACTGGCACCTGGATACAAGACAGTTTACATGTTATTAGTTTTGATTGGTCGAGTGTGTGCACACAGCTCAGCACGTGCATTTCAAGTCCATATCTGGAGATTCTTTTGGACAACTATTAAATAAAAAGGATGGGGTGTTCAGGAAAATGAACGAAAAGTTCTACAACAAATATTGGAAATTCATCAAATGTTGACTCCATTTGACACTGACTAAAAAGGTACTGTGGCGGTCGGGTCTGATGATGNAACACATGATTAACTGTGCTGAAGATCACAGTACATCTTACCTGTACACCTACTGTCAAAGTGTAGCTGGGGATGAGGATGAGCAGTGTGGGAGCGAAGGTTCGTGCTGTCTGGGGAATGACACGCTCTAGTGGACATGTTCCAGGGTAGTTCGTATTAGAATCTAGGGAACCTTCAAAGAAAGAAGGGCAATCTCTAGTGTAGTCCATGTGGCATTTATTTGCAAATTCAAGAATGCAAGAAGTGGAGATGATACCAGTCTTTATCAGAGCTTAACGAATTTGAAGCGAGTATTATTGTCCGTTCTGTTGTATTTCGATGATGCTGTTTTATTATTAGAGTGTTTATCGTTATTTCTTTTTATGAATTGATAGGCTCAAGGCTAAAGTTGATCAGGAGTCACAAGCCGGTGTCAGGCAACCCCAGTTGGATCAAAACTGCAGAGCCTTAGAAGTTTATCCCAAATGCTCTTATGCGAGATGAGACCAGCGATGTAGATGGAAAGCTACATGTATGTCAGAAAAGTGGGAACTCATATCCAATCCTATACAGACCATATTTGTGTTCCATGCATCACGAAGAAAGTCGGTGAAATTTGTAGAAAACAATGTTATGGCTATAATTTGCCCATAAAGGAACAGTGTATGCAAAAACCGTACTAGTGTCTCATAGATGCAGTGCCAGAAGAATAGTGAAATTGTAGACAAAATGAGTCTGTGTAACATAGAATGGAATAAAAAGTCCAAGTTACAAGGAATAAAAAAATTTCGGCACATTTTCCAACCGTATTTGATACAAACTGTATTTCTGACAAGTATGTAGCCATGTTTGTAAAACTCTCTTCTCTATTTCCTTAAGAAAGAATGTTTTAATATTTGTTGCAGTACAGTTGAAGCTCATTCATAAATACCTCAGACAGTTTCCCTTTCTACAGCGTGCAACTTGACCGTGTATTAACATTTGATAATGGCCGCTGAGAAGTGATACTGCCTGCTGCATAAACCACGCACTGGCACCTGGATACAAGACAGTTTACATGTTATTAGTTTTGACGCACGTGCATTTCAAGTCCATATCTGGAGATTCTTTTGGACAACTATTAAATAAAAAGGATGGGGTGTTCAGGAAAATGAACGAAAAGTTCTACAACAAATATTGGAAATTCATCAAATGTTGACTCCATTTGACACTGACTAAAAAGGTACTTATGAATGGGAATAAATATGTTCTCAGGAGACTGAACGCTGATAATTAATGCCCTCACCTGCGGATTAGGCATTATCACGGTGTCCTTTCTCCTTAGCTGGCCTTAAATGCATGTTTAAGCCAGCCAAGCACATATATCCCTTATTATAAAGCATTTATAAGGATTGAGAAAACTAGGTATAGTTGTGGGTCTTTCCATGATAATAGGTTTTTTTTATATATAACAAGTAAACAAATCAAAAGGTTGGTTTGACATTAATTGTTCACATTATTCACTTTGAAAGTTAAGAATAGATAACATTTTTATCTACAAAATGGTTGAGGTCTGTCAAACTTGGGAAACCATGGAGGGTAACACTACAAACAGGGACTGAAACAGGCACCCAGAAGGGAAATTACAAACGCAATACAGTAACAAGTCTCAGTAGAATTTATCACAGTTTACAACTGTAGAATAAATGACAATACATACATTGTAGATTACAATGGTAAACAGTCATACACGGTGGTAGAATTCATTGTTGAATGGAGATACCATCACCTAAAGTTCTAGAGACTGGCATTCATCTGTTATGTTGCTTTGTAAAAAGAAAAAAATGCAACTGTTCATTCTTATGAAGTATGTTGTGAAGCTTTTCCTAAATGAAGATGGTGTATCCGAGAGACAGGTTAATTTAAAATTTGTCATAACTTTTGTTTTCTCAAAATAACAAAGGTTCCTCTCGTATTTAGGGTGAATGGCAATGACTGTAACAGGGACAGTGGGTTCATATCAGATACCTTTCTTATGAAAAATGTGTACATATTATTTTGAAAATCTGTAAATGTTGCAATTAAATAATGAGGTATTCTTCTATTAGATGTTACTCCATTTGTTGCTTCTCTTAGTAAAGACTTGATGTTGCCATTGGTAACATGGACTGTTTATGAATATCAGCCCCCCCTCCTCAGGTTAATTGCGTACATATTACTGTTACATTGTTTAATGAACGTAGCAATTTAATATGAAAGGAATTACAGAATAACTGCTATTTTAATGAAAGTATAAATCATTTGCAGTAAACACCATGTGGATTTCTTTTGGAAGAGGGATGGCTCTGATAACCAGTGTGTACTTGATGTTTTCATCAGTGTGCTCTGGTTGTCCACTTCTGAGGATGACCGGCGCACACTGGTTGAAAATACAACCGTTAAGCACTGTGTGATGAATCATTGTACGTTTTATATTGTAACATGAAATGTACGACTACTTGCTTTAGTTCTTAATCAGTGAGATCCAATTGGTTTATACAGCAAGGGGGTGCATCTTAAATCACCTACTGGGCAATTCTGCATTCTGATTGGCTGGTGCATTTAATGTAGTTTGGGCAATAATGTGAAGGCCTAATAGGGATTGTTGTGATGTGGCCTGTAAAAGGCAGTGCATGGAGATTAAAACTTCACTTCCAGAACTGATTCTGAAAAGATGGGAAGTGGCGACAGAATATAAGTCAAATAGTTTCCCTGTGGCCATTTTCTTGTTGTCTAGTCTGCCCGTGCCGTCCACAGGAGAATATAATCCACCAAGTCCACAGGTACATGTAATCCACAAAATCCCCAGGTATATGCAATCCACAAAATGCAATCCACGGAATCCCAGGTCCACTCATCCCCTAAATAATATGTTCTAATAATAGTTCTATGCATATTTCCTCTGTGTGTATGTTCCAACAGCATGAATGGATGGCACATGATGGTGCAGGGTCCCATGAGAGGTTTGCCTTTTGTTGATCGTGGATATTCATGAAGTATAGTTGCATTAGAATATTCCAGAAAACTCGGATTAAGTACGGATCAGATGAGTGATGTCCCATTGTGTTGAAACAAAATGATTTTTGATAGGATTATTCAATAACTTGTAAGATATGGAACTGAAGCAGTGACAGTGTGATACAGCTACTGAATAAAATTATTCAAGAAAGAGACATGTTTGTGTCAATTTATTGCCAACCTATCCCTACCCTATTTGTAGTTCAGATTATTTTTTACTTGAGAGATATCAGGAGGGCCATTCTTTGCAGAAAAAAAATCACATTATAAAAATTATGAACTTTATGGAACGCCTTGAAGTTGAAATGGACAAATTTTCAAATGTTTCTGTCTAGCAAAAAACGAACCAAGGCAAAGATACGTAAAAGAAACTACTGACTCTATAAAAATGGGGCCACTATTCGAGGGTGCCTTTGTAAAAAAAAATGGGATTTACTCTTAAGTTACAAGGGCCGGAGGTACGTGGCACAGTAAGTTTTGGTGGCTTCGTTATTTGATTTGTCCTAGGTTAATAATAGAGAGCGCTATTTCATTTTCTCACTTTTAAGTAGAGGGCGCTTTACGCGTGTTGAGTTGCACATAACAAATACGCGCCCATTGAAAACAGTGCGAAATCGGACCGAAACAGTGCCGCCTGATGACTCTCGTAAAGAGGCTGGCTTCCTTTTTTTTCACTGGAAATTCAAGATAAAGGCCAGAAGATCACTTTTCGTTTCATTTTCATGGGGGTTTGCTATGTTTTTTTTCTATTCGCTTTTCAAGGAAGATACCCCAAAATAGCAGTAAAGCTAAGGGCATTTCTGAATGTAGCCACCCGCCTCTATCCAAAATAGGCCCCCAATTTGGGGCTTTTTGTGAAAGAACTACCCCGGACTGGATACTATCAGTCCCAAATTCGGAATTTATAGATATATTTCTATGATCTCTCCCGTTATGATTTGTCTTATTGTAGGAATTTCGTGGGGTCACAAAATATTAATAAGCTTGCGCGTAGAAATACACCGATTTGGTGGAATGCGCCACATAGCACGCGTCGTGCATGTGGCGTTGCCGACGTCCTTTTTCAACAGAGGGGGCTATATATCGGACAGGAACGCGGGCGGGAGGGACAAGGTGGGTATTGCAAAAACGTGAGGTTTTTTTCAACCACAGTAGGCCTAATGGTGTTTTTTAAAATCATATTTCCCTTTGTTATTGATAGCATTGATGGCAAGTAGCCATCGTCCTCAAACAAAACGGAAAAACAGCGTGACACCGTGAAATAAAGCTAGCATTTATTAGCATTCATACGTATACTATATTTATATAGGCCTAGGGTCATGACGTACGTAGGACCCTAGGCCAAGCCCAGGTTGGAGGTTGTCTTCATTACATTACGACTGACATCCAGGGTATAAAAGTTGTGTACAAAACGACCACAAATTTGGTTCTAATTTTTTCTTGGTTTACCTTGTTTGAAAAACTATTTTTTCACATTTAGGCCCTAAGTTCTTTCGTGGCCTTATCTATCCGTCCGGGGGAGGGTTGAATTTCAGAACAAACCATGGACTGCAAAATCGAGGAAAATAAGTGACAGACAACATTACTTTTGTAGATGTAATTCATCCGTTCTCGAGTTGTAAAGTACCCACACGTGGAATCTGAGCTGTACTGTGCACGCACTATGCGTGCGTATTTCCATTGAAGGTCTCTTGCACACCTGCTACCCGGAGGCTGTGACTGGTACCCAGCTTTCACCCACATGCCGTTCAGCCGATATACCTGTACAAAAATTGCAGTTCCATCAGATCCGGAGCTTCAAACTGACCAATGAACCCACTTTTGATTACCCCTAAAATGTTTATATTTTGTTCTGCTTTATATTTCTGTTTATAAACATAAATTTGTGACACAGCATGCTATTTTATAAGAATAACCTCGATTAGCGTGGAAGGCTTTGTATGTGCAGGGTTCTTGTGCGGGAATGAGTTCATCAATGATCTCTCTTTGAAGTGTTGAATTTGTTCGTAGAGTTTTTATTGGTTAAAGATGTATAAATGCACAATATTGTAGAGATCCGATGTTTATTAAAATGAAACAGTAACTTATCTTGAAAATTGAATAAAAAAGAGGATTACATTGTGGGCATGATGATTGTGATGACCAGGCAAGAGTGATGCTAGTCTGATTGCAAACACATTATGCAGAGGTCGGACTGGCCCACGTGTGTGTGGTAAGTAGCGATCACGCACAAAATCGTGACAAGAATATAATATAAAATCAGTGCTCTAGAATATGGGATTGCCGAGCTTTCAGTAACTGAGTACCTTCTTCAGGGCAAGCAGATTTCTTTTTCTTATTTGTAAACTAAACATACACTAAACAGACTGAATTGGTAATTTGAAGTGATGAGTTGGATTTTAAAGCAATGGACAGATAGCTAGACTGTGGAAGTTCTTAAAAATCTCCTACCGGTAATTCTCAATCATACCTCATGTAGGCCTTCATCAAACAGCTAGAAACTCAAATGCATGTGTACTTTGTAATTGTTTGGAGTCCTCTGTAGTCATAAGTGCCTTCCGATATTCTTGCTGATGTTTTTTCAGCAGTGAAGAAGTGTCGCCGAACAGTTTTGTCAATGGGCTTAAAATTCATGGGCTTGGGAGGTTCACGTTTGTGGTCATACTGGAGCTCTGTCTGGTTATCGGGGGATGGATCCCAACAATGTGCAATTTCAAAATACAGTGTACTCAATTTCAAATTCTGTCAAAATAGGTGATTTTTCGTTTTTAAAATGGGACAAATCAACAGATATGAGTAAATTGCTGGCAACAGAAATGTGCCAAAGCCTTGCTGGATAATACCCTCTCCCCTCGACCATACAGAATTTCCAGGAGTCCCTTAACTATATCGAATTTTGTGAACACCTTTTGTCTGTCTATTTTAAGTCCACCTGTTAACACATAATACATTATAAAATGGCCAGGATTTGTACAAGTCATGAGTTTTAACTTTCCCGTACTGGCCGTAGTAGACTCAGCTTGCGTGCAGGTAACTGGGCCAACTGTCCAACACATGCCACTGCCTTGCCCCCGGCTCGATGTTGCGTGTTGCGATAGTACTCATGGCTGAGAACCACATTGTGCATTATGTGAGCGTGGAAACAAGTGGATTCGGTTGGACTTCAGTTTTGCTGGTTCCAGTCAGAACATGTACTTTCAAGGTGCATGTACGCGGCACACTGGTAGGAAGGCATTGTGGGAAGGAAAAAGGAGCAAAGTGTGTCCCTTTTTCCATCCCACAATGCCTTTCTGCCTTTGTACAAAATCACCCATGTAGTATTAGCGCTAGGCTTATGCCGACAGACTGAGAATTACTATGCCTGCGAAGAGGTCTGCATAATATGGATGGCTGCTCTGTTCTCATTTCTAACTGAAGCACAACCGGGTTGATTTTACATACATGTTTATGTATCTCATGTTCATGTACTGTATCCCCCATTTCGACAGCTTGATGAAGGTCTAAAAATCTAGACATGTATTAAATGTGGACTGAACAGAAATATTTTAAATGCTATTCTAAATGAATTTTTTCTTAGAAAACATTTGGCCATGGACCATTTACCCATAGAGCTACAACCCTTTTTACCCAGGGATGTGCAACCGTGAGCAGCCCCATTGCAAACACATGTGCGACCTTGGTTCCATGCGTGTTACGGATTGTTATTACCCCCACAGCTAGCAGGCGTTCTCGACTTTCTCGAAAAAAATTCCCGACCACATGACATGCATTGCAGCATTTACAGTGCAGCTGTGGTTATGCTGAGACGACGAACCGACGCGGTGCTTAATCTATTCGTTTTGACGAATAAATCTTCATTTATTGATTTCAAGCAGAAACGAAGTTTTAATGAGGCAAATTTCCCCAATTCTGTGGTACACTTTTCTCAGAATTTATAGGATGAAATATCTTGAGCAACATATTTTCAGAAAGGGTGTACCCTGACTTAAAATATTACGAGAAAACAAAGTGGTAGACAGGAATATATGTTTTATTATTAGAGATAACCCAATTTAATTTCTGCTTTGATATTGTGCCAGCCGTAACACGCATTGAACCAACTCTGAGCTTAAGTTGCACATCCCTTGGTAAATGGTCTGTGATTTGGCATTGTGAAGGCATCATTGTTTGATTTTCTAATGGGCAATTGTAAATTTGGATGTAAGAGAGATTCCAGTTATGACCATTGTAGGAATCCAGGTGATGTTGAGAGTCCCTGATATGATGATGGTGGTGGTTGATCTGGTGTTTCTTTGCCCACCTTGGCCATTGCCTGCTTGGTTTTCAGCAGCAGTGGGTCTGGCTTGATTGCAAGCCATTAGCATGATGTGTGTATACAGGATGAATATGATTGTCAGCATTAGAGTAGCAAGTGTAACAAAAAGATATGTCCTCGAGTCATCTTGTAGTCCCAGACACATGTAACGGTAACTGTGTCGTACATGTAAATCCTGTTTATCAGAAAAAAGATCAAGAATACCAAAGCCCATGAAGTGCATACAGTGATCTTGGATCTGAACTCAGTCATCAGTGAAGGGTACTGCAGAGGATAGGAAATAGCAATGTGACCATCTACTGTCAGTAGAAGTGAAGTACCACTCAGTGCATCAAACACTAATATGAGAACAGCAGTTGCCACAGGGAGAAAATCACCCAGCAGCCAAGAACCAACAAATAGTTCCCCCGGTAAAAGAGACTGATTATACCATGACCAAGATCTGACAGGGTGAGAGAAACCATGAAGTGGTTGGTTGGATGCTAGTGACATGCTTTAAGGGGAAAAGCATCAGTGGATTCAGAAGAAAAATCAGGAGATTTGACAGTTCAGTAAAAAACTTAACAAAATTCCAGAATGGTGGTGTTTAATAGTGTTTTGAGCTCTCCATTTGTAGAGTTGGGGATGGTGTGAAGTTGTGCAATATCTGTTTTTTCCATGGTTGCTAGAAATGCTGACACTGAAACGTCCGCTGGAAAAACAGATTGATATTCAATATGCCATTGCCTTCTTATTCACAGCCACAGAGTGAGCTCAGTTAGTGGGAAGGATTTGCTCATGAAATACTACTCAGTTCAGTTTGATCCAGGAAGAGAGGTTGGCGCTGTCCAAGAATCAATCTCAGGTCAGTATGTGAGTCTCTTTGCCTCATACAACATGTAAAAGTCAGCAGGATCTAAGAGCAGTTTCTGATGACAACTTAACAATTTCAGATGCAGTTGCATTGCCAGAAGAAGAAATCTTTGACATTTGCTAGATCCGTATTATTACAGATTCTAGCTTTACAATGTCCCTTTTGCCAACTCGTGCCGAGCAATCATATGTACATGTATCATCTCTCCCCTACCTACCGGGTACAGTACAAAATATATTCATCAACAGCATGGTTCGGGGTCTGAGTGCATAAAAAAGACATTAAGATCAAGCTTGTTTGTCTGAAGCAGCCTGATTCACCTGGGTGACTCAGTGACTGACAGTGGAGGACTTACATGTACTCCCTCTCCCACTCCCCTCTGATGGCTGTTGTAGATAATTCCTGTAGAGAGGGATTTTTGTCTTATGGCTTGCTCACCACTAACAACTTCACCCTTTCAATATCAATGTGACATATGTATGTACTTGACAAGACACCACAACCCTGGTTTATACCAAAGTTACATCCAGTGGCCAGTGATTTGCTTTCATGTTAGGATTTGTTTTTTGTTTCTGGTACATGTACATGTACTGGAACCAGCTTGACTGACATCTGCACTGTGCACTGTTACCATTGAAAAGATTAAAGAATTTGAGAAAAAAGGCATTGGAAGAGTCCAGATCCAATTTCAGTAGAATAGCATTTGATCATGTGAAAACCTTGCAATTTGGTGTCTCAGTCTGTCAAGAAAGTGACCAAAATATTTTCACTTTTGCAGATAGCCATGTCTTCTCACTTCCTGCCACTGAATCGAAGGATTATCAAACGTGTGTAAAATGCCGGTGCATGTATATGGTATAACCATTTGGCTAAATTGTAATTGTTAAAGCTTTCATAATTCAAGTACATGTTACATATGTGCATGTATATAGAATTTGTGAGGACCAGTTGCACTCCACTTTGTTGGAGCACAAAATTTAAACAACCCTTGAAGGGTATGATTTGAAATTAATGCAAGATGTTCAAATTTGCCCTAAAATTTAACACAAGAATCTGTGGGATGGACGTTGGAAGCTGTCAGATACGGTAGTACATTGTGCCTGTTCCTTTTATACATACATGTACATTAGTAGATTTTAACTAGCCACATGTATTTGAGGAAAAGAAAGCTTGTGTGAAAGGGTAGCTAGATTTGTCCATGTCGTGCATGTATCGGTACATGTACCACTGTTCGATGCTAGCGATGAGGTGGGCTTCTTCCCAGTAGATGGTGTGGTCTTCGGCGTGGGAATGCTTGATGATGGCTAACTTCTCATAGTCCCCCTCCCTGCCATGGGCTTTGTGTTCTTT
>NW_019091378.1:1644915-1669684 GCF_001949145.1 Acanthaster planci | reverse complement strand
GCTACTGCTGACTGAAGAGAGATGCCCGCAGATGCCCAAATCCTCAATATGCAAAAAGTAACACTGAAGGTGGCGATTGTGAGAGTCAGCATTTGGCCTACATTCTATGGCTCTCGTCACAAGAACTTAAGTCCTCCAGACTAACCCCTCATCACTGCTGTACTTGAACACCTCAGCAGTGGCATGGAATTGGGTACATCTGTGGTTAGCTGCTCTCACATAATCTCATAAAGACCTAGGCCTACAGTGGATGACTGCAAAGCCTTGATCTTTCAGCACTTGTTCTTTCTTGCCAGCCATTTGGAGCTGGAGAAGCAACCCTGGTACATGTAGGTTTTGAAATAATTCTCCACCCAGTATGTCCAAATCTGGCTTTATAGTTTTGAACTTGTTATAGACAGCCACAATCTTGTAAGGGAGCTGTTCTTTCCATTACCGAAGTCTGTGTGGAAACTGCTCTCAGCTTCACAGTAGTGGGCCATCACCACTTGCCACAATCACACTACCTGACAGAATCAGATTTTGATGGTTTCCTTTGCTAGGCTTACAGGTGTTACATGTAGAGAAATTTATACAATTACTCATTACTATGAGGGTTTATAACCAACTTCCTGTAAAGGAAGGTGTAAGCATCTTGACTTCTCTTCCAACTACAGTAAGAAACGTAAAAAAAGAAGTGGGAAACTACATGTATGATCATAACATGGCAACCAAGAAAATCTTATCCAAGTGTTTGAAAACACGTCAAATAAGCATGCATAATTAAATAATGGAAAATGTACTAAAAATACTACCACAGTACTACAAATTTAAACAATGCAACCATTCTTTTACTTTAACCCCTGAAAGTGCACCCATGCTTCATTTAACTTTCATTTTTGTTTTGCTATTTTAAATTTGTACTTTAGAGCCTTTTTGGTTTCAATCCAATGTACATGTAAATTTCCATGTTCATTAGCAAAACTGTGATGTCATTCCAAGTACTGGATCTTAAACTGCTGGAAATTTGCATCGTAAATTTCTGTCTTTAGCAATTGTTGTGGCAGTATATGGCAACAAGCCAGTGAACAACCTTCTCTCAGAAATGTTTTGGATGAGAAAATTAGTGGTGCCGAATTTTAATACGAAGGCCTGCAAATGATCAGTGGCTCGTTTGATTTACACTACAGCACCCTCACTTGTACAGAAAAGCTTGGACAATTTGTGTGTGTGTTGAATAACATGCACCTTTCAGCTACACTTCACTCTAAAAGGTTTCAATTTTTTCATGAGATGAAGAATATTCACAAGTGAGCTAAGTCAGTCTGACAAAATTCATTGCATGCATCCTTTAACAAGGTAATGATTTTAAAAGATGACATCATGCATACAATTGCAGATACAGTGCTTTTTCCAGCGAAATGAAAATGCAGTTTTGATTAAGCTCAATAGTTTTCAGACAAAGTAAAATGTTGAAACAGATCGCCACAAAATTGGAGGGTTCATTTTGCTCATTCAAATAAAATAATAAATATTACGTGTATAGTATCTTGCAGAAAACATTAACCATAACAGTCCTGAAACCTCCAATTCAGTAAATAGGGTTAAATGTTTAAAACAAGTACTATTGGTAAAACATAAGGAAAACTAAGCCAGAGATTGTTGGCAAAATGTAATATTCTGAAACAGTTTTTTGTCATAAGTTAGTTCCTGTACACTGATTCTAGAACACTGAGGACAATGGGTGTGTACAAAAGAGTACTTTAACTGTCATTTTTGACACTGTAATTCCAAAAGGTGTGCCCAAATGTGCTTCACCTAGAAATACACCAGTTAACTCATATTCCATCACAGAGCATGTGTGGTGTCAAAATAATGGTGTCAATAATCATCAATCTCATTGCCCTCAAGAATTTACTTCAAATAGCACGAGTCAGATTTTGCAATAACTACCTCAATTCCCCCCCCAGAAATGACAATGGAATCTTCCCAGTCAGAATTACATGTCTAAACATTTATAAAAATTTTAATGTCCTCCAGTCTCCAGCTATTTGAAATAAATTCTCCACATGATTCTCCATTCTAATGTCGATACATGCATGTTACACACGTGACATTTTTCCATGAAACCTGGACAAAGTCATATTCATGTGCACATTCATAATGACGTTGAAAAGTTTTTAAAATAGGAGGTACATGTATTTGTTGTTTGAAGTGACATACATGTATGTGTTTAATTAACATCAGTAGCTTTCTTGCCTGGGAATGGTATTCAGATCCAAATCCATAATATCTTTTTTCAATTAATTGTGCATTTAAAATAAGGATTTTTCATTCTCCAAAGCCCTAATACTGGTAGAATTTTGTGAATAGACACTCTTATCTGTCCAAGTTTTGTGGAAAAATGCTACATATTTGCAAAAGAATGACTGAACAAAGAAACATTTACTTAGTGAGATACTCTACACGCAAGAAAAAGACCTCCAGAAAAAAGGGGGAAAAGATACCTTGAAATGTTTGCTATTTTTTTCATTTGAAAACACTTTCCTTATAATGAAATGAATAGAAACCTGCAAAAGTCACACGGCAATAGGTGAAATCTCAGGATTAATCCACATACATGTACATATAAGTATGGTCAGTGTTTATCATATGTGAAACCATGCACGGTTGGAATAGAAAATAATCAAGGAAATATGACAATGTAAACCGCAATGAACCACAGCTTGGAAAAGTAACACAGACGTAATTCAAGACGTAGACATCATCTGCCAATTTTTGTGCTTCACTTCTCAGACAATAACAGAGAAATAGGCTTTACACTGGCATGACCACTACATGTATTGTGCATGTACATGATTTCATCACTCACGTTTTGACAACTCATTTTTTGAGCAACGTTTTCAGAATATTCAAAGATGACAATGAAAGTATTTTGCATGTAATAACAACCGAGGACTCTTCGGCAAAAATAGCCTTCAACATAACTGAGGACTTATAACTCATTTCCCAAATTATGTTTTTCACCTATCTAATCCAGCTTTTTGGTTTGAAATAAAAATTGCTTGGCAACTCCTGATGTGAGCACATAAATGTACAAAAACTTTCACTTTCTCGAAAAACAGCAATTCAAAAGCAGTTCCTCTTTATAGTTCTCCTCAGACATGAATTTATACACGGGGCCTTAATGAAATTACAGTAAAGAATTGAGAAACAAAAGAAGAATTCATAGGTTTGATTCAGGTATTTTAGGAAGAGAAGGAAGTGAAGAAAGTGACTATCCCTAGCTGCCAAACACCAGGAAAGCACTGCAATTTTCTCATTGCTACAAGGATTCCTAATATTACTTCACACAATCTGAACTCTTTTCATTGTGAGAAGTATTATGCCTCTGGCATTATTGACAGGCACTTTTTATGGTTTGTTTTATTCAGTCTTGCTAAAGCATTAAGCATAGTGCTCGATAGTTTGAAAACAGTGTGTGGTGGTACCGGTAGAGCCAAAGTTATCAAAAGATTTTTGTCATTGAGAGTAACAGCCCCAACTGGATCTCATTCTACCTGATTGTACTGTACATGTACAACATATTGTACACAATTTGTGCTTCCAGGTGCTGTAAGGAAACCAATTTCCAGTTTGATTATAGATTCTTCAGTCCTCAAAAGACAATGATTCTACATATTTTTGCCTATCAATGGTTTTATTAGTGTACCGTCATTTTGGAACAATTGATTTGACAGCTACGGTAAAATCATAATTTTATGGCATTTCAGAGTCAAGAGCCAAAAAATCCTTGCTGGAAAAAGTTCCATATCTATTTTAGTTTCAATCAACATGGGCTTGAACCAAAGAAATTAAAAGCTTGCTCTCTTTTGTCCCATTCCGTAATTACTCTTGGTATCCTCTTTATTGCTAATATCCTGGCTCCTGCTGTAGTGCACTGAGTTCTGAACGATTTGACATCTATAAAGATGATGGAGTGTACCCAGCTCCCTCCAAACTAAGCATGCTATATGGATGACTGTGAAGGACTCCAGTGTTCATTTTGGCCCCCATCTACATGTAACAAGCATTGCATAAATGCTGCAGAAGTCAAGGGGCCCATTGTTTTGCTGCCTTGATCCAAGCAAAACCCTTCTTTGTCGGTAAGAACAATCTTCTGTCATTTTCTGTCAAAACACAATTACTGAAGTATCTGCTATACTTCAGGTTCTTCAAATTGATGTCAGATTTGAAATTTGTTGCTGTATTCATCTGAAATGAGTTATCCACTTGCTGCCAATTAATTTTCCACCTGACAGTACTTGGAATTTTTGGACAAAATGTCCATAGATTTCAGCATGCTCTGTTCAGTTTGGATGGAGTAGGTTACTCTAGGAGTAACTGGAATGAACTCACCCAATGATGCCCTATTCAGACTACATGGGAATGCAGCAGGTCTCAGGTTGTCTGATGTTGCTTTGAATGGCAGCAGCGTTCAAGCATGTATCACCACCTGTGAAGAAAATACAATCAATCATCAGTGATCTAATGATGAATAAACTTTGAAAACATCTTTCCATTTTTTGTTGTTTCCTTGCTGGTCCATTGCAAAATCTGTGGGAAACCATTTTCTTTACGAGTATTTTCTGACAAAAGCTTAAATAATTTAAGGCTCCCATATTTTCATCTTTGTAATCCATGCCTTTGTCATGACTGACAGCCTCTCTTACAAGCTCAAATATCAGAGATGCCACTTTTCCGATTTTAATCGGAAATATGACTTTTTGGAAATATGTTTAAATATTGACCTTTGACACATGTAAATCGCTTGTCATGGACAGCTCGATGCCTACCAACTACCGTCATGACCATAAGGCTGCATACTTCCGATCATGTCATGTTTGTATCTTTTTGAGTAAAAAACAGCAGGCTGGCCTACATGTAGGCTGCAATGATCACGAAAGAACTTTGTTTTTATAGCCAACTACACGATGAAGATGCACGTTGTGTACATGCACGCAGACCCCTGCCATTAACCCTAACACTCCTCAGTCCTCCAACAGGTGAAGGATTGAGGAGTTAATACGTATAAAACCGACACCGTGTGATTTTCCAAATTTTTGGCATAGGCTAGTGGCATCTCTGAAATATAAAACAAGGTGTTGAGGCATCTTTATCAAACAGCCCTCCGCATTCTACCATAGTAATGGTGGTGTTGAGCCACATTGAGAGTTTTCATTCAATCTGAGGAACTATCCACTCTCCCCATTCTGTACATTCCAGCATAGAGTTTGAAGGAAGAACTGTGCTTACCTTTTGGGGGACCTTGATAGAAGCTCTGTGTCAACCTTCACAAAAGCACCCTGTCTATCAGCCAGATTGTCAAATCTAAATGGGAAGATACTGGTTGAAGAAAGTGACAATAACATCTCTCTGGAAAGATATCAAAATCAAGGGAGACTGAGGAAGAGCTTCACTCCTAAAATGCACTGCAAAAACAGGGCTGCCATGTTGGCATTACTGTGTACATGTACCAAAAAGACAAGTCATTCATGCTGTACATGGCCTGTGTACAGCATGCTTTACACTGCACAGCACAGTGCCACTGACTCCACATTCAAGCCTATTGTTCTGATTTCCACACCCTGCAATGCCCTCACAAAAGAAAAGCCCTCTGCCTGAGAACCAAGACCAATCAGAAAGCAGGAGTCTTTCATGGACCAATCAAGGCTCCCCTACCCTGAATTTACAGCAAGAATTTAAATAAATTCAAAGTGGTACTCTAATTATGAAGACAATTATCATAAATCTACAGTTTCAGTTAACATGATCCAAACTATGAATTGTGTCTCAAAATACACTGTAATATATTCCATTCATAAAGAGAAAAAATGGTTCAATAAGAGCTTTTGAATTACGCGGGGTGGGCAAAAAATGAAGAAAGGGTGATGATGTCATAACACATGCTATGACCCCGCGTGACGTATATGTTGGTAGACTGACCATGTGACTGACCTTTGCCTTTCATGTGTTCGAACAAATGCAGCCGGATATGGGGCCTGCATTATTCGTGCCTGTTATCTGTAGCGCCACAGACCCTATACGACTGGTATCCTGGGTTTGTGTGTATCATTTTATTCCAAAATAGTGCCCCAACGAATGGTCAGCACCTTTTCGTGGCATTGATATATGGAACTATATTTGGAGAATAAAGTACCAGACCATTCTTTGCATGCCATGGCACGCAAATGTTCCCAAAGCCATTCTTGTCTTGCGAGTTTCTCTCTGTTACTTTGTGCTGAATGTTCAATTTTATGCCGTATTTACTGTCTGTTTCTGCCTGTTTCCCCACACTGTTGCAGACCTGCCAATAGTTTCAGAAACTCCAATGCGTGAGATTGTTTTGTCCGATTGAAACCCATGTCCATTAAAATGCATAAACATATCGTGATGTCATAAATAGAATAAAATATTCATGGTGTGTTTTTGGTGGCTGCACCAGGACATCGTGGAAAAATCCAGTTGTACATGTAGCTTTCCTGTCCTTTGCAAAAGGGGAAAGTGTACAACAAAGTTGGGTTTGCTTCGTGAACAATACACAGTTAGACCTCGTCCTCACTGAGTGGTCCAAGGTGTGTTCTGCACACTTCAGCAACGAGTATGTCGACTGTTCATACCGGACGAAAATTAGTCTCAATACTCCTAACAAGTTCAAGTTAGCAGAAGGGGCTGTACCTAAAATCAAGGCCCAGTCAATCTCAGAAAGCACAACCACAAGTCATGATGTTGACTGCACTGAAACATTGGGCGGTGAAAAGCAGGGTCAGGGCGAAAAGTCGGCAGGAACATTCCAAAAGAGGCAGAGGGCCAGGGTATGTCGTATTCACTACTGAGCATAGGCTGCTGGTTTAGCCAAAGCCGACTTGTTTAAAAAAAAAAAAAATGAAAAATGGGGGGAAATATGAAGGAGAATGAAAATAAGGGTTGCCACTCTGCTACTAACGTTATTTGGACATGCTGGAGTGAGAGAAGTTGGCACTCGGGTCTTCAAACATTTTTACCATGTTTTACAGTCCGGCCTAAGCTACTGCATTTTGGGGGAGCCCCAAGTAGTGCTGCATCCTTCTGCCACTACGTTTTTTTTTACATACCATTTTAATAAATGTCTGTCATGCCAGTTGATGCTCTGAAAAAAACTGAATCTGGGACTGAAAAAAATGTTCACATTTTGATGTTAAATACTTTAAAAAAAATTCAATTCCCTTTTGACTTTGTATCCAATGATGATTGTAAGGCCTTGCCAACAATGGTGCACTATTTTGTACATATTGATTTCTGAATTTTGTTAAATTATCCTCTTTCAAACACTGCATGTGGACCATTTCGTTTCAGATTCCTGCAACCTACCATCCTCAAGGACTGTCCTCAAGGACTATTGGTCATGATCTCCAGTCAGCTACAATCCATGGTTCGGTGAGATGTTTGCCAGGGATAGATTTGAGGCCATTTATCACTCTATGTTGCATGCTTCTGCCATTTATGCTAAATCAAAGGACAAGATTGAACCCTTTGTGAACACTCTTGTTGAAAGGTTCCAGTCTGCTTTCTACCCATTCACCAGTGTCTGTATTGATGAGATGGGTGATTGGCTGGAAGGGGAGATGGAAGTATAAGCAATACAGCCAATCAAAGCCACGCAAGCATCATATAAAGACCTTCGGACTTTGTAACAGTTCAACTGGGTACCTGTACAATCTCCTTGTTTACATCGGTAAAGAAACATCCTTCAACAAAGATGCTACAACTGGACAGTCAGAAAAGGTTTTTCAGTACCTATTGAAGAACCATGGAAAAGGCCACCATGTATTCGCAGATCGGTACTACACAAGCTACAGCCTCATCTTGGCTCTGTCAGAAGAGGCTGCTGTCCATGTGGCCAATGATGTACCCCGCAATCATGTCGGACGATCACGCTTAGGCAACTAGGCTATAGAGCATGCCTGCGAGAACGCTTAACTTGCTCCCCCCTCACTAGCACTACCATGAACTGCTCTCGAAATCAATTATGCTGTTTATGTAAAGGTTTTTTTATTGTTTCCCGCACCAGCAGTTGGGGCATTTTTTTAAATAATGGAAAAATTAATATTTGCACGTCTGTCAGAAATGAAGAACGAAAAATGGACCAATACAATAGAGCCTTTTATGTGCTTTCATTGCCAGTATCAAGTCATTCATGCGATTGGACAAAGGATTTAGAAAATATGATGTTTGTGGTTGACTGGCCAATCACCACTGCCGTTGTAAAGTAGCGCGGTACCAATATCACAGATGCATGGAAATATGGCATTGTCCATGGGCACGGATGACCTAGGATTGTCATGATTATGTGGTTGAAGACCCCGTCATTTTTTTTTTCTCGTCGCTCCCTATATTTTGAAATGCTTAAGCAATATTTTCTCATGATAATGACCTCACTTTTTATTTATACAATTTTTTTTTCTATTTGGGCCCATGATACAGGTGCGGCTGCTTTAGTACCACATTATTTTCCTGTGATAATAGATACAGCATTATTTTGATCTTTACTTCCCTTTGAAAATATTCTCCAGAGCCCTGAATTAAAACAAAAGGAATCTGGACTAGGCCTACACAATACTTAGGACTAAATGTAAAAACCATCAGGGTAAACAGCCTCTAGAATGAGAAAATACAAAAAAGGAATCATGTCGGAATCAACATGGAGATTCAAACCCGCTCACCTTCAGTTTGCAAACCATCATCCTTATGTGCATGGTGAGCCACTGCAGAAATATGCCATATTTATAAACCGGAAAATAGCGGGGTACATGTATGAATGCTGTATCAATTCTGTAACAGTTACTATTTTTTTAATTGGTGCAGTACATGAGAAGAAATGCCACATTCTTTACTTTTTTTCCTGTAAATGACCCTGCACATGAATCAACATACTTTTACAGCTGCAAGTGGTGTACTGTTGAATGTTTGTGCAATTAAAAAAAAGGAACTTTTTTTCCGACCAAAAATCCATCCAGCTTGGGCACGGTTGCCATGTTTATTTTCACAGTGTGGAAGTTTGCATCATCGTCATCTATTTTACTGAATAATATCCCTCAAACTTAAAATTTCTTGCTCCGTCTCAACCAAATTAATCTTGCAGACAGTTAGCATGATGTTATTATCATGTAACTGAGTGGGTTTTTAATTTTTCATTTTTGTTTTAGGAAAGGAGTACTAAACCACACACAATGCCCATTCTTTGATTACTTTTAATGAACCAACTTTGCTTTCTTTGCGGAAGACTAATGGGTAACAATATTTTTGGGCTTTCCTCTATTTTCTAATTTTTCAGATTTATGTATTTGTTTAAAAAGTTGCACCATATTAATGTGTATGGGGGAAAGTGGAGTGCACATTCAGTACATGGTGTAGTTCTGACTATTCCCTTTTTATTCTGAGGAATGGATCCTTTTTATTTTGAGGCAGAATATTGGTAGCACCTATGTGTATGATGGTATGATGTACGTGAAGAATTTAGTTGGCTCTTTTTGTATTCTCAATGTCCAGAGGAATTTATTTTCATGTTGGCGACAAAAGAAATGTCAAGTCGATTAGTTTTTGTTCATACATAGTGAAATTTGTTAGAATAAAAAATGGAAACCTGGTTAAGTTTGATGATTGTACATTGTGTCAGTGATTACCAATTTGTACATGTACATGTAGGTTGGTTGTATCAGTCAGGTGCACTGGAGACAGAAAAAACACCCTTTTATAATAAATGGTATCAATATATAAAAAAAAAAGATTTTTAAAATGACCATGTAGTCTGATCGTTCAAATAAAAAAATGTGGGGGTGTATTGGAACTATTGTAAATAATTAGTGCATGTATCTGCAAGGTGGTGTTTATAGTTGTGTGAAATTGTTGCTGTTGGACAAAAAAAAACTTTTCATGTATGTCTCCTTCAACAGAATTTTCTTTTATTTAAGATAATTTGAATTTTGAAGTATTGCATTTTTTTAAAGTATACAATAGAAAGTACATGTAGATATTTTTCTCGATATATAATTTCACATTAAATGTTAAGTAATTGCAGAAGTTATGAATAAAAATAGAACTGAAATGTTTATTTACATTAGGTTTCCCCCCCCCATCCGAATACGCTTTCAGGGTTGTTTTTTCATAAGCCTTCGGGGGCATACACTGAGCATGCAGTGTTAAATACAAGTCGGGCAAGGCAAAATCCCAAAATATAATTTACATCTTTCTGGTGCAAATCTATCTTAACAATATTTCTAAGAGTAATTTCTAGTTTGAATATTGAGTACATAATACAGAAGAATGATGACGTGTAGGAATTAATATGAAGATAAAACAAACAAGGGTTGTAATAACTTCATTTTGTGAAAGTCCTATGACTGAACAAGGTGAGATGAAACTTAAGATAGGATATATGTTAGCATACATGATTTACATGTATTTTAAAGTTTATCTATAATTACCATTATCAGGTGCCAAAGTTAACCTTGTGATTAATGTCGCTGAATCTTAAATACAGGTTA
Organism: Acanthaster planci; assembly: GCF_001949145.1. Next base: position 1,659,143 of record NW_019091378.1, on the reverse strand, counting down.
ACGGGAATTGCTGGATGTTGCAGCTGCATTGTGGAGTGATGCATTAGTCAAGGGGCATTGTGCGGAAAGAGTAACTGTATAATTTGTGTTATTTACATCTGGTGTACTTTGTTTGTGCTTGCAGATCATGGTGAAGATGCTCAAAGGTTTCCTGAAATAGAAGGCTCTAACATCGAGAAAAGTATCGTAAGAGTTAATAAAGGCCCCACAATTTTCAAAACTTCCATAGTTTTCATGTCTATCTTGTAAATAGCGATCTCACATCGCAAAAAAATATGAAGCGTGCCCCCGCCCCCCAAAAACCCCCTTTTGCTCCGCAAGCATGAGATTAGGCGATGACGTCATCGGCAGAACACAGCATGCAGAGCACAGAAGCGCACATGGAATTGTGCACACGCACGTACACGCATTCCTTCGTTTAAAGTGCATTCAACGAAAACATGGCAGAACGGAGCAGTTCATCGGAATCGTCGTCGGACAGCGAAGTAGATCGCGATTTTTCCTACGAATCGTATTCCGATGATAACAGAGACGAGGCTGGGCAAATAATGCCGTATATGTACAAACCAGAGGTTGAAAGCGACGATGATGATGGTGAGCATGAAATTGCTGGTGTGGACTACGACAATGAAGGACGGCTCAACAACATCAACTGGTAATTTCACTAAGCCTTATACGTGTAAATTGGTCGTTCGCGCCACAACCTTGGATCTCTTCCAAAACTTCTAGAAACTTTGTAGTCGTCAGGTTCAGGGCCTGGAATGGTCCTGTGGATTTGCTGAATTGTACCATTATCTAGTGTTTTTCTTAAAGTTATTGACATTTTTATGGAGACCCTCTCGGCAGTGATTGAGTTCGCTTTTAGGCTGTCAGGTGTGTCAGCAAATCTTGTTCCTATATGTTGATATGTATCGGTTTTTGTATTTTGTGTTAGTTTTTGTACCCCGAGAAAAAATAAATGAAATGAAAAGATGGGGAGAATCTGTGTACAAAATGAAAGTCCAACACAAAACAGGCAGCCCAACTAGAAAATGAGCTTGACAACGAAAGTTGTAAAAGAAGAAAGTTGGAAAATGAGTAGAACGATATAGGGATTGAGCTGAAAAATGCCAAGGAAGAGACCAAAGAATTACAAAGGAAACTGCAGAGATAACCGAATCCAGTAAAGCGCTAATGAGGAGAAAGAGGTCAGAGCAAAGGGAAGGCTTGTTACAATAAATCACTGAAACGACATCATAAAGATCAAAAATTCAAAATGGTTCAAGACGTGTTTGGAAACCTCAGCAACATGGGATGTCAGGCAATACATGTGAATGCCCAATTCCAAAATGATGAAGGCCAAGTTGTCCATGTAGTTTGCAATGAACCAAATGTCCCAGTCCAGAATACAAAGAGCAAAATGACTCGAGAAGAAATGATGAAATGATATTCATTATGGACTCCTTTAACATTGGATATGAAGCATACCATGAAATTGCCCAAAGTGTTAGTTCCCTACCCAGAATGTGTAATATAAAGAACAGAAAACGCGAACTAAACAACACGTTTGAAATAAAGACTTTGGTTGGAAAGTACAGGGGTGTATTTAAGTCACTGGCTGGTTACCTGGTTCAAACTTTGGGTAATCCTTCAAATATGCATCTTATTTAGGATGGAACAGTGAAAATAAAGCTAAAGGGGGATGGGACACGAACAAGAACCAAAAAAAATCTAAAAAATGTGACTTATACATGTAGTATCATTGGTGACGAACATTGTCGGTCAGAACATGGGAATTACCTGCTTGCTATAGTGCAATGCCCAGAGACAGGAGAATGTATACAAGAAGCTTTGAGGGAATTGAATGAGGAGTTTAATAGTTTGGATTCCATAACACTTGGGGAAAAGGTGATTAGCATTGAAAAGTTCCTCGGCGGTGATCTAAAATTTCTCAATCAAATCACTGGCATAGGAGGTTTTGCATCTACATTCTCCTGTCTCTGTCCAAAACTTGAACGGGCAGATATGACTAAAATTTGGTCAATGGCAGATACAAGTAAGGGAGCAAGAACGGTCAACCCCCAAAGAAGACTCGTAGCCGGCGACCAAGCCATCCTCAGGCACTCTCAGGCAACTTGAGTTCTATAAGAACGATTTACTGTACCAGCTGCAGATGATCTGGGACACGCTCCTCCAGAGATGACTGACCAGTTGGAACGCAGCCAAACAGCTTGCCCTTGATGAGGCCATGATCAAGTACAAAGGCAACCAGGCACAGGTCTATTTTTAATGCCCTTCAAGCCAACAAAAATGGGGTTGAAGGTCTATGCCATCAGCGAGGCATCTTCTGGCTACCTCATCACCATGATGACACATTCATTAAGCAGACAGAAGATGCAGAGCATCTTCATGAAGATGATGGAGCCATTCTTTGGCCGTTACCATCACCTCTTTTGTGATAAGCTGTATACCTCGGCATCCCTTGCAAAAGAGCAGCTGAAAAACGAGACATACATCTGTGGGGAAGTCAAACAGTCATCCAAAGCCTCCCTGTGGATTTCTCTAATGAGGCGGAGATCAGCCCCCACTTGGACAGAGTCATCAGAGGAGATCATTCCAGCAAGACACCAAGTGACCCTCTCACTGTTAGGACATTCCATCAAAAAAAGCAAAATTCTCATTGAAATTAATTAATACAAATCTCAAAACGACTTGGCTCTTTTTCTCGACAAATTGAGCCAAAATTACGCTCTTTTCGACTTATCTGGTGATAAACCTACTTGGTTATTTTAATCTTTTTTTGCTTTTTTATCAAAATTGTATTAATGTTTTTCCTTAATTGAGATACAAGATTTAATAATGTTCTTTTCTTACCAACTTTAAAGCTTGTCCCTCATCAGAGATAATTTCCATGGAAAGGATTAAATAAGTGTTAAATTTCTTATTTTAATTACACGTATATTTCTTGTTAGTTTTCTTTTCCAGTTAATTTCATCTGTGTAATTTTTTGGGGGGAATAAAGGTTGAATGGAAAAGTGAAAAAAAGTGTTTGTTTGTTTGTTTGTTTGTTTTTTGTTGTGGCAGTGTGCTTGTTTTTTTCAGTGATGTCTGGTCAAGAAGTAGTCGATTTCTGTAGGCTATGTGGAGTTTTGAGGTGTCAAGAACCACATAGCAATCCCATAGAAAAAGGAGGAAGTTGCACATATAATTAATGCTGGATTGAACATCATTGTTGTTGAAGATGTTGTAGGGTGCATCCACCCTGTATATGCAGACCATGTGATATGAAGCTGAGGAGATGGTGGGAAGCTGCAATGATGAAGAAGGCCACACTCAACATCAAGTTGGCAGAGTTTTCTAAAGGTAGAAGAGAGAGCTCCCTGGTCACGAGAATCAGGTGGGAAGAAGCAGCTTGCAACGCAGGTCTCAACACATGGTCAACAGATGGGCGGTTGCAGATTATGAAGATCTACGAAAAGGGCATGACATCTGCATTTTTCACCATGCTCCCTGATTTGTCGTGGTTGCAGGGATCATGGTGACAAGACCTATCTGTGTGTTGTGGCCATCCCAGCATACTGACAGAGGGACAATTCACTGCCTTGACAGCGCTGTTCATGTGCGTAGGCAACAGAGAGTATATGCAGGGTTCGCCCAATGTACAAACTTGCATATCAGGCACGATACGCAATTATTTCTGCACGATGCGCAAAAAGGGGCCGAAACCCATTTCTTCATCCCCAATACGCACAATATAATTATGATAGTATGGCTCAGAATTATCTTACATAATGCAGATTGCATGTCTGGAAAATCTAGACAAAAAAGCAGTTAATAGTGCACGTTCCATTGTTATCATCTCTGATGACTCTAATGCTCCTGAAGCTGTGTGTGACATGGAGTCTGACAACAAGGGGATGATGAGCCTGCTGGGGACTGCGATAACATGGAGGACGATGAGCCAGCCACAGACAGTGACGGCCAGGGAGATGATGAGTCCGCTGGTGACATGGGGGACGATGAGTCTACTGGCAACAGTGTCAACCTGAGGGATGACGATGCAGCAGGGGATAGCATCAACTCAAAGGGCAATGATGCAGCAGGGGACGGCGATGAAATGGGGGGTGATGAAGGTACCGAGGACAGTGTCGACCTCTGGGTTGATGTGGCTGATTCTACGAGGAATACAAAGCTGTTGAAACATCAGCACAACAAAATACAAACCTGTAAATACCTGTCTTCCTCTGATGTCTGCAGGATGCCTCTAAGCTGTCAAACTACTCTTAATTTTGTTATTTCAATGCATCAAGAGAGTATTTATTTAAATAAATAAGTCTACTTCTTGGCCTCAACTCCTTTCATTGTTACTGGATATCCTTCAAATGAAGTTAGGCATTTAGAAGGTTGGTCAATCCAACAAATTCAGCGAAAAAAAAATTTCTTGCAGAAACTGTTCAAGCATTGAAGTTTATTCTGTGAGTTTTTCAATCAATGGTAGCAGCACGAAGAGGATTATCACGGTGCGAAAGGCATGTGTTTCCGAAAATTTCATACCCAAGGAAACGCGTGCAGTGTTTGCACCCAGTCGTTTCCTCTGCCAGTTTACTAACCCTGAATCGGGCAACGGAATTCATAGTAACCGTTCTTGTATGTCACACATATAGAGCAATTGCTCCCCAGATTCTATCAAAGCATTCTGGTAAAGTGAATCCGAGAATCAGACATATTCCCAATATTGATGAATTGCCTCGGCAACGACTCTTTAATCAAGAAGAAATGCTGGCCGAATTAGACAGACTTTTCTCTCCCGAAGAATATAACTCAGGGCAGTTGCAGTCTACAGGCAATGGCAGAACGATGCTCAATATCTCGCAAAGCAGACCCGTCATACGAGTAAGCTATTCTCAGGCTAGCACAAGTAGCACGAGTGATGCCCCTCAGAATGCCCGCAGATTCCCCCAAGCCACCTCAACACCAACTTCCAACGACAGTGAGTCCGAAAGCCAAGAATCTGCATCGTCCATTTTGTCCAAGAGGAGTGGACACTCTTCATCTTCTGCCGGAAGTATTTCAGAGGTGAGTTCAGCACGTAGTATGGAATTCATATAGTTGAATAATTAATTTCATAATATTAAGTTTTGTTTCTTCAGTTTAAGCCTGCTTCAGTTATTACTAATATCTACAATAATAAGTCGTGCAAACATCTGAACACAGCGAAATATTTTATGCAGAAATTTCACAATAACATTTCTAACGTCAAAGAACATTTTAAGAATTGACCGAGCGTGGTGATTTTTAAATGAAAAGGGGCGAACACACAATAATTTAGATGTAGGGGTTGGTTCTTCAGTTGTTGACAATCCTCCATACCTCAGGTATCTTAGGAAATTATATAAAGTTATAGTTTATTGTTGTAAGCAGTGATGTAAATTGATGATAAAGAGAGACGCGCGGGAACTTGTCGGTAGGCTCAGCTGACTTACGTTGCTGTGTTTTTTCAAATGTCTGGTTTAGGGGTCCAGTGCACCATCTGCAGTTACCCTGCGCATGCTATACATGCAAAATAAAAAACTGGAAGCACAGCTCAAGAAGCAAAATGAAGAGCTCCAAGAAATAAAACAGAACGTGAGATGTGCCGCAGCAAACTCTGGAAGCAAACGTGTTGCTGTCCCACCTGAATGCTCAGTGAGTTAATAAACCTGTGTATTCAATTAAAATGAAACGATTTCTGCACATTTATCTCTTCCCCAGTTTTTAGCTATTCATATCCGCCAGTTGCAAATTAATGACAATCAAAACCACGAAGGAAGAAAGTATCAAAGTTCGGTACTGTGTGTCATTGTGTGCGAACACAAACTGAACAACGCAACTTTCTTAAAGAAAAAACTGAAATAAAATAACCAAAATCATGTGCCCTTGGTTTTCTGTAAGGAGTCTTAATAATTATAAGCACTCTTTTTCCCCATAGCAAGCTGTCCGGGAAGTGTACGGAAAACTCTGCAAAGAGGGGACGGGAGGATTCTACCTTTCACTGACATAAGTATTGAATTTTCTGTCATAACTTGAAAGAAAACACTCCACAAGTGTTGCAAAGATTATTTACTGCTTTCCTTTGTGGTTTGTATTTTTACTGTTTGCTCGTTTCAAGGATAAAGCATGTTGAGAGAAAGCCAGAGAGACAGGCCAAGTAAAGGTCACGGGAGAGGAACAGTTAAAACACACACACACAAAATTCCACATCCCAATCAGCCAACAAAGAAACAATAGGTATCAGTAAAACTAGTATTTAACGGCCGCTCAGTAAAGGATGATTCCGGAAGAAGTACGCTAGTATTAAGATTTTATAAAAGACATCGCACAAGACCAAAATAGGCTGAACAAACTAACAATTTGAAAGTCATCATCTCATTCGGAAAGACCAAGCAATTGTGTGCATTGAAAATGGTTGGAATACTAATTAAAATATACCGTTCAAACATTTCTCTGTTGATCATTACTCACATCCATTTCGAAGTGAAAGCTCAGTGATCGTCCAATAAATGAATTTAACTTTTCACAGTAAAACATGCCAGGAAAATGAGGTGGTGATTTCTACTATAGTCAGAGAAGTCCGGTCACTTATTTCGACTCCTGTGTAAGGTAACTGGATACTACACAAGTCAGGGCACCTTGTGGTGACAAAATTTGCATACCAATACTTTCACTTTGATACGCAAAGCAGCGACACAATGCCAGCAAATATGCCACTTACCACTCGCGAAAAGGGGATAATTGAAGCCTGGAATCAGGAGGGAATTCAAACTAGGAAATCGCCAGAAGGCTGGGAATCACCGAATATGCTGTTCGGCTGCATCTCCAGAAATTGAGGGAGTTTGGGTCAATGGAACCCCGACCACGCAATGGCCGACCGAGATCGACCACCGAGCAGGATGACCGGCAGCTCGTGAGGGCATCACGGCGCAACCGCTTCCTGACCGCCCCTTACTTAGTGATGAAGCTTGCTAATGCAGGGGTTGGAGTTCACCGCAGTACGGTATCAAGGCGATTGGCTGCAGCTGGGCTTCATGGCAGGGTAGCTAGGCATAAGCCCCGATTTTCATATAAGCATAAACATCGTCGGCTAGCCTGGGCCTGAGAGCACGTGGGGTGGACCGCCAATGACTGGACCCGGGTCTTATGGTTCGACGAGTCAAGATTTCAGCTCTTCTAAAGTGACGGACGGGTCTATGTCAGGAGGACTGTGGGGGAGGAGATGAAAAGTGTGTTGTGCCCACTGTGAAGCATGGAGGATCCGGGATCATGGTGTGGGGCTGCATGAGTTCCGCCAGTGTCGGCAGCCTGGTAAGGGTCAACGAGAACATCAACGCCGCAGTTTATGTTGACATCCTCCGGGAAAACATGCTGCCATCTGCCCACCATTTGATCTGCCATGAAATCCTGTTTTAACACGACAATGCCCCCTCGCATACCGCCAGAATCACGCAGGAATTTTTGGCCGATCCCAAACCAGAATTTATTCGTCAAATCTTCCCCAACTCTAACACACAGATCATCTTCAAGCTAGGCCCTTTATTTATTTTCATTGTTAATTCATAATTATTTTCTGTTCAATAGAATCCCTGTTTTTTTTCTCATTATTAAATGTACATATTCTCTAAAGTGAGGATATTTGTATTTGTCCTACAGCATACGAAAACTTTTCACTATCTTAGCTGGAAACAAATTAATTCTCACTGGTTGACTGATAATAAAAGGCATAAACTACATGTAGCAAACAAATAAATCATGTAAGCAGGTGTCATGATTCTCATGTTACGCCCGCTATGAAAACAATAGATCCCGCATTTATATGTTGGCCCTTGTTAAATATTGAACACCCTTTCAAAATTTGTCCGACAAAATTTTTCAAATGTTCCTCACTCACTGCTTCGTTTCTTGCCACAGCCCTTCCGGAGCAGCTCTAGGACAGATATGATTCTTACATAAGCCCCATACAAACTGCAGGCTCTGCAGCCCTTTGTTTAGGTTGGGGAAAATTTTGGCCACTCTGGACAATGTGGCATGAGCGTAGACTAGATTGGTCAATTTCTGGTGCTTCTAAAGTGAAAGCTCTACAGCGTTATTGTTCTAGTCACGAGATTTCGGCCACGTTGATGACATGGCACCAACTAAGATCAGATATAAATTTTGTTTTAGTTCTCTTAAACTTTGCAGAATTAGTAAGCTATTTTCCTTCCTGATTAGTCCCAACACAATCAAAGGGAAATTGTGTCACTGTTTTAGAATTTTAACAAATGGAATTGCTCATCAAGCCTCGATGTGAGAAGATCTTGCAAAGTGTCCCGACTTCCATTTTTCCTTCGTCAACGTGTTGTATACTTCCCCAAGTTTCCATTCCTCAAACCCTTCTTGCATCCATCTACCACTTGCTCTGCTGAGAAGACAAGTCCACTGGGTCTCACTTTGGAAGTTGGGATAAGGGCATGATTATACATGTATTGGCAGGACTAAAGGATGTCTAAGTTTGAGGTCATGCAGAAACCATCAGTCACTGGCAGACATTTTGCACAGTAAACGCTCATGCACAAAGTTGGGCATGTCACAGATGCCTGCAAGAACATAGATGACAAGCCGCAAGTCATTTTCAGCAGTAGTGACCTTCAGGAATGGGCATGGCTGTGAAGTAGCCATACGCCACGGGTCATTATGAACTATGGAGCAGATCGCGATAAAGAGTTTTTTTTCCAAAAGGGAAGGAAAGAGATGGATACCAAAGGAAAAGAGCTTTTCAAGAATCAAAAGAAATCATGTGCAACAAGCAGACATGCACTTTTGCTTCAAGCCACATGCATACACAATTTCCACTTCCATTGCAAATAACTACCTGTACAATTTCTGAATAGGGTTTATCAATGAATTGCCAGTAATGATCAGTGTCCAGCTTCAACCATGTCTTGCTGCTTTATCAGTACAATTCAGTCTAACTTTCCATATAACCATATTCACACTTCAAAACATGACTTTCAGCTTCAGGTAACCATGCATACAATTGAACTGATGCTTTAATAATAATTAGCCATTCTTTTTACATAATCTTCATACAACCACAGTGCACTTTGGTAAAAATTATGAATAACCCCGACATCAAATTCAAAAGTACTGAACCAGTGCGATGCATGATATGCGGCAAATGAGGACCCCATTGTGTCTCCTTTTGTGTAGATGGAATCTTTGGAATTTCTCTCAGATTTCTGAGGGGGATGCAGTAGGCACAATAGCCTTAGGGTACAAAGCTTGTGCATCACATTAGGGAGGTCCCCTTTACCTCGTATCGTGCAGGGTATCTCCTTTAATGTCTCTTTATAATGTGGCGAGTCCCAGTTTTGGGTCATAGGTGCGAAATGGGGATTGTTTCAGTAAACTATTGTCCAAATTGTTCTCACAAAAAAGAATGCCTGAGGTCCCCAAGGAGGGGTGGTGTAGTATCATCTCTGAAGAGGTACCAGGTTTCAATCCATTAAAAATTTAAACATCCTGCGAGGAGCCAGCCCCTTCCACTGCACGCACCACTGAATAAAGGCCAATAAAGGATTAAAGCATATCCTGAATGTAATATCATTGCTAAGAGCAAGTATGAACTTTCTACACCACATTATAATCCTCTATTCATTCAAAAGAAAAGCAACTGCAGTATTTCAACACCAGTAATACACACTGCCTCTGTCGTCTAGTCAGCTGGGGATCACTATGTTTCCAATATCTTACTCTGCAACTATTCAAAAGATAGAACACGAATAAATACCTTCATGGAGTTAAACTAAAACTCACCCTCAGCCTTAACAAATATCATTCATTCCCTGGCAATGGGTAGAGATGAGCACTGTCTCCGCTAGCCAGGGATTTATCTCCCCAACTAACACCCTGATGTGAGGCCATTCCAGGGAGCCAGTCTCACTCTGAACCCACATCCCACCAAGAGAGTGAAATCACCCTCGAACATTTATGTTAATAGACACATACACCAAAAAGCTAACATTGTGCATGTTTATCACTTAGACGTCATACTATCAGACCATTCTAAGCAGGTACCCAATTAACTCTGGCCAAAGTTGAAACCACTACCCTCAATACAGTTCTTACATGTACATCCTGAAGCCATTAAAGAAACCATACATAGGTTCCTTCTTACTTGAAAATCTGTACAAAAACAGAGGCTCTTCCAGGTTTCTTTAAACACAGGAACACAGGTGAACTCAAAAGGGCTATAGGCCACTCTAATCCATTTGCAGTTCTGAATTGTAGAGAATCTAGAAATGCCACTGTTACACATTTTTGATTCGTACATGTAGGTCAAGCCAGTAAATCAAAACAGGCATGTGATACGTTTACGTTTGTGGATGCAAACGCACAGAGCCTATAAGTATCTTCACAAATATAAATTTGGATTTAAAAAAAGTCATGAAGATGCACTGTCACGTAGGGACTAGCCACCATCACAGATTATCGTGGGTTTCATTCCGAGGTGGGTTGTGTAAGACCTCCATTGGCTACGGGTTGCAGGAGCAGCAATCTGATGGACTGTCACTGGTTTCCATTTTCTGCTGGATCAAGAGCTGCCTTCCTGACTACCTCATGGGTTTTCACTTGCTTCTGCACGAGTACATGTACGTCACAAATGTTCACACCGTACCTTGCTAGTGGGTGTACATGTACATGTACGGGAGGCATTCTGACCTTTTGCCATAGAGCTCCACTTGCATGACACAACTGGTTTGATTGCACATCACTTTGGCAAACTTCCTCCAGCCTTCCCTTTGTGAAAAGTTCCACTGCAATGGGTGTGATGTGTACGGGGTGTTAATTGCTGATGCATCCAGATTCTTAACTGGTGGCATTAATAAGTCTCCAAACTGGGAAGGGAGGTGGCACTGTGTTGGATTGTCACTGAATTTCAGTATCTACCACACCTTGCTTCTGCATCATGGCAATGAATTACACTGTCATAGCTCTGGTGCCACAGGTCACTGACTGTAGACTTGCAGTTGGATGGATGTTCACCATCAATGGGTGCTAGAAGACACTGACTAGTTGTAACAGGTTTCCAGTTGCTATTGAATACTGAGACATCAAGACAAACTCTCAAGCATATCTTCTTGTGAGCTGCCATCAAAAAACTTGTCTGCTTCAAAGTGCCCCCAGAGAGAGGAACATCCTGACTGATGACAACAATCCTTTTACTGGGTGAAATACAGGGTTGAAACAGGTTATGGATCTGCTCGGCGTATTTAGCAAACATCCAATCATGGAAGCAAACTTCCAATCATGCTGGCAAGTGTTGTACTTCATCCACATTCTAGAGTCATCACCATGAGTAGATTCATCATCCACACCACGGTAACTGTGCATTACCACAGCCAGAGAGGGATGGTCACGCACGACTTGATTGAATTGACCACTGTCCTAGTTTCAGCACAATACTTCTCACAACAAACAATCCATAACATCCAAAATATGCATCTAACAAATGCATGTATGTACATGTAGGTTTGTAAGTTTGCCAGAGCTCTCTGCCTCAGATGAAGTCACGGTCATCCACATCATCAATACCTCCGCGTTTGACATATTGCGTCATATGTTATTTTGACATTCAATGTGACATCTGCCTCTAAAACATTTACATCCACACATGCTCGGCTTGTCAAACACATTTGTGCCTGCTTGTTTCACAAGGATCTGGATCTCCATCAGCCATCCCAAAACCAGTTTGCTCAATCCATTAAGTGGATTCTGGTTTTAAGTGAAACGACCTTGGATCACTGATTGCAATCCAGATCCATGAGAAACAAACAGGCCCTTTGTTTATATCAAACTGCCCACACATACTTAAACTAAGATGTCAGAGTATGGAAAATTATGGTTTCATATAAAGGCTCCATTCTACTACACTACTTGTATGTAGAAATATGAAAACAGGTATCATACTGTACTGAGAGGGCTGTTCATTTTATTGATTGTTAAATAAAAAAAGGAATAGCTGTCCAAGGAACCAAACCAGGTGAAAATCAGTTTAATGTGTTTACAGGAATTTTTTGTGACGGACCAAGCACCAGCATTTCAATGAATGCCACAGTTTCAACACCTAAATTACTATTCAAATATACGTGTGTGCTTTTTTTAAGAAGGGTTTCCCCTTCATCCTTTTCATCCTGAAGTTGAAAATGGAAACAATGTAAGTTTATGTTTTGAGGTCACAAAATCCAAAACAAAATGCATAAAATTAAATACTGGTTTTAAACTGAATAAATTACACATGACACAATACACAGTGGACACGGCTAATCACATGAACATTTCTCCCAATGGTAAACATTTCTGCAAATAAGTCAAGAACCAAAAACATTTTACACAAATGAATCGTTACTCAGGCTGAAAAATGTGAGAAAATATAGAGCCCATTGCAGTTGAAAATGGGAACTGGTTTTTATATTAAAAAGGTAATGATTTTTTATTGGGGAACATTAAACACAATTTGGTTCCAATCTTATTTTAGCTACCATGCTGAAAAACTGTGAAGAAAAGTTTGTGGGGGGTAACCGACTTCCTGGCACCCCTTCATAAGTTTTGTGCTTTGACTGAGTTTTGTGTCATCTACTCTGTTTGTACACAACCACAATCATGGGTAAAACTTGCTGGTGTCCTTTCAATAAACACCAGCCTGAAAAGCAAAGCAAAAACATGTTTACTGGGGATTGCGCATCAACAAACTACCAGTACATGAGGTTTTTATTTTGTTTTGAACTCACTACATGCATTTCCATGCACTGTTCTCATGCTCCCAATGATACATTTGTGATTAGGAGATAAATCTTGATTGTGGCTGTGCACATTTACATGATTTATACAATTAGAATGTGGAAGAAAAGGCCACTTAACACTGAATTATTGACAGTGAACCTTAAAACAAACACCTACCTTCATTAGTTAGACTGAATAAAATACTTCAAACTACAACAAGACATGATCTAGTAATTACGCAGATGCCACAGTCAATAAATAAAAAGATAACTGGCAGGTTTTGTTTTACTTGTATTGATTTTTTTGGCAGATTTTTCTTTGAATTGAATATGCAACATTAAATGTGTGGCAACAAAAGGAACTCCTGAAATCATTTATGTCGCCCTCCAAGAAGGATAAGCATCATTGGTAACTTCTGTTGGAACAGCAGGAAATTTATGTAGCAGCAGGGGCATGGGCAAAAGGCAGCTCTGTGAAAGATTCAGCAGTGTGGACAATTGAAAAGAGCAACTTATCATTGAAAGAAGTTCTGAAATTACGCATGAAAGGTACATTACATGTATGGTGGTAATGTGACACGTGCAGGGCAAAATTGGGCAGCCACTGCATTTCTCTACAAGGATAGGGTAAGTCAAATATGTGTATGACAAACAGATTACTTGATGCCAAGGCCGTTTTCCAATACTCAACTTCGGCTCCGTCTCAGGCTTCAACTGTTTTTTAACTAGCTGACTTTGAAGCTGTAAGCGCAGTAATTAGTCTAATAGTGCCACAGAACATCAAATAAGATGCAAGAGAGCCAGAAATTACAGTAATCCAATTTAATTTAAATGCTTCAGGCCCACAATTGGGGATTGGTTTTGGGAACAAAGCCTGAGATGGAGCCCAAGTCGAGTATTGGAAAAGGGCCCAAGCCAGAATTCAATGGCGCCCTGTTTAGTAAACATTGAACATCTGCGTCACTGTTATAGTATGGTGCCATTCCCCTTTTGCCAATCCACGCTAGCAATGCATTGTCAAGTTTCTGGACATGAAACTGTCACTGAAACCATGCTGTTGACCATGCACTAAAAATCCTTAGAAATTAGAAAGCCACATTTTCAATATACCTTTGGATAGAAAGAACTGTTGCATTTGTAAATCTGGTGTAAGTGGCAGTTTCCAAGGCCAACAAAAATGTATAAAGATGATACATGGTTTGTATTTGTGTCAGGAAATGGAAAAATGTATAATTTGTGTGGGTTTAAAATCTTACATTTCTTATTCTGCTCCCCTCGTTCCCGGGATACTTTCCAACCTTATACAACCCAAACGGAACTATCTGTGGTATGCAATGGTGGAGGTCATGATGTTTATCTCACTTCCTAACCCAGTCCATTGTTTTAGGGGAACTTTCCCACAGTCCTGACCAAGTATTTTTAGAAACAGAATGCCGGATTTCATTCTTTGGGAGA
>NW_019091378.1:1621993-1638737 GCF_001949145.1 Acanthaster planci | reverse complement strand
GGATTCCTGTAGCTGAGGTAGGAAGTTCTGCATGCAGTGAAAGAACATTCAGAAAAAGAAGCCAAATCATAGAAAGGGTAGAGACACTGGTTTCGGATGGCACATTTTCTGGTGCAAATTATGGCTCAAGTTCTTCGTCGCATCCAGAACTTCTTCAGCTACAGCATCACATTCTGTTGGTCATGTCCCTACTCTCTCTGATGATATTGTAGCTCAGTGATCAGCGAACATTAAGCGGCAAAAAGAGCAGTATGCAGCAGCGTCAAACAGAGCAGGCCTCGAAATATGCAGCAGATTTTCATGGGAAACGATTGATATATTGTAAAGTCTAACGACAGAGACAATGTAGAATGTGCTCAAAAGGAAAATTGAAGAAGAAACAGGACAGAAACTTATGGGAACACGAAAAGAAATGCACTCTTCAGCAGAGTTGCCTCATGATTTTGAGTATGGCCAATTTAATGGAAGTAGTGGGAACACTGTACATTTCAGCAGGATTGTAAGTGTTGAAAACCTAATCACCAACATGGTTACTGAACAGGCTCAATACAATCATACTGTTGAAAGCTTTGACAACACCTTGTGGCTTCACATGTCTGGCGATAAAGGGGGAAAACTACTAAAATGGTAATCCAGACTCTAAACTCAAGAGAGCGTCACTCAGTAAACTCTGTGAAACTAATGGGGCTGTCTGAGGGGGGTAAAGATGACAGACATAACATTGAGACTGCATTCAAGCCAGTATTTGATGAGTTGCTGAATGTCACTAAGGATATTGCCAGACTGCGGCTTCCATGCCCCACCATTGATCAGACTGAACACATGTACACAGATGACATGGTTCAATCGCAAAGTGAAGAGTTAAAGATCTCACACCACTCCAGGAGCTCAACAAGTGACTGGTCATCTCACTATCACCTCACCAAGAAGCAACAATATCAATGGATGAGGAGATATCCATGGATTGCCCCATGTTGGGAAGATGGAAATTGCCCCCCCCTATTTTCTTTTGTTTAACCTTATGTTTTCTCCTTGGAATGTCCCTGTACATAGTGTATATTGCTGGATGCACCGCTAGATTTACCCATTAGCTACATGGATCAGCCCGCATAGTTAATGAAGTGCCACATCATTGCAGGGATACAGCAGGGGTACAGGAAGTGGCTCTGGTTCATTGTTCTTTCAGCGATGACCAAGTCCACATGTGTGTGTCCAATAAAGCTAGTATTAGAGTGTTTTCCTGTATCTTTTGCTGACTGAAGCTCTCATTCTTCTCTCAGGGTCATCGAACATGAACACATTTTAATGTGCCCTGTGTTGGTTGTTAGTCAGACAGCCGCACCAGGTGCAACACCCAGAACTACTGTCCAACAAAGACGTGCCATCAACCAGTACTGACACATACAGTACTCATTTACTTACGTTGTAAGCAGGAAACTTCAATCTCCTCCCTCGAGGTATGCTAACGCTTTACATTCTCCATCATCAACAAACATCAGATTAAGACCGACACTAAATTAAGGAGTGCACACTTGCTTACATCATACATGTCGTACTACCACATTCAGAAAAAAATCAATCTCAGTGCAAGGTCACAGGATTCAGTGGTCAGATATTTTGAATAAAATTGACCTCAGGTTTTAAGTCACTATATTATTTATTTACGACGCTTCAGGGAATGTGCGAAAAGAATTGCTTGACCCCTTCCTTTGTCCTGGGAAGAACAAGGTTATTGACGGCCAAACTGAGAAAAACCAGTTTTGTCCTCACCAATTTTGGTGGGTTAACAGCCCTTTTAATCTCCAGAGGAATGGCAGTGGGGATACCCAATGATGCACTTAATAGGGTTTTGGGGTACATGTAGGTCAGGGTTTTTAGAAACCAGGGGCTGTCGGGTGTGTCCAGCCGGTGATATGGAATAAAGGAGAATTGGTGTAACTGTCAAGGGATTTGACAGTATGTTTTCAATGAGAAAATTATGTTGTGGAAAGTGGGGAACTCAACTAATAAGATGGCCATGATTGAAAAAGGGAAGAGATTTGGACAATATTCAGGGCAATGATAAAACTCATAAGTGGAAGAAAGGCTGAAATGGTTATTGCAGATCACTATTTTGCATTTTGTGCTATAAGACGGTGTTTTTAGGACTGTAAACACGGGACTGAGGAAGGAATAAAATAATGTTAGAATTGGGAAAATTAGGAAGTCTGAGCCAAGCTGCCAAGACGTTCAAATCAGGTTGACTGCTACAACTTTTGTACAAATAACTATGACTGAACAGATAGCTTTAACTTGGATTGTGCACATAAGAACTGGATACTGGCATGACAAAACAATTCATGTGTGTAAATGGACCCATACTGTACCTTTATTCAAGCTTGCGACAGTGTAGCTCGGCAGGGTGTCCCTTGTTCTCGGCGTAACAGGCAGTATAATTCCACCCAAACGGATCCAGGCCTTAGCCAAAGTATGCAAGATCGGCGCAGTGACCGCCACACTATAAAAAGTAACATTCCCTCATGTAACTTATTTCTTGCATACAGAGGACATTATACTTCATAAGGAGTTCAACTTCAAAGCTCTTTTCATTGATTTTGGCAAGGCATGCCCAACAGATGACTGGTCATCTCACCTATCGCCTCACCAAGAAGCAACAATATCAGTGGATGATGAGATATCCATGGATTGCCCCAGAACTACTGTCCAAAGAAGACATGCCATCAGCCAGTACTGACACATACAGTACTCATTTACTTACGTTGTAAGCAGGAAACTAGAATTTCCTACCTCAAGGTATGCTAGGTAATCATTTTTATGCTGTGGTGTTCCAATAACCCTGAATGTCTGTATCGTAAGTTAAGGCATATTTTATTGCAAATTCATAAATACAGCAGTCTCTCTATTCAACAACGTGCAACTTGGGCTGATGTTGGAAATTTGTTTGTTTGTTTCTCCCAGATGGTGTAGAATTTTTAATAGAGATTAAAAATAGACAAAATTGTGCAGTCGATTATCCATGTTAAATCCACGCTGATTTTAAAATGCAGTCATTGGGTATTGTACTGTGTTATATTCCTTGGAAAACTGTAACACATGTGTGTGACCACAATCAGTAAAATTTGTCACCCCGCATATGTAATTGAGGAAAATTGCCAAGATTTTTCATCCTCATATACACATGGCATTTGATCATTGAAATTAGCTACACTGTAATAAAGAACTTACTAAACCCAAAAACCCAAGTGTTTCCACTGCAAATGACAGAAAGTTATCAACTAATCTACATGTAAATCTATGATTTAAATTACCAAAATTTTGTCAGTCTGCTCAATATGTCCAAATTCAATTTTGTCACTTTTTTTAGGCCTCCTATGTAGTTCGCTAATTTTGAAACATTTTAAAAGTTGTTTAAATTTTCTACTTCAGGATGAATGAACCAGATGGGTACAGTAGTGTACCTGTGTTTTGTGTTTTAGTCCATGGCTTTCTTGGTCACAAGTGATTGCACTTTCTAGTTGTTTTTTTTTTACATTGTAGTGGCACATGTACATTAAAAGATTTGATCATGTTGATGTACCCTTTTTTGTTGGACTGCCGCTGAATAATATAAAATAGAAACTACTATCAGTCATCCAAAATTTAAAATTTTCAATTTGTAAAAACCCTGAAATTCTGTCTTCAACATAAAGCTGTTTTCATCAACACTGCTTGTACATATCAATATTTACAAGTCCCCCTTTTTAAAACATTCTAGGTCATTCGTTATGGTTCAGTTTTGTGGTTGCAATTGAAAGGTAGCCTGTGTTGGAGGCTGTTTATCAGTGTGTGCATGCCGAGGGTGTCAGCTTTGTGCACCATGTCCGACGGCCATAGGAAATGCTTAGAGTTGCTGTGTAGATTGTGCGGTAAAGAGAGAGCCATTCCGGATGACCGCCAACCGATTCCCAAAGCTTGTCTTTCCCAGCTCATTACTGCATCCTTTGGGGTAGAGGTTGAGGATGATCATCCTATTGTGCATCCACCATTTGTTTGCAAGTCGTGTGATATGAGGATGAAGAGATGGCGGGCTACCTCCAAAAAAGAGGAAAGGGCAAATCACCTTGTGGCATTCAACTGGCTTCGCTTGAAGATTCAGGCTGCCTTTAGTGTGGTACTGAAACTTCAACCACATGTACCTGGTTGACCATTGCCGAAATGCAGAGTGCCGGAGAGAAGTGTGGGCTAATGGCTTGGGAAGGGGCGGGCTGGTAGCAGTTTATGAGGATGTCATGTCAGGGCCGGCCAGTCTTGTTCCTCAGAATCTTCTGGGATTTGACATGGCAGTTGGAGGTGGCAGGGGTACTTGCTGTGAATACTGACATATGCCCAGGTGTCCGAAGCCAACTTGATAACGAAGGGTTGTCTGCATTGTTTCAGAAGGTTATCACGTCGCAGGTGTGTGGAGGCAATGCAGACTTCCAAGATTTGATTTGACTTATCAATGTCGAAGGCCAGGTCCCCATCAGGACATCATGTCAGAAGGCACTATATGCCGTAAAACTGCTAGCTTCTCAGCAGCAAGTATACATGCAGAGTCTGTCAGATTCAATACTCCAAAGACTATGCTTGTATCTTTTCAGAATGTAATTCATCATGGTACTTAATTGGGATCGCTGTGTGATTTGCCAGCAAGACACCGCTGAACCTCTGAAGTGTCCCTTGAAGAATTCAAGAGCAAGTGGTGACAAAGCAGATGCCTACAAATCATTCCTATCCAACGTTGGACACTTCCGAGCCATCAACTCTGTTTTGGGAATGAAGAAACTGCTGAAAGCTTTGTTACACATTCAGCTTCATGGCACAAATCTTTACAAATAATTATAAATTGGTGAAGGCAAAGAAAAAGAGAGATCACACCCCAAATGATGAACAGAAAAGGCCCAGGAAGCGTAAAGCATTAGATGTTCAGAAATGCTGCTTCTGTGAGAAAAATATCCGGGACATGATTACAGAGCTCATTGACACCTTGCTTATGGCCAAATTGGTTGGAGGAGATCTCATTGCAATGGAAGCAAAATACCATTTGACATGCCTCGTCAAGTTCAGAAACCGCTATCGCAGTCACACTTGCCAAGCAGGCCAGACGCCAAAATACATAGATGAAAGGATGAAACAAGTCTCATGCATCTGTTGAACTGACCACTTACATTGAAAAATCGGTGGATCCTGGGACCCTGCTTTTCAGACTGAACGAGATTCACAATCTCTACACAAATCGTCTGAAGGAACTGGGCATACAAAAACAAGTCAATAAAACAAGACTGAAGAGTCTCTTGCTGGAAAACTTTCCAGAGGCACAAGAACAGTATGATGGAAGAAATACCATCCTCGTTTTCAAAGAGGGCATTAGAAACATGTTAAAGGAAGCATTGAAGAATCGTGACTTCTCAGAAGAGGCTGTTACCCTTGCCGAGGCTGCCACTATAGTCAGGAAAAACATATTTAGCCACCAAGGCTTCGGATTCTCTGGTCACTTTCCATAACATTGCCAAGAAAACTCCTTGCCTTCAAGCCTCAAGTTTCTTGTCTCCATGATTTTGAATAGCCCCAACCTGAAAGACCAGGACAAGCAGGACTCACAAGCTTGCCTAACCGTCGGCCAGACCATCGTTTTCAATTTAAAGAAAAGGTCATCACTTCACACTGTGAGTGCCAGACATAGCATGGAGTGTGAGCCACTTCTTCCCATCTACATTGGCATAAATGTCGATGCACTAACCAGGAGCAAGAAACTCATCAAGCAGTTATGCCATATGGGTTTGAGTATTTCATATGATAGAATTAAGGAGATTGAAGACTGGATTGCCACTGCTTCCAGTGAACGGTTTGGAGACGATGGAGTGGTGTCCCCAGCTAGCCTCAAGAGACGAATTTTCACAGTTGGTGCACTTGACAACCTAGACCACAACCCCAGCATAACAACTTCCCTGACCTCGTTTCACGGGACTGGGATAAGCCTTTTCCAGTTTCCAACCTTGGCCGAACCTGGGAAGAGCAGACCGCCAATTATGCTACCACCTTCTAGGAATGAAAAGCACACTCTTCCTGACTGCTATGCCCATGTGCCTGCTGTGGCTCTAAAGACAACTGCTGTAAAGGTGCCACAGTGTGACATATTCCCAGTTTGGAGTTGCATAGATAAGGCTAGAGCAGAAGAACACAATTGGCTAGAGCATCCACTGTAAGCCTGGGACCTGTGCACGACTAGTCGCCAAGTCGTCAATACCAAAAGAGTAGTCGCAGTCACGACTATCAATTTTGAGATAGTCGACTAGTCGGCATGCAGCGACTATTATCCCGCGACTCTTGACTATTAATCTGCACCGCAACTATTCTCTGTGCGCGGCCACGACTACAGGCAGCACTGCGAGTATGTGGTGAGACCGAGCCACGGTCGCGGCGACTTTTAATCTGCATAGGATGTCGGAAAGGTTTGACAGCAGGTATTGCCATCTGCCGTCTGCTATCAAGGAAGACATTCTCGACCGTCATCATTCCCAAGATGTATGAAGACCTCCGTGCCTCGACAGTGGTCCCTCTTGTTGCTGAGACCACTTCATTTGCCCTGACAGCAGACCTCTGGACAGCCCGGAATATGGCTTAATTTCTTGGTGTGACCATTCACGCGATAAAGTCATCACGGGAGCTAAAAACTTTCACGTTGGAGAATACCGAATGTTCCCCACCCCATGATGCTGAAAGCATTTCTTCGAGTCTGCAGAAGGTGCTGGAAGACTGGAGTTTGCCAGAGGAACGACTTACAGCTATTACTACTGACAACGCATCAAACATAACAAAAGCAGATCATGACATTGACTGGGGTCATCTTCCCTGCTTTGGGCATTGCCTGAACCTGATAGTTAGAGCAGAACTGGACACAAGATTGGTTTACACAACTCTAGCAAGATGCGGCAAACTTGTACAATACGTACATAAAAGTGCAACGGCCAGCTACAAGCTAGCAGAAAAACAGGGGATGTTAGACTTGCCAAAGAACAAGCTTGTGCAAGATGTGCGCACAAGGTCGAATTCGACGCTGGACATGCTGGCACGCATCATCCAACAGCAGCAAGCAATATGCAGTATGCTTCTAGAACTGAAGAAGCAGGAACTGATGCCCTCCGCTGAGGAATTCAAAACCATCAAACAACTGGTCGGCCTGCTTACTCCCATGAAGGAGATGACAGAATTCTTTAGCGGAGAATATGTCAACGTTTCTGGACTGCTGCTTTGTTTGTACAGACTTGAATCACGTCTGGTGGCAGAGGCTGATGACACGAAACCAGTGAAAATCGTAAAACCTGCAATAACTGAAAAACTGGCCAATATCTACCATCACCGATTTGTTGAGGAGAACCTACAGATGTGCAGTTTTCTTGATCCACGCTTCAAGGCACTCCCCATGAAGAAAGCGGAAGAAGTCAGTCGGGTGCACGACAAGATAACTAGTCGAGTCACTCAGATGGCAGAGGAAGAGAACACCGGAGAGGAGAGTGATACTGACAGAGAGCCTGACGAGCCCCCAGCAAAAATCTCCAAAATCAAGTCCATCTTTGGCGAAATGTACAAAGCCCCTCGCCCCTGATGCCTTGGCCGTCGATGAAGTCCGCTGGTATGCCGCAGAACCGTCAATCGGTTTAGAAGGGAATCCTCTGTCCTGGTGGAAAGTGAATGCACCGTGGTTCAAGTTTCTTAACAAAATGGCTAATAAATATCTGGCCATTCCAGCAACGAGTGTCCCATCGGAACGCCTATTCAGCACCACTGGCAACATTGCGAGCTCATTTGAAGCCAAGTAATATCCGATATCTCACTTTCCTCCATGACAATTTGAGATAATCCTGTAAACCCCGCGACAAATCGATCGAGCAGAGGATAGAAACTTAACTGAGGAAAGGACTGGACACTATAATCACATCTTATCTGTTTCCAACATTTCACATCAGTCATTCTGAAATAATCATAATACTAAAATTAAACTCGAGACTGGCTCTGATTTTTCCTGATTTATCAATAACTAGCTTCAGTGCCCAAACCTGATGAAATCATACATGTAGCCGGCTCAATTTTTTTCATGCGATTTGAGAGTTCTGTAAATATTGATTTCAACAGTGTAAATTCAGGTTTTTGCGTGAGTTGAAACTTTCAATGCCAGTTTTGTTTTGTAAATTATGTGAGCAAACTTCAGGATACGTAAGCCTGTTAAATATATTTGAGTAGTGTTTGTTGAAATGGCCAGTCAAGTTAAGCAACTACTAAGTTTTTAAAGTGATTGCTAAGATTTTTGGTTCAGTCTTGAATTCCTGAAAAAGCAGCAAGAGTTGCCTGTATTATAATTGTTAAGCACTGGAGCCTATTTTCTCAGTCCAGTCAACTTTCCTTATTCATATCATTGCTTGTCCCAGAAAATGCGCGGCCCTGCTACTTGGTCCGATTCCAAAACTACATGGTTGCTTGTCCTCCTGCCTCAAAATTTACTGATGCTTTGTTATTCATGTGCAGGACCCTGGTGTCTTGTCCAATACTCCAATTACATGTATCATGTTCAGATCCAAAACCATGTGGGGGGTTGACTGGTTGTCGTCCTTCCTTGAAAGCTGGGCTGATGCTTTGTTATTCATTATGCGGAGCCCTGGTGCCACGCCTATTTACATGAACACGTTCGGGTCCAAAACTATGTGATGGGTTGTACTTGGCTTCCTGCACAGCTGAGATGATGTACATAAACATGTTCTGGGCGGGGCCTTGTCTGGTGGTTCATGTAGGGGATCTCTTTTCCCCCAAGGTTAATTTGTAAAGTAAAAGATGGTACTTTGATTTCTAAACGACAATAAAAATGTCGATGCTAAGTTTCCAAGAATATTTTATTCACCGTTCATAGTTTGTGTTTGTACTCCAATATTTTAAAATAATACGAGAAATAATTCTCCCATTATCAGAAATACACGTCTCTCTCTCTCTCAAAATCAAATTTTGACCAGGTGACCATTTTGTGCAGGTGAATACTGAACAACTCATTAAAAAACATGTGATTCATGTTCTATGCAGTGACTTACCAAATACCACCAAACGTACGTACTGTTTCGCCCTCGAAAAATTAAAATGGAATGATCCAAAAATGCCGAAACCATGCAAAAATCCAGAGAGCAGACCACGTGTGCTACATTGTCAGTTTGACACGGCCATTGTATGGGCGTGTCCCTGCTGTCTTATTCGTGTGCCTACTGTACGTACT
Source organism: Acanthaster planci (assembly GCF_001949145.1). Next base: position 1,629,463 of record NW_019091378.1, on the reverse strand, counting down.
AAGGGGTCTGACGCACCAAACATTAAAATTTTTATTTCAGTTCAGTAAGCTGACAATTTTCTCCAGTCATCGCAAATGAACTGAAATGAGAAAGTCAAGCTGATCCATTCAGAAGATTTATATATAATCGCCGATTTTCAGTTAAACCAGAGAGGCCACATAAGCTTTGCAAGAGATTGTCCGCCAGAAATTTGGCAATACAGTCGTTCAAATTAGAGGTGCTCCTCAAAATTTTTAACTATGAATATCATTAACATAATATGACGTCATGGGGTCATAATAGTCGCGACTAGTTGAACAGTCGTGACTAATATGTAATAGTCTCCAGGACTTTGCAAAATAGATAGTCGCCCAGGCTTAATGCAGCCCCCAGCATCACACCCATTTCCTATCTCACTTTGATGGTACCCCCTTGACTCCATCTCAATTCACAACTAGTCTAAATTAAGTAAAAATTCAGAAAGAACTGACTCCTAGGATTACTTGTATAATATTATTTTCCTTACTTTTTTATGATATATTACTTCTAGCAGACGTTGAATAATCACATACTCTTGACTAAAGTGAAGAGAAGGCTATTTCCCTCTTGTGCAAATGAAGTCTTTGAATTTGCAACATTCTTTTGTGTTTGATTACTTGCTAAGTTTCAATCATTTGACTTGATTATCCTTCAAGCCCCCTTGAACTACAAGTCCTTTAACTGCAGGCTCCCCAGCTTATTGCCATTGTGAAGTGAAGCCAGGACAATTCATCCCTAACTTCAACACAACTTCAAGCTAGGCCCCTTTGTTTATTTTTGTTGTTAATTAATAATTATCTTCTGTGAACAGAATCCCTGGGTTTTTCTGGTTATTTTTTAATATATGTATTCTTTAGATTTAGGATATTTGTATGTTTGTACAGCGTGTGAAAACTTTTCGCTAGCTTAGCGGGAAATGCACTAATCCTCACTGGTTGGCTGACAATAAAATGGCGTAAACTAGTAAACAAATAAATAATGTACGCAGGTGCCATAATTTTCATATTAAGCCCACTACATAATTGGCGCCCGATGTGGGGCTCGAACCCACGACCTTGGGATTAAGAGTCCCATGCTCTACCGACTGAGCTAACCAATCACAGTTACCAGGTAAGGCCTAGGTGTGAGGCTAGCTAGAAAAGATCAGACGATCAAATATATCACAACACCAAGTCCCCAAATGACATCATCCACTCAAACAGTGTAATCCATAGACTGGTCGGTAGTGCCAATGAGGCGGACGCGTTCCTAGGAGGAGTTAACAAGCGTATGGGACACGCTTCGCTCAGAAGGTGGCCCTGCCGCAAGCCTGGCGGCTGGCTCTACAGTCACTGAAGACCTGTAAACCCAATAAGAATGATTTTGAGGTAAGGACAGCAGGTGACAGCCAGGTTGTCATGCAACCAAATGACACAGGTATCATTAAGGGTTACATAAAATCCAGTCCGCTCAGTATGCAGTGCCACGTTGTAACGGAAGCATCTTCATGCACCAGTTTACCGGGTGGCTTGGAAGTACTTCCTTCGGTGGCCACACTCCCACCACAGACTACAATCTTAGGTGTTCCTGTTGTTGTCAGGAACTTAACACTAAAGCCACTGACAGTTAGTCCAAAGTCCATCCTCTGCAAGGCAAACCACGTTACTGTCATCAATCCACTTGATGTTCTGGATGTGGCTTCGCCTGAATCGGCTGAGAAGAAGACTACTGATGGTTTTCTAGAGCAGTTTGACTTCACTAAATCACCAGTAGGAGCTGAGAACCTAGACCGAGTGAAACACTTTCTGAAAGAGTGGAAACAGGTTTTCTCCTTTCATGACAATGACCTCGGACACAAGACGACTGTCAAACACGAGATCAAATTGAAAAACGATGTCCCTTTCAAGGAACGCCATCGCCGGATTCCACCATCCCAGTATGATGAAGCATGTCAACTGATTAAGGATATGCTTGATGCAGTAAACTAGTACACAAATAAATAATGTATGCAGGTGCCATAATTTTCATATTATGCCCGCTACAAAAAGATCATGGCAAAAACTACGAAAACTGCATCTAGGAATCTCTCGTAGGTTCTGAGGGCTCTGTCACTGAACATATATCAGTCAGTCCCTTGCACATTGGCCTGGGGCTTGGTTTGCAAATCTTTGAAATTGTTGAGAAATATGCGAAGGATTTAGACAAAGAGGTCCCAAAAGATCACAGGATATACAGTGGGGTAGAAAACCTGTATGCACACACTGAAGAACTTTGCAAAGAAAACAATGAATTGTGCGATACAAAGGGGAAACTGGACGGTGAACTTGGCGCTAAGACTGATAGGATTGCTCAGGCTAAGGCAAGTAATCCAAACCACTTCATCAGAATTGGGCAAAAGTATGATGATAACAGTGTAAATGCCAAAGAATCTAAGAAACTGGTTCAGCAACTCAACAGTGAAATCAAGGAAATCAACTGTAGAATTCAAAACTTGAATGAAGAAGTGACTCAAAATTAAACACTTCGGGACAGAATTAATTACAAAGATATTAAGGACATCACTGGGCCTTTCATGACCAAATGTCAAGGGGTCCCATATTTCATATAATTTTCATATAACAATCAACGATCCACCTCCCGCTTTCTGCCTATGGTTTGGAGTTGATTTCTTGATGGGACTGGTAAAGATATCAAACTACAATGGCTACTGATCAACCAACCCCGGTTTGAGGAACCACCTCATCACTTCAAACATGAGCAGAAACAGGTTTGATTTTCTGAACCGCTTGGTTTTCTGAGAGCGTTTGGTTTGATTGATAAGATTGTGACGGGACCATTATGGGGAGTGTTGAATGTAAAACTAAAGAGCATGTGGTTGGAATGAATGAAAGGTATAAAAGGATGATGGAATGTTTGGAACAGTGGAGTGAAGATGCGAGTAGTGTGGTTCTTGGTGAGGCTAGGATGTATGATGATGTGCATGTTGAGATTGATGAGGTGTTTGATAGTCTTGCTGAGCCGTGTGCGAGTGATGGGGCCTTCCAGGACTTGCTGCAGTGCTTGTTTCGTGTGTTTAAGAAATTGGGGAAAAGGATGTTAGAGAGTCAGATTCAGGGTGGTGTGTATGAACAAATGGATGAAGAGATGATGAGCGAGACAAAGAGCATGATTTTGGTATGTTTGATAGGTTGTTGAGAGAAAAGCCACGAGCGATGGAGTATGCGATGGAAAGTGTGATAATGTGTAGGCGAAATCAGATGAGTGAATGGAGAGAGTCATTAGATGAGGATAAGAAGAGAAAGCTAATGAAGATGGCCCAGGAGTCGGTGAGTGAGCAGAGAGAAGTGATGGTGGAAAGGAGGAAGAGGAGATTTCAGGAAAGAGAGGAGAAGATGCTTGAGAAGAAGGAGGCAAAAAAGAGGACAGAGCAGCGTGAGAGAGAAACAGTGAGGAAGATTGTGCAAGATATGAATGCCAGTGGTCCTGTGTATACGAGTGTCAAAGATATGAATGATATGTTGCATGGTAAGAGTGAAAAGGAACAGGAGTGTTTGTTGAAAGTGCAATTGAGGTATAGAAAGAAGGTGATGAGGGATGAGCATGCAAAGAAAGGGCTATTGAATTTGTCGAGTGGTGGAAAGTTGCTGAGTGTGAAAGAAATGAGAGAAAACATGAAACAGGTGTTGATGAGTGATGAGTGTGCCGAGAAAGATAATGGCCAAGATGAAAGAGCAGTGGACGGTGATTTAGTTTATTTCTATTTACATGTACGTTTCAAAGTATGGTCACTTTTGTTTCAATGAACAAACCCGAAAAACCCAAAACTGGCCATTTTATTTGAAGCGATTTTGTCTCGAAACTAGAAACCAAAGGTCACTGCGGTTTGAGCGCTGTGTACGTGTGACGTCATTGTTTGGAGTCGTGTGCTGACTAGTCTAGTGTCCAGTGCGCATGTCAGCTCAGTGATAAACACAGCACAACATACAGTACATGTACATGTACTTGTACATACATGCACTGCTTAGCATGCGTTCGTATGATGGCGGAATCGGATAGCGACAACTCTTGGGAGACTTACAGCATTGATTCGGAAGGATATTCTGATCAAAGTAGCTCACCATCGTCAAACGATAGCAGAGATAGTAGAGACGAATCTGGCGATGAAGTTATCATCCGCGGAGCTGAGCCTTACCGTTTTGAGCCCTTGGCAGCGATACCCGATGAAACAAGTGGAGCTGAGGCCAGTATGGTCAGCCAGGCAGATGAATCGACGGCACATGTACATGTAGGCCTACCAGTGGATGAAAATTGTCTCCGAACAACTAACTGGTAATGACCAATATTGTTATAAGAATAACCGATTGTACTGGGAAAATTATTGACAATTTGCAGAGGTATTTTTCATGAAAGTTGGAAAAAATTATTACAGCGAGTCTAGCTTAGCTTATCTAACTTGTTTACAAAGTTGAACTTATAGTTTTATCGACTCATCACTACACAGCCACTGTTGTCTCTGATACATGTAATTATATTTTATTACACAGGTGTTCCTGTGGTCAATGCATAATAATGGAGAATGTTGAGGATTGCAAGTGCTGCAAGGAGATAGATGTGTTCCAAGCCAAATTTGTCCACACAGGCATTGATCCCATGACAGTTCAGTGCTTCACAGACCATCCCTGGTATGAGGCTACTTGCCTCAATCCAGACACATTAGAAACTGCCTATTTTCAGTTCCGACAACAGTATGGCGCACAGGCAGTGGAGGGAGACAGAGCAAGGTAATGACTCTAGAGAAGCTCTTCATTTAATTAAACCGAGATATGGGTGCATCTAAAAAGTCACATGTTAAAAAAAGAAGATCGGAATTTTCTGTATACCATGTAAAATGGCCTGTGATATGTCACATTGCTTCAATTTTCTGTTTCTAATTTGTCCTTAATTTTGAAAACATAGATTTGCTCCTTTTTTACATCTTTCATCCAGCAAATATCGCCATGTGTCCTACTGCCAGGTTGTCAGATGGTGTTGGGGATTCCTAGGCTGTCATAACCGAGTAAGATTACCATCCTGTATCATCAACAAAACCAGAATAACCTACCCAGACCCTGAAGGGAATTATAAAGGCTTCAGATTTCCTGATCTAGATGTGTAGGTTGTTCCTTTGTTAGTTTAATAATCCCCAAATCATAGAGTTTTGATTATATACACCGGTACATTAGATGCAAATGTTTATAGGACTGTTATGTAAGAATAAAGTGTTTGGAATCACACATACAGAATGACCCACCACCCTGTATTTTTTGGTCAATTTTTGACAAACCTTTCAAAAAATGTCAAAAGTTCAAAACAGAAATCTAGCTTACATTTCACCTTTAACTGAACTTGTTTGAAAATGAACACAGAAGTAGTCTTGGAAGCAGCAGAAAAGAAGTTTAATTTCACATAATCTGGATCTAGAAAAAAATCCGGAACTATGTTTACATGTCCAAGTGCTTTTAACTTCTTTGCATTTAAATTTTTAGGACAGTTTAATTGTTAAGACAGTGGAGAATAGGGAAAATCCAACAAAAAATAGCAAGGAGGTGAGAATTTTGTTGGGGCAGCAGAAAGTAGTCGGGGCAGTCTAAAATTTAGCAGGACGGCCAGTCCTGCTAAAATCCCTCATGCAGAACACTGATAAATTATTACAATGAATGGACGACGAAATTGACTAAGCTAGAATTGACTTGATATTCAATAAATAGATGCCCAAAAATTCAGGAAGTAAAAATTCGTCCACTTATAGTTGTACACCACTGGTCCAAAAATGAAAGCCAACCGAGTTCAACTTTTATTTGGCAACATTCTAAATATCAGCGAAAACTGAAAAAGTCATTAATACCACATTAAGTACGTGAACAAAGGCCTAGGGTCAACAGGTCATTGTTTGACCATTTTCAAAGTTCCGATTACTCTGCGGCCGTCCCCCATGGGATGAAATTGCTTCTTCTGGTCACACATAGAATCACAAATATGAGATATGTACTGTTTCTAGGTCATCTGGATCTCTACATTTTTAGATATTGTTAATAAGTGTATTTTGTTCATTTTAGTAATTACGCGGTTGCTAGGTAACAAGATTTCCCCAAAATCGTCTTCAGATAGTCATAACTTTTGTTCTGCTCAACTGATTTTCCTCAAATTACTGCCAAACTTCTCGTATTTCTGAGCTCTTTCAACTGATGTACTTGCAGACATAACTGGGAAACTTCATTTTTCACTTTGCTATCCCTGTCTATAGTTACACCCTTTTCACTTACTCTGGGAGTCCTGTTGCTAAGCACAGGACACTACTAAGTCCACAGAGAAAGCTCAAAAGGAATGACCTACCTGAGTGTAAATGACCTACCTGCCTTGATGTAAGACTTGAAAACACGAGACGCACTGCTGTACTTGTACCAAACTTGTCCATAGGGATAAGCTAGGAACAACGCTGCATCAGAGTACGTACCCGTTGAGGCACATGGACACTGCAGTCTAAGGGACTTGTGTGCAGAGATGTGTAGAGTCTACAGATGCAAGGACAGAAAACAGTATCAACTTGGAAAGCTACACTGAAATCAATTTGAAGCAGATTCAAATCCTGCATCACCTTGTTGGGTTCAGCATGGTTGGGGTTAAAGAAAAAAAACTGTGCATGCAACAAGTAGTGGTTCAGCAGTCTGTAGCACTTTTTCTTTCAAAGTTCTTCAAATATCTTGAAAGGTTTCTTTTTCCCAACTCTGTTCAAGTTGGATCTAGACTACTTTCTCGGCAGATCTTTTGAATCTGAGCAGTCAACACTGAACACCAACAGCAGTTTGGAAGCCTGAAATTTCGGGAAGACAAAAAACACTGGCAATATTACGAGTATCTTTCACTCAACCAAGTCAACATTTTGTGTGTCCAAATTCAAGAGAAAAAGTCAGATGTGTAAGTGTTGAGAAACCCACTGGGGCAAGGAGTGGGACCAGCTACCACACAGATGATACTACTCATAATTATGTGCATGTACATGTACATACATGTACAATGAACAACCCACCCCCCCCTCCCCAACAAATTGTCCATTCAGCAGTTTCTCACCATAAACATACAGTAGAAACTGGCAGCAATTCTTGTCAACCCTTTTTTTGACTGGGTCCACCTGTCTTCCTCCTTGCATCCTTGAAGCTGTTTCCTTTTTCTGCTGCTAGAGTAGAGGCAAACTACGCCCTCCCAGGATCTTGTTCATCCTATCCATGCTGAAGCACTCACACCATCCTTGGTTTCTCTCAAGTTCTACATTCCACCTGCCATGACTCACACACGCTGCATGCAGGCCTGGTCCTGATATAGCCGAAACCATACTGTGGCTGTCCATGTACCTGCACAGGGGAATGCACAACTCAACAGTGGGTAACTTGACACTAACCACAGGGTTATCAAGGTTAGATGGTCATGCACAAAAT
>NW_019091378.1:1563665-1619158 GCF_001949145.1 Acanthaster planci | reverse complement strand
CACTGAGAAATAAGTCTCATTTCAGGAAGAGTTCCTTATACACGATATACAGACGCCAGTAATTATTCCCTGCAAAGACCTATTAGCCGTGAGAAAGCAAAAACATGTCTGGGAAAGTTTAATTTAGGAGGGAAAAAAAGTCGTTTTAATACTACCCCCAGAACTGTGTTCGTGGGAGCGGAGCGGACGTTGGACCCCACAGTTCTGGGGTAGTAGTTTACTTTAAATAGTCCTTGTTCACAGGTTGTCAAGTGGCGCCCGTATTTCCCCATGCATAATATGACAGGAGCTTAGGAGTGGGACAAGGAGTTGTCCTTCCAACACCACTTAAAAACAGGAAGGCATGGCAGGGAATATTACTTTAGAGGGCCGAGCCGCGTCACTTTTTATCGGGCCCTACGCAGCCGGTCACATGCCCAAAAAACTCGCACACCTTCAAATTAAGGACAACTACGACACTGTAAGAAGATGTGAGAAACTTACATGACTCGTCGGCGATTCTTCCCCATGCTTTCCGCCGCTGAAGTTCGCGAAGACACCAATCCCTTGTGTTCTTATTCCTCCATGCTTGAATTGAACTAGGCACGATTTCCACCGTGGCGCTTGGTCGCGTGCGTGCATGTGAGCACCTGGGCCGGCTCCGCAGCCCACCTCTCGCTAGCCGAACGAGCAAAGTCGGGCGTACGTACGTACGTACACGCGCACAATCAGCCAGGCAATTCTGCGCCGCAGAAGAGAGCTCCGAGCGCCCTCCATTGGCCATGAAATAAATGGCGACATGTGTCGAGGCATGGTAAGCACGGTAAGTAGCTTTGCACATGGCCATCGTTGATGGCACGCTTTTCCGAAATGACACCGGTAGGGTTAGTTTTTAAACAGAAGCCCGTGTATGGCACACTAGAGAACAAATGTGGAATATCGCACAACTCATCAGATAGACCTCTGTGGGAGTCGCAGTCCCAGTTGATATGATTAGCCATACGGTCTGTGTAAGCATGGAGGAAGAGTTTGTGTCCTTCCTCCATGGTACGGTATAAGTGTAACACAGATCATCCTACCGCCGGTCTGGTAGTAAGCGAGTGAGTATAGTGATGCTTATCGATATTTGACCCAGGCCGTTTTCCAGTAAATCTTTTCTCTTTTGGAAAGAGTACCGACCGTGCATACCTGTATGGACGCCTCTAGTGACACCCTACGCATAAACCCTTACAGACTAGTCTGAAAAATTCTAAGTTTTTCCTTAGTAAATAACTCGGCATTTTCCTTCCTGAATGGAACTTTGCTGGACCTGTTTTGCTTTCTGTTGGCTAATAATAGGTCACTTTAGGGAATAACTTCTGGCATCCCGTATATGGAATAAGTTACTCTAATTTATGCAACCTCTTCTTACACATTGTTGCATTGTGATTTTGGATGAAGATATTCACAAACTTCAAATGTTAAAGCTTACCAGTACAAGAAATTTGGGGGAATCCCTTCTAGTTTGAAGTTCCAAGAATGTCACTTTTCTTGTCATGGGCCATGCTTGGACTAAGATCGGAATGTTAATGCACTAGTTTTGGCCAATCAGAATCATGATTTGTACATGTAGCTCAGTCATCCTGCATTGACCAATCACATTCATTGTCAGCCTGGTACCCTGGTGACTGGTACCCTTAAAAAAGACAATTAGGGGTGATTTTTTTCATCTTACATTTTATAAACATAAGAAAATTAATTGTCTGTCATCCAAGCCCCATAATGCAGTGCGAATGTTTAGGTTTATTCTGAACTTCCCTTTGTCTCAGGCTTTGTCTGTTTTATATTTTACTACCTTGCTTTGAAGTTGTTAGCTCAGTATCTAGTCCAGTAATGCCATTTAACATCAAATACGATGTAATGCAAGAGAGAAAATACTATTGTATTTCAATTTAATTTGAACACTAGCCCTACATGAGGGGATTGATTTTGGAGGCGAAGCCTAGCCTGAATCAGAGACAGTCTGGAAAATGACAGTAGTAACGTAAGGTATGTCGGATGTGATTTGCCCATCTGCACGATCACCTGATCGCTCTTTGCAATCGATCCATTCTGTATGAACTTCCAACTTTACCTGTTTACCTTCCTTTTTTTGAAAAAACTGTCACAACTGTTGATTAAAGATGAAAGTGATTAGCTGAATGCCAAATTACTGACAAATCAGGCACTGAAGTTGATTGATCGCACAAAGATCCAGCGATTACACATATTGACTGATCATGCCTAACAGGTATAGTCGAATACATGTAGCACCAAACCTGTTACACTCCATTTTCCCCTGTGATTATCCCACTCTCTGCATCTGTGGGGCATTCCATGCCACCGCATCCGCTCCAGAATTGGAATTCATTTTCCTTGTTTTCCTCAAGAAAAAATAGAACCTCTTGTAACCCTTCTTAAATACATGGACATCAGCAGCCCTGACTGTCCTGAATCCTCCAATTTTAATCAGTTTTGCACACCCCCTACGGAGTTAGTGCTAACTTTTCCCTAAAGTGTAATATCAACCATCAGGAAGTGATAACATATCCAAAACAGTCATGTAGCTGAAAAAAAATTGAAGTGTTTTCTTATAAAATTGTATAATTTTTTCAGACTATTCTCATGGCGATGGTGCACAGGATGTCAAGTGATATCCATATATGGAACTCTTTCCTGATTTTTTTTCATATTTGTTATTCACTGTATTAGATTACTGTCCGACTCTAACTGTGAAATTGTACATTCTAAAGTTACAAAAGATGGTGAATCACAGCCTGAAAACTTTGCCTGTTGGAAAATATTCATTTTCAAGTTTGGCATGAGGATTGTACTACTCCACGAGATGATTTCTGGTTTCAAGGCACAAAATAACCTTTTCACACACCATCGTCTGGATTGATGGTAAATTGTGAAAAAAAATCTCTTCCTTCATTTAGGAGCCAGTTTTTTTTTCCCCATTAAAATTTCATTTCATTCAACAATCATATTTATTGGCGAGTGCTTCAAGGTACTGTTGTAAGGTTCCTATAGATGTGAACTGTTCTTTGGACAAATTAAATAACAATTTGTTTGTTTTGATTTAATAGATGGGTTTTGTTCCTCCTTGAGAGTAGTCTTGCCCCAAGACTGGTTTTACTGTTTTGGCCGGTGCACCGTCTAGACAACATGCGCTAGCAAGAAGCACAGCCGAATAGCTGTAGCAGTAGAGGGCGCTATATTCCCAAGAGATGAACTGCTAGAAAACCAGTCTTGTAAAATCTGGCAGGCCTACCCAAACAATTCTGAGCATATCTCACGCGCTCAAGTTACCGTGAATGATTGCGCATGCACACTGCCGTAAACCGCGCACCATGCAGTTGCAGTTTTTAGCGGTGTACATCCACAATCATTCTTGAGCGCGTGAGGTATGCTTGGAATTTTTTGGAAGGCCTGCCAGATTTTACAGGACTGGTTTTCTAGCAGTTTGTCTCTTGTGAATATAGTGCCCTCTACTGCTACAGCTATTCGACTGTGCTTGCTGGTGCATACTGACAGGCTGCACCGGCCAAACCAGTAAAACCAGTCTTGAGGCAAAACTACTTCGAGAGAAACTGTACCAGGATTGTTTTCCAATACTCAACTTTGTGTAGGAAACCAATCCCTGATTGTGTGCCTGAAGCATTTATAATTAAATTGAAGTACTGGAATGTTTGGCTCATTTGCATCTTACTTGATGCTTTGTGCCACTACCAGACTCAATATTGCGCTTACAGCTTCTAAGTCAAGTAGTAACAAAACGGCTGAAGCCTTAGACAGAGCCGAAGTCGAGTATTGAAAAATGGCCTAGATTTCCAATTTACATGCAGGTACATGTACCATACCCCCCCTTAACCACAGTGGCTCACATAACATAATTATACATGTCCTCCATTCGCACCCATTAATATTGTTTAAATGCTTTTACTTTTATAATATTGCAGGACCAGTGGATAGATTGGGAGCACAGCCACTTCCATTGTGGTACCCCTCCCCCATTAGATATCTCAGCACAGACCTCAACTATTGAAGCATGATTGATGTACGGCCAGTATTGTCATGCCTCAAGATACGTAGGCCACAAAAGACCAATGTTTAGCAACCCCATCTATAACTGCAGAGAGCAATGCACAACCAGGGGAAAGACAGTGATTTGTCACTGAAGGAGAGGCTGTACCTACCAGTTAAAGGGAGGTGTCTAGCCAGACAGACGCAGACAGTTCTATTCCTGTGCCAGTACTGTGGCCATGACTCATTTGATGTCATTCTCGTCCAGACAGCAGCTGATCATGACGGAAAGTTGAACCTCGGAGGAAAGTGCAGAGAGGTCTCTAGTCCTCAGGAGACAGCATGCCAGGGTTTAGATCCATCCCAAAGACTGGATGCCCAAGTGGGTCTTGGTGGTGATGTTGGACCCCTCGATGATGAGACTGTTGAAGTACCTTCTGTGGGACAAGCCAAGGGTGTTGATGAGCTTTCTCCAGGATATGTTTGTCTTAGATTGAAACACTCAGTGGCAAAATTAAGTTTAGAGGAACCTGAAGAAAACACCAGTTCAGCAGGGATTTCTGAAATTGGTTTGAACATGCAATTACCTCCAGACCTTGAGGCCAGTTTGAAACATTCCAAGGATATTGATTGGCTGGCTCAACAGTGCCAGCTGCCTGCTATCATTGGATCGGGAGGCCTCACCTGCTTCTCTGGACTGTGTACTGTCTTGAGGAGGATTGTCAAGAAGGCACATCAGAGACACCCGGAAAAGAAACTTGAAGCTCTTTTGGTAAGGCTTGCAGAAAGATTTTGCTACTGTACCTTACACATACATTGCAGTTAATGTGTGAGAGTTGATGTAAACCTTTCAACCTTCCACGTACACATATCTATCTACCCCAAGAGCGTTATTTTTTGCAATATTTTGTTATAAAATAAGCAAGTTTTTCCCATTTGTTTTCCTACAATTAACAAAATTCCCTCCTTTTTTTAAAGCACTGTCCTGAAATGTCATTCTTTTAAAATTTATACCCTCAAAATTGTTTCTCAAATGTTTTAGCCCCCTGCCTTCCCCCCCCCAAAAAAAATTGCCAAGAAAAGACATCAGATTATTTCTGCCTTTCCTTTAATCAAAGAAGCCAAGCTGTTCACTAAAGTTCTTTTTTTGTTTTATGCTTTGAAGCACATGTGCAGATTATACCATGCCTCTATTGTACATAATTACATTTTTTTTCTAGTTAAATATTTTTTGAAGAAAGTCTTAAAAAGGCAAACGGTGAAATAAAACAGGGTCAACCAAATTTAACCTTCACTTCACTTCAAACCAGAAAGCCTACCACAAGGGGCTGATAGGCAAAGGAGATATTCTTAACCCTAACACTCTTCAATCCTTCACCTTTTGGAGGACTGGGGAGTGTTAGGGTTAATGTGCTCGTAATGCATTTAGCTTTAATATTTGTCGTTTGCTGTCCTTGAAGCTTGTAATAAGCTAAGCCTGACGCTGATAAAAAAAGCTGCTTTATTTCACAGGGCTTCAATCAAGCCTGTCTCAAGAAATGCTCAGAGGTCAGCCCCTGGACCAAAATATGTGAGGTTGACATCTACCAGGACCTAGAAGTGAACAGTGCTCTCCCACAAGCAATCCTAGAGCTGGAGAAACAACTGGCAAGCCCCACAGTCATCTCCAGTAAACTTCTGGGCAAAGCAAAGAAGAAAAAGCAAGCTACGGTTGGTCGGCAGAGCGAGAGAGCCGAGCAAGGGGAGATTCAGGAGTTGGAGTCGTTTTTCCACTCCAACTCCTTGCATCTGGTGGACAAGCATCAGATAAAAATTGCCAAGAGCTTGTACAAGGAGCAACTGAAATCAGAGATCTCGAAGAACTGTACAAATTCAAGCTGTCGTCTCGTTTCAGGAGATGAGCAACCTGGTAGTATTTCCCTGGAAAGGAATGGCTCAAGCAACGAACGACCCCGCTCGCAAATGAAGAGAACTGGGCTTAATACTTCTTCAGCTTGTAGCCGATTCATAACATCACCTTGTAAGAAGAAATCCGGTGTCACGGCTGGATCTCCAGCACCTCCCAAGCACCTCTTTGCGCAAGGCCCCTACATCACCCTTTGCGATTTTGCACTCTTCCACAACCTGCACACCTTTCTTCAGAGCTGCATGGAAGAAGGTAAGGGTCATGACCCCTGTAGGGGTATTCCACTTGTCTGTAGGTGGTACAAGAGGATGTGGAATGTGCCAAGCGTGAGGGAATGTGCTTTACACTGTGGTTTGAAAGACTTCTTTTTTCCTGAGGAAATCATACTGAGTGACTACATAGCAGAGGTCAAACCAGAGGTCACAAATGAAGACAGCACTGGGATAATCGCAGACAAGATAGAAGCTGTTCAAATCAGGTTGGTTCAAGAGCTTATACACTGTACAAGTTCTGAAATTTTCCTAGATTCACTTTTTGTGCAACTTTGCAATCCTCATTGAAAACTACATGGCATTCCTTGGGGTCAAGTGTATTGAAAAGTGCACTTTTCAAACATTGCCATGCTTTTCCCGATGATTAAGGATGTCGCTGTGATGTCATTTAGGGAAGACATTGTTCAATTTATAGTTTTTCTGTTCAAATCTCAAATCCAAACTTTGCTCACTAAAGCACTTCATAGAGTGGTTGCCTGGCCGGCTTTTTTTCCATGTACTTACACAGCAATGAATCAAGGGCAGCAGTGTATCCAAAACTCCAGCAGACCTTTGTGCAGCATTGAGGTTTTCTCCCAGGAATGACATCACAGGTGTACTCATGAATATTGATATTCATGTTGGCACACATGTAAAAACCAAAAATGGCACCAAACCAAATTTTAAATATCAAAACAAAAACAAAATAAAAATATTGTAAGTTGAAGAAGAAATAGAAGCGTATTTCCAAGGGTTGTAGTAAAAAATTGCTTTGCATAGACCTTTTAATCTTTGGTGTAATTTCGGGCCAGTCAGCGAGATACATGTATGGCAATGCCCTCCACATCAAGGGCTTTATCAGCAAAAACTCTAGATGAATCAAATCAGCTGGTGCTACATGTACATGTGTGCTTCAAATAGAGCTTGACATTCCTTGGAGCATGTTTCTATTCTCTACTGTGGCAGTGTTTCCACAGCCGAGCATAGCACAGTCATGCTAAGCGAATGTTGATGCAGAGGGTGTGCATGTGACACAGCAAGGGTTAAGTTGATCCATGTCGTATGTAAACATTGTAGCTACTTAACCTTGCTTTTCTGCATCTATAATCATTGTCACTTTTAAACTCAATGTCTGCTAGATATCATGAGCGTTGCAATAGTTAATAGCATCCCCACACTCCATGGAATGCCAAACTAATGCTCTGATTCATGCAAATGATCTGATACCTTCCAAGTCACCCCATTGGGAGCCTTTGCCAACAAGGCATTGCCTCCACCAATGCAGCTGATATTCCAGTTTGCTGGCAAATATTGAGGGTTCCGTATTGTGGACAGTGTGTTGAAGACATTGGTCTTTTTTAAGCATATATCATTGTTAATTACATGCATCTTTCTTTCTTTGCAATACAGTCGACTACCCAGTATGAGGAATCGTGTTCCAGAAATCATCAGAGAGTTACAAGTCATTGGCATCAAGATCACCGTAGATGACTTCCCTGTTGAGAATATCCAGCTTCCATGGGACACCTTTCCAGAATATGTCAACCCTTCGAAAGGCAATTATCTTTTTTTACCCTCTTTAAAACTTGAAACAGTACAGGATTTGACCGAGGTGTCGGTTGAATATTTAGACATGTAAATCTTAATGTATGTGTAATTTCACAACCAGAAATAAACAATTGTGTTTATTACAAATTGCAGCATTTGAAGGGTGGTCTTGTAAGAGAAACCAATTTTGTTCAAGCCAGCTGAGATGCTGGTGAATGGTTAGTTCAGTGAGATTCAAAGCACTGGTAACTTTTTCTTAGTTTCTACTTTTTTCCTTAGATGTGTCTGAAGAGAGAGCAATGCGCAAGAGGCAGCAGATAGAGAACTTGGTGGCAGCCGTCAAGATGATCACCAAATCGGGAGACATCATAGTTGACTTCTGCAGTGGTGGAGTAAGTTGATCTGTTTGTATGTTTGTTGGGGGCAGTCAGGCTTTCTGTCTGTTTGGTTGTCAGCCTGCTTGTCTTTTTAACGACTCCACTGCACGGAGCATCAGAAGTTTCTCTTTGACAAAAGTCAAGATAAGGAATGTGGACTCTTTGTTTTGGGGTCAGCTGATGTCCACATTTCCCTACACATGGACATGATGAGTATGTCGTATTAAAAACAAATCCAAGCACAAGGCAAACGCTGCTTGTTCCTGATGGGAATGCATATTGAATCAATCTTAAATGAACAGTAGTGCTGTGAGATTTTGCTACTCAACATCTACAGTGCAACAAAACGGCTAAGTTACAATTGTCGAGGATGGTGTATCGGTCAATGCACGCCAATTTCCTCCAACGTCGTGAAGTGCAGCCAAGTTAAGTTTTCAAACGAAATTAAAAGACGAGCCCAAGAACTATTGTGTGGGTGATACCCATCATAGAATATTGGGTGTTTTGTGGTACTTTTACGGAATAGTATCCTCCAAGCTGAAATTGTGATGCTTGGCCAAATTTATTCCAGATAATGTCAAATAATGCAGCCACAAACTTCAGTGTTAACCATAGAAAATAACTGAATGTTATCTTGGGTGCAAAACCTGCAGGGTCATGTTGGAATAGCTCTTGCACATTGCCTACCAGACTGTCGCGTCATCATGGTGGAGAGCAATGAGGAGTCAGTGAAACGTGTCGAGGCCAGGATACAGGGCACCAGACCAAGCAACATCTCCTTATGCCAGTGCAATTTGAACTACTTCACCGGCAGGTTTGACATTGGGGTAGGCATTTGCCCATTTAATTCACAGCACAAAAAAGGTCTTACAATCTGGTGTTAAAATTTGTTTTTTCCTGCTTATCCAGTGGCTACAGAAGCCAAATGTAAAGTTGATATCAATACGTGTAACTTTACATTAGTTTGAATGTACAGATTGATGGAAGGAGACATTTTCAAAAATTTTAAATTCCATATATGACCAGATCCTATGAAGTCAGTCTTTCTTTTTTCTTGATACGGCTGTTATGTGTATGAGACAGAGTATTCAATAAGTCCTTTATTTTTATGTACTTGGGACCACCTGGTTTTGCATCTTGAGACGGCATCATGTTTGTGTAAAACTTGACAGTTTCTGTTGATTTCTACAATGCAATATTTGTTTATAATTGACCTTTAGCCCAAGTACATTTAGTTCTTGTGTGGTCAGGGTTTGGCTTAAACATTTGTTAATTTCAGCTGTTTCAATCAGCGTTTTAGTCAAGTCTGTTACATGTTCAGTGACAGTCTGTCACAAGTTCAGTGACAAGTCCTTTTGCCAGACAGTCATAAGGAATAGGGTGAACAATGACAAAGGAATGCTTTTGTCAAAGTTAATTTGAATATCTCCTGACTTAGCTTAACCATAAAAGAGCCAGGTATTTTGGACTACCTCACAGCTGGGGGGGGGTATTCCACCCCCCGCCCTCGAACTCAGCCTCCCTATACCTGATTTTTACAAAACAATGTTCACAAAGTTTGGTGTCAAATCAACCACAAAGAGTTACCAAACAAAATCCTGAGGGCTTGGCTTGTGAAAAAAAAAATGAAAAAAAAAATATTGAAAAACATGTTGAGAGGGGACCACCCCCGGCTCTTTTAGGGTTGAGACTGAATAACATGTGATGGCCTTGACTGCAACTCTGCTTTCATTGGCAATTCTTCCAGGTTTCCCTCCATGCTTGTGGGGTTGCAACAGACATGGTCCTGGAAAAGTGTCTCAGGAACAGAGCAGCATTTGTCTGTTCTCCTTGTTGCTATGGATCTGCAAGGGACTCGCACCTCATCAAGTACCCACGCAGCCAGCGCTTTCAGGGGTCAGCTTTGACCTACAGGGTAAGTTGCTTCAGAGAATTTGATTGTTAAATGAGGTTTTTTGGAGAAGACCTTGAATTGACTGAGGAAGGAACTATGTAGGCCAGAGTTGTTAAGTTCATCACAAGTCAATCTTAAGACTGTCATCATCCATCTTAAGTCTTTTTACAAGTTGATTGCAGTCTAACACAAGTCCATCACAATCCATCACAATCTGTCAGAAGTCCATCAGAGTCCCATCACAAGTCCATCAAAGTCCATCACAACTCCATCGCAGAACATTACCAGTCCATCATAGTCCAACAAAGTCTGTCAGTTTCAATCACACACCCACCACAAGCCATGGAACAATCTCTATCCATCAAAATTCTGTTACAAGTCCATCACAGATACACGTAGTCTATCACAAGTCCATCACAAGCTCATCACTTGATGGCGCAATTCAACTTGTGAATCCCTTCACACGTTTGTTATTGTTGACCCAGGATCATCTATTGGTCAGCCATGTTGCAGAGCAGACTTCAAGAAGTTTTGAAAGTGAAATGGCGAAGCAGGGTAAGTTCTTTCTGCTTTCTTTCCACCGGTTTCCTCTTAAGTTTTTTAATGTGAACCTTTGGAATAGGGTATCAGCTTTCCACCCACTGAACAAGCCAGTGTCCTGTATTGACAGTCCACCAGTTCCGTTCCTTCGTCAGTACCTTTTTTATGACATATAGACAGTGAAAAGTAATGAAATAAGAGCAGCACATGCCTTGTGGCCAAGGATCATCTGTGAAGTCACTAGCTCAGATCACACAGTTCCATGCTTTTAGGATTCTAATTAAGTGAACTACAAGGTGAAAATGGCTAAGACAGATGGGTGTGGTAAAGACACACCTGGATCTCTGCAAGTTGTTTAGTATTCGGACTCTTGATTATGTATGGCTGGTCAACATGAAATCAGCTGAAAGTTGGACTTTCAATGGATGGGGTATTTTATACCTCCATTATACAGAACAAGCTTTCAAAGTGTGCTTGTTGATTTTGCTTTATTATTATCCCTAATGGGGGTAATCGCTGATTATTTCATTTTCATATAATTGTAGTTTGTTCTTGGTTTTGTTCAAATCGTTATCATTGTCAGAGTTTTAATGTATCTTACACCAAGATGAAATAAAAAGTATCAAAAATTGGGATTTTGGGGAGTACAAAAATTGGCATATAATGTTCCCACCTTTGATTGTTGTTGTATTCAAGACCTCGTCAGACCATCACAAGACCCCACAAGACCATCTTAAGACCATTACAAGAGTCTAAATACAAGTCACAAACTATGAGGTAAACTGTAACAAAAGCATTGTTATTGTTCGTCCTGTTGTCTTGGGATGGTCTGAACTGCAACACCACTCTCTGTTCTTGTTGGTTTAGCTAAAGTCTGCATGTCAATTCTGGACACGGACCGTGCTGAGGCAGCTCGGGAGCAAGACTACCATGTGGGGTTGTATTCCATGTGTCCCGCGACCTGTTCCCCCAAGAACAACCTCCTAGTGGGTATGCCATGCATCAGTCGAAACAGTCTTGTGTAGGTGATAGGCCTACTTCAGGAAGGCAAAGATTTCAGACATGGATTTCATACATGAGTGGGTATCCAGCTTGCTTAAGTAATATTTGAATTTGACAACATTTCAAATGTTTGACCTACAACTGGAAAAGGTTGTTTGTTTATTTCAAATTTTACAGTTTTGTCAGCAGATTGTGAAATGCTGTTTTTTTAAAGTACTAGTGGCAAATGTACGCTATAAAAACCAGTTTGTACAGTTTGGTTGTGAATTATGTGCACGTACGTATTGAAGTTACTTTGAGTTTACTTGAACTGTTTTGAAAATTTGACAGAAATATTGTCTGCCTTTGAGGACTCCAAGTTCCTCTGTTGCTTGGCCCTGCTTTGTATTGATTCCATTAGCTCAGTACTGTAAGGTCCTTACAGCAGTCCCTTGATTTTCAACAAATATTCTTAGAACTTTATTCTGGTTTGAAAAAAAGTTATTTAATTGAAATAATATGTTGTAGACTATTTCATTAGTAGAACTTGTTTAGAGTCCAATACATTTGAATTTCACCAAATGTTCTTCCGGGGTTTCATGTTTTTAGGAACATTTTTCAGTAACAACCTTCTAGTGCAATTTTTAATGAGAACCTTTTAGCACAGTGATTTGCATTCTTTTTTGTCCTTGTAATTCTCCTTAAAAGTTTATGCAGATTAGATCTTGTTCAGTTTTTCTTCTAAATTTGAATATTTCAGTTTTCCTGTAGCCATGCACGTGTGCTTACATTTTGTGCAAATGATTGATACCAACATTAAATAAATAAACAAATATGCACTTTCAGTGCTGTTTTTGTTGATTATGATCCATGCTATTGAGCATAATATTTGTATATTTTCAATGCAAATTATTTCATTCTTCCCTTTTTACCAACAAAACAGAATTATAGCAACTCATTAATCAGCCATACAATATTAGTGTTAAAGTATCTTCATTTAATCTAAACAAATTAATGTTATCCAAAAGTGGAATTTCCTAGTCCATTCCTCATAATGTTTTCCCTTGATTATGCAAAGTTTGACAGGTCGTACATGTCACAAAAAGGTTAGATTATTTCAATTCAAGTTTACAGTCCAAAGTTTGTTCTTATATTGAGAGGGGCTCTTGAAACAACAATTTCATCTCTCTCACAAAAAATAGGATTAAGATTACAAACGACATGGGCTACGAGGTTTAAAAAAGAAAAGACACTTCATGGCCATGACATGATGTTGTTTTACTACAAACCTTGAAATTGCACCTTTTTGCCACTTTAATCTGTATTTTGGAGCCTTTTATGCTCATGCAAATTTGCAAAATCCTGAGCAAACCCATGATATCAACCCAGGCACTGAACTTCCAAAATGCATTATCTGTGCACAAAAACCTATGGAATTGTTTTACATTTTTGTTGTAAATTTGCATTTCTTTGGTAATTTTTGTTGTATAAATATATGGCAATAAGGCAAGCTTTTCTCAGAAATGCTCGAAAGCAAGTATGGGGTAAAACATGAATACCGAATAGTGTCTTCCCTGATTTACATCACAGGAACAGTGCCCTTGCTTGTCCAAAAAAGCTCCGAATATTTAAAATGTTTCAAAAAGCTCTTTTAAATACACGTAACTCTAAAAAGAGTTCAGCTGTTTCATACATTGAAGATGAGTACAAAGGTACACAGAGAGTGAGTCTAAGAAGAATAGATCGCATGGATTCTTTAGAAATACATTTTTCGAAAGTTAACCACTGCACAACTGAAGCTAGCTTATTTTGCCTCAAGGGACAAGGCGGAAAGGTGTACTTTTGTTTATGACGAGTCTCTCGGAAATAGATATTTGTCGTTTTACTGTAAAATAATCACATTATCATTCAACCTATAAAATCTTTTTACTTCTGTACAAGAAAAGTTAGCGTTCAAACATTCATTTGTTAAAATGGTTCACACCATATACTGCACAGTTAATATAAGTAGTAATTGACACAATAAAGTATGATAAAAAATGGTCAAGAACATTCTTAAGCCTTGCATCAAGTATCACTCTACAAAAAAATAGTTTTGATAAAAGTTCAACTGAGCCTCATAATCGTAAAATACTGAAAGAATACAACTGACTTCATGCAGGTTAAACTTGAAACAAATTACAGGGATTAGTTAATTACTGCAATTTAATGGCACTCTAAAATTATGTGTTTTACTATTGCACGTACTCGGCCTTTTGCTCTTGCTCTGGTAAAATGTCAGAGAGCTGGCTTTAATAATTAGACATGTTTACAACATTTATAAAGAAGAAAAATATGTACATTATACAGCATGTTTCGATGCTTCATCTGAGTCTGTATGCGATTGCAGATGGAAACGTCTTTTGTGATAACCGGTTCAGTATATGGGTCCTTAAGATCTCAGCAGATTATCACAAACTCCAGTCATGAAGTGACTTCAGATTTTGATTCTCACAAATTTTGCTCTTTTACATCTTTGTGCGAGGTTTTCATTTTTTGAACTGGTCCGGCATGGGTGTATTTATTTTCGTCGGCAACATCGGGATTTAATCTTGGCATAATCTTGTACCGTTCATTATGCCTGCTTGCTGCCAAACGTCACTTTCCTGGATGCGCTAAACGCATTGAATTAAAAAAATGTAAATTTATATTGATCAGTTCACACACCTTCGGGCTACCAACTGGGGCATATATATGCTACTCAAAACAAATTTAAGGACCACTTTTTATTTTGGATATACTTTTTAATGAAATATTTTACTGCTGAATGTCTCTTGCATCATTGCACATTTTTTTAATTTTGGTTCCAATGGGAACTAGACACCACTCATTGCTTGGAAAAAAAATTACAAGTTAAAAAAACGGTGGTCCTTAACTTTTTTGAAAGCAGTGTATTAAACAGAAACTTGCAACAAGTTGATTCTTGCATCGACGTTGCATCTTACGTTTATTGACTGAAACTGGACCTCGGTTTGGGTACTGGCTTACCGATGTGGTATGAAGAGGCACTCGGTAGGGTGTTGCTTGTAGATGGCCCTGCCTCTGAAGCCTCAAGCACACTCACTGCAACCTTCATTGGCTTCTCTTTTTCTGCTGGCTCCTGGTGCTGCGGTTGGCTCAGAGCGCTGCCGATTTCCTTCAGAAGGCTCTTGCCGGCAGTCTGGAGGTACATGTGCTTCCCAGGTAGAATCACTTTCTTGAAGTTGCTCTCGTTTGTGACCTGCTTGCTCCAGTCGTCCAGGAGATGTGGACCGACAAAGGGGTCGTTCTTTCCGCCAAAGGCTATCATGCTACAGGGCAGTCGATCCCGGTGCCGGCACCTATACTTCTTGCACGTCATGATGGCCGCTTCGATGCTACCTACTAGACGCTGCATCAGGCGTGGGTTATTGAGTGTTGACTGGTCCAAGAAACTGAATCTGACCGGGAATGGCTCAGATATTTTCATTGGGTCACCTCTAGCAGAGATAATTCGCTGCATCTTCCGGAAGGTGGAGCTGGAAATGTTGAGCTCCTCTGGGTGTGGGTATGATAGGGTTGGGGCATACCAAGCACTGACGAAGAGGTGGGTGGGAAGGAGACTGTGGTTCTTCCACATGTGGTGTGCCAGTTCAAAGGCCGTAAGCCCGCCTAAACTATGTCCAAAGAAGGAGAATTGGCCCTGCTGTAAATGTGGAAGCAAAGCGTCAGCAAGCCGGCTCACGACATCGGCCATGTTTTCTGATGGCTTTTCGTTCTCACGGCCTTCCCATCCTGGGATCCTCAGGGAAACCAGCTGCACATTGTTCTGCTGGAAATGTTGTTGCCATGCTGCAAACATGGACGGCCCACCACCAACTGAAGGAAAGCAGACGAGTTGGTGTGTAGGAGACTGAACCTTGTCGTCAATTCTGAACCACAATTGCTGGGAGACACTCTCAGCTGCCTCATTGCTCGCTGCAGCCTCTTGCTGTGCCTCGGAAGCACAACTCATCACTTTGGTGTATACATTCTGAGTCAGGTTTCTGACTGTCAGAGTATCATTCAGCAGCTCCATAGCTGTCATTGTGACCCCAAAGCTTTCCTGGATAACACCACTAAGTTCTGTTGACATGTGGGAATCCAGACCAATGGACAGAAGTGTTGCATCTTGACTGACATCGGCACTGAGACCAAGACGCTGCACTAAATGATTTGACAGCGTCTTGAAAATCAAGTCTAGAGCTTCTGCTCGAGACAACAATCGTATCCTCATCTGGATATCGTTGTCTGTGGCCAAGAAGCACTCTCGGTTAGGAAAGAGGGATTTTAGGGCTGAGAAAGTACCACCCGGTTCGCCGAAATGGTGTGACAACATGGGACTGTTGGCCTTTGCATAGTCCTTTTTGTTCACAGCACCTGTGAGACCGAGCTGTGGGTAGTCCGTAGCAAGGATACAACCGAGGCCCTTCAGTATCTCTGGCGGGGGCAAGCTCTGCATGCCCATTTTCTCCCAGTGATGGACAAATCCGGCTCTGGCTGCATGACCTGCAGTGTTGATGATCCCTGGACAGATTACAGTGGCTGGCAGACCAAGCTTTCGTCGCATACTGCAAAGACTTGCCAGGAAATTGTTAGCAGCACAGTAGGCCCCTTGTCCCTCGTTACCCATCAACTCAACTATGGATGACATCATAACAAAATAGCGCACAGAGAAACCCATCTTCAGTGTGAGCTGATGCAGCACTAAAGCTCCATATGCTTTTGGAATCAATACCCGATTCCATGTTTCTGTCGTGACCTGACGCAGATGACAGTCATTGTAGACTACGGCACAGTGAAAAATACCTTCAAGTGGAAGCTCTTCGTTATCCCTAATAGCAGACAGAGCCTTCTCGACCTCGTAATCCTTCGACATATCAACCTTCAGATGTGTTATACGAGCCCCTGTATCCCGGAAAGATTTGAATTTTAGCACAGCTTCCTCCTCGGGGGTCGATCTCGAGATGATGTAAATGTGGCGTGCACCAGACTTCACCAACCATTCGACTGTTGTCAGGCCGAAACCTCTTGACCCTCCTGTCACTAAGTAAGCAGCATCGCCATTGGCGGTAAAACTGATGTCGTCAAAGTCTAAGGTTGTCGGGATGCTTTCCTCGTCAATGCAAACAGTCATGTCTTCTACGGTGGCATGTGGCGATCTGGAGAGCTTGGATATTGGAGCAGTAGGTACAGTAAGGGACTTCAGCGCTTGAAACCCATTATGCACGCTGAACATCTGTAAGAGGCGAATCATAGAGTCTTGCAGTCTTGGCTTCATTTCGTCAAACCGGCCTAGCCCCATGTCAATTGACAGAAAGTAAATGTTAGGTGGCATGACGTTTAAGCGAGATTCGCTGTTGCCGTTTCGACCGTGGATGTGAACAATTGTCCCAAATGGACGCAACTTTCCAACAAGCTTCTTCAAGTTGTTGTTGTCTTGTGTCATTTCACCAGCAAACAGAAGCACGTCCACGGATCCATCATTGATAAGTGTGTGAAAGTTATCTCCAGATGTTATGACAACTCTAGAATCGCCTAAGATCCCAAGAAGCTTCTCCACCGGCAGGATGTTGTCATCATCTGTCTCCACGTGAAGGAATACATTAGCCCCTTGCTCCAACGCCAGATGGGTGGTGGCCAAACCAACTCTGTCTCGAAGGGAGGAGAGGCAAATAATTACTGACCCGTTCTCATTGAGCTTCAGCGTGTCGTGAAAGGCTACAAATGCTGGAAGGTAATCCCTGACTATATTGATGGCTTCCACGGGTGTCAGATTAGCCGGAATAGGCACGAGCTCGCTCGCGTTTGCCCATATTGTAGCTTTTATCTTCCCACCTGATCTCAGACCAAGGACGTTGTTTCTCATTCTGAAGAGTACCTGAAGCTCCTCACTGCAGTTGTTGATTTTCCCTGCAAAGAGGTAACTGAGACCCGACGTTTTGTCTTTTTCTGGAGCGTCCTTCATTAGTTGAACCGAAAAAGCTGAAAGCTTCACCGCAATTTCTTCGGAACATTTCGTCTTTGGCGCTTCTTGATTCTGCTTTACCACGAGCCTCTTCTGCTTCAATGTGTCATCTACGTCAACCTGCCAGTTTGTGGACAGCGTAGGAGCTGAGAAGCTCGATTGAGGCTGCATAAGTATGCGAAGAGCAAAAGCTTCGAAGGCCAACTCCTTGGAATGGTCAACATTCTGCATGGGCATTTTGCGTCGGAGGGAAACGAAATTTTCGTCTGTGGGCGCCGAACGCATGTACTGGTACAACCACTCGGCAGATTCTTCTGGATCAAGCAAAGATGGTAGGTCTACGGTGACAAGAGGGAACTCTGGATCTTCGTGCATGAGAGTGAGGTTTACTGCACCAGCAGACGCCATCATGGGGTCCGCTACATCGGTATCCTTCACGGCATGCGCTGCCCGTGTAACCATCCACATCCTAGGCCTTATCTTAGCATCGTGCTTGACCACGGCTCTATACAAACTTATCGGTGATGTAGCTGTCATGGTCTGGGCCTCTTCGAAGGTGTCTTTATCGATGGCGGTCAACGGCCCAAGCTGCTTGATGTCAAGGGTTGACAACATGATCAGATCTGTTACCTGACCCAAAGAGCGTAAGACTCGTCTGAACCGCTCATCCCCATCAACAAGAATCCTAGGGTCTAGAACACTGACGACGCTGTCAACTTCCATGCGTTTCTTCAGTTCCCCTGACACACCTTGTTTATCTTTGATGATGATGATAGCACCGGGATTTTCTGAGCCGATTGCACTGAGAGGCCGAGAGGGTGCTCTTTTTGCAGGTAACTGGTGTATTGCCGTTTCAGAAAACTCGACATGGATCGGCGCCCATTCTCTCCTCCAAAGTTGCACTTTCTCATCTGGCTCGTTAGAATGAACATTTTCGAAGGCAAGGCGGTCTACTTGAGCAAAAACCCACTGGTTTGTTGCATCCGCTGCAACAACATCCCCCACCGTCTCCCCTTTATCTATGTGCGTCATGCGAACATGGAAAGCCACCTGTGATGGTGCTGTTCCTTTCACACGCACCTTTGTGACAGACCTTGGCACCTGGAACCACGTTTTGAACACACTGTGCGAAGACCTTGCCTTTTCCTGTTCCAGAAACATTTGACATATTCCAATTCCTTGGAACATGCTGTCAAGCAAAGCTGGATGGAAAACATACTTGCGGAATTCCTTCTCTAATGCTTCCGGGATGGATGCATACAGCAAAGCTTCACTGTAATCAGCACTGAAGTAAGCTGTGTTGACACACCGGAACGTGTCTCCCAAATGGAAACCTCCCTTCCAGAGCCTTGCGTAGAATTCCTGTTCATCAACTTCATATGGGCACCTCCGTCTGATCTCATCTACCGCGAGCTTCAAGCATTGGAACTGGTCTTCAAGTTGGTGGTATGACAACCGTGACTTACCAGGAATGTCTATGCTGGACTTGCCGTGCAAAGTCCACTTCTCGTCGGCCTGATTGAAGCTTCTTAGAGCAAACTGAGCCTCCCGCGGCCGCACTGTCACCGAGCTCTCCAGCATGCCTTTCATGTTAGATGGGAAAATGAACCTCTCAAACATGGCGTCTCTCAGGGTGATTGTCTCGCTGTCAGGGTACATGGATCGTGCAGCCGCAAGCATGATTTCAGTCTGCCCTGCTGCAGGAATGACAATGTTACCCTGCAATTTGTGATCCCGCAACCACGGCACAGTAGACACGCTGTATTTAGAGCACCACACCCGTGGCGCATTTTCATTGCTGAAGTGAGACAGGGTTTGTAGCTTGCCTAACAACGGATGATTCTTGGCGGGAAAACGGAACATCTTTTGACTCTTCTCAGTTGTTGCCGAGCATAAAACCCTCTGCCACGGATAGTTGGGTAGAGACATAACCTTGAAATCGCTATCTCTAAACAGCAGGTTCAGGTCTATTGGGTAGCCTTCCACATGGAGACGCGCCAAGGATCGAAGGATATTGACTTTGTCGTCCGCAACATCACGGATATCAGACGGACGCCTCAGTGAGCCCGTCACGAAGCGTTGGGAGTTGGTTGGATTTGACGACAAGCAGTCCCTGATAGCTGGGGACAGAGATGGGTGAGGACTTATCTCCAACAAACTAGTGTAGCCCTCCTTCAGTATTTTGTCAACGGCCCCACGGAAGTGCACTGTTTGCCGGATGTTTTTCCACCAGTACTCAGCGCTGTTGGCCGTGTCTCGGTCCAGATATTCGTTTGTAACCGTTGACATCATAGGGATGACGGGGTTGGCACCAATGCTCTCCCTACTCGACGACTCTAAAAACTTGGCCTTCTTAATGAAGTCCTTCCTGATTTCTTCCTGCTGGTAGCTGTGGAAAGCATTGTGTACCTTAAGTGAAACACATCGGATACCGTCCTTCTTCAACGAGTCGACAAAACCAAGAACTGACTCACTATCCCCAGACAGAACGACCTGTGTCGGACTATTAATTGCTGCGATGTCAATGACACTAACGTACTCACTGTTCTCAAGACGGGCTTGTACTTCATCTACGGCGTGCAGGACTGCTACCATGGCACCCAGGCCACTTGTCTTGCGCAGTTGCCTGCCACGTATGTAAATGACTTTTATGGCGTCCTCCAATGAAAGGAGAGCTGCAGCGTATGCAGCTGCTACTTCTCCGACGCTGTGGCCAATGATAGCGTCTGGGGTGACTCCACGCATACGGTATAATTCGGCGAGAGCAATTTGGACCGCACAGATGCTTGGCTGAGCGATTTCTAAGCATTGAAAAGAAAGAAACAAACACAAAATCATCCGATTATATGGCTTTGATCTGTGATTTTTTTAACTACATTATTATTAAATATCTGACCCAAATTATGTTCAGACATTTACTTTCGATGATGGTTTTAATGAGTTCGAATTGGAATGACTCTCTGACACATGATCTTAAGCACTATAATCGCAAATGCCATCGATAAAACCTTTTCTATAACTTTGACCTTGCTTCGATTCATAAGTATATAAACGACTCATATCTAACCCTTGCGTTGTTCATAAGATGTGACTGGTAACAAATACATTTATATTTGAGTAGACAAAAGGTTTTCCTTAGCTATTGCCGAGTTTTTTAAGTTGGTACTAATGACAATTATCATCAAAAAATGCCCCTATTAACGGTTGTCGAGATGAAAGATATACGGCAGTTTTTCAATACTCAGCTTTGTCTCCATCTCAGGCTTTGTCTCCGAAACCAATCCCCGATTGTGAGCCTGGTGCGTTTAAATTAAACTGAAGAACTGTAGTGTTTGGCTCTTTTGCATTCTAGTTGATGTTTTGTGGTGCTATCAGACTTACTATTGTGCTTACAACTTCAAAGCCAGCTAGTAAAAAAGGGTTGAAGCATAAAACGGAGCCGAAGTCCAGCATTGGAAAATGGACATAGCTTGTTTCCTCGCCTATTATATTCACCCTGCTAACAACCTTGAAACAGTAAACAAATTATCAGTTAAAAAGAGTCAATACTAAATAGTCTGTACCTGTTTGGTTGATTTTATCGCGGTCTGTTTCCTTGGTCAGTATGTGCAGTAGAGACCATTTAGCACCGCACTTGGTCAGTATCTTGTCAATCCTCTGCAACAAAGACAAGAGCAGGCCTGACGGGTGAATTTAACAGGACTTTATTCCTGATCTAGAAGCTCATATCGTCCACAGAATAAGCTATGCAGCATCTAAATGTTTGTAAGGGATTTGTTATTACAGCCCAATCCGGGTTATCACGGGGTTCATTACACAGCCGAGTGGCTGTCCCTCTGCGACCTGTTCATTTTCCTCTATAGTAAGATTCACCCATTGAGGAGGATGAATTCACGGCTTTAGTTTGAAGGCACAACATATCTCGCATAATGCATTTGAGTAGGAAAGGGCGATCTTCTAGTAATCACACTTTTCTTGTAATTCTGATATTATCTGGTTGGTTGTTCATCGTTTTGAGGAGCATACTGTTATTTTAACCATTGTCCCTCATGCAAAACATCGATACTATTTTCGTTCTGGTAAAAAACGATAAGCAGTTATGTTGCATATTGCTTGGTGACTCACATCAATAGAAAAACATATTTTCATATTGCTTTTATTTTTCAGAATTTGCTTTCTTTTTCTACAATTTTGTTTAAGATGGAGCACCGTTTCTTTGTTTTTAGTTTTGGAAGAAGTGTCAGACAATAGACGTCAATGGGCATATATTATGCGAAGTGGAAAATGTGGTGATGAGTTCTTACCCTAATGACGCTTTTGAACTGCGGTTCATCGTCCATCAGTTGCCTTGCCATTCCCCACCACTGCGTTCCCATCCCACCGAAGATAAACACCAACCGATGGCTGTTGTTGCCTTCTGGTGTCTTACCCTCGATAACGTTGTAAGCCACTCGCGGGTCATGCTCCACCTTTAGGCGAATCTGTTCAGCCGCTTCCCGTGCTGTCCGTGCGATCACGCCCAGCCGGAACTGGTGGTGCGTGGACCGCACCGCCGCCGTGCAGAGGGCGTTGCAGAAGGCCCGCGAGTCGTTCCCGATCACGTCGTTTAGGTAACCGATCCAGTCTCGCATGCGCTGCCTCAGCGCGTCCTTGCTGGCAGCTGACAGGAAGAGAATCATAGGAACGATGACCTCTCGCTCCGGCTGCATCTGAGATTGGGTAGTTGACGAGGTTGACCCCCTGTCCCCTCTCTGGACTGGTTGGGGGGCTCCTTCTAGGACGAGGTGGGCGTTTGCTCCCCCAAAGCCAAACGAACTGCACCCAGCCAGTTTCTTGGCTCCCTTAGGCCAGCGGGTCAGTTCTGCCGGAACGCGCACTTTGAGTGCCTCGAAGTCTACATTTTCGTTCCCTTGCCTGAAGTGAACCACTTTTGGAATCTGTCCGTGATGAAGACTCAAAGCGGTTTTGATGATGCCGGCTACTCCAGCTGCACCCTCTGCGTGGCCGATGTTGGACTTGACCGAGCCAATGTACAAGGGTGGGTGGTCGGGTTTACGGTTCAGGCTCATGGCTTCGCCCAGCGCGTTAGCCTCTGTCCGGTCTCCGATCTGCGTGCCTGTTCCGTGAGCCTCCACATAAGCAACGTCCTCAGGGTCAGTGCAAGCGTTCTTGTATGCAAACTCTGCTAGGGACACCTGGGCGTCAAAACTCGGGTTGGCGATGCCCGGGGTCCTTCCGTCGTTATGCAAAGCTCCCCCACGCACAACTGCGTAGATTCTGTCCCCATCCTCCAGTGCCTGCCGCAGTGGTTTCAGTATCACGGCCCCTGCTCCTTCACCACGAGCGTAGCCATCTGCCGATCGATCAAAGCTCTTGCTCTTGCCGTCCGGGGACAGCATCCCAGCCTGGCAGAATCCAATGCTAGTCACCGGGATCAGGGAGATGTTAACCCCTCCGGCTACGGCCATGTCGCAGTCCCCTTTCCGGATGGCCTCACAGGCCATGTGTATGGCGTACAAGGAAGAGGAGCAGGCCGTGTCAATGACGAAACTCGGCCCGCGAAGATCGAACTCGTAGGAGATGCGATTGGCCACCATGCAAGAGTTGGTGCCCGAGTTGGTGTACTGGTTGATGTTCTCGTTGGGCATGGCTACCAGGACGCCGTATTCGCTGGCCGTGACGCCCATAAAGACTCCCGTCTTGGATCCACGGGCGGTGGACGCTGGGATGCCTGCGTCTTCGAAACTCTCCCAGACTACCTCAAGCATCAGTCGAACCTGAGGATCCAGCTGGTTGGCCTCCTCTAAAATATTTTAAAGATGTCAAAACAATATCCGACAAAAATTGTAAAATGTGGACTAACAGTCCCATGTCTATTTCGAACTTCAAAACCTAAAAGCGTCAATACTTTGCTGTATTACGTCTCCGGCAAAGTTTGTTTTACACTCAAATCTGTTCCATTTCCAAGCTCTTAAGATTGTTTCACCTTGAAAGCCCATAGGATCTCCGAAAGGGGCATTTCGATGATTACTTATCTGTCACCTGCACTACGTAAATGCATGTCTAGAAATCGAAACCGTTTTATTTGCCCGGACGTTTACCCAACGCAAAGTCGCCTCAATTTAATTTAATCACATTCAAAAGTTAACAACAGGGGCCAATTTCATAGAGCAGATTAAGCAAAAAATTTGCTTAATTAAGCGTGAAAAAAATTGCTCGACAAATCAGGTAACCAGCCAAAACTCCATGTGATGTATGTTGTTATGGAATGATATTCACCTGTCGTTTGGTTAGCATGAAAATCACGTAGATTTTGAGCCGGTAAACTTTTCTTTTTTTAAGCGAGGAATTTTTGCGGTCAAGCAATTTTGTGCTCAAGCAGCCCTATGAAATTGGCCCAAGCCTACTTATGATCAATAACAAGGATTGAATTTCACATTGTGTTTGCATATTCCACTGAAACCTTTCAATGCACATTTTTTATTGCTTAAAATTAAAACTAAGTCTCTTTAACATGTACAACTTTATCATATCTCAAAATATATTTTTGACTTACCTGGCGAGATCTTGAAGAACTGCCTGTCGAAAATTTCCGGGTTTTGGTTCAGATACCCGGCGCACTTGTTGAACATCTTCCCCGGCAGTTTTTTGCCCGGATACAGGAAGAACGAGGCGTCAAAGCGGTCCGGCGGCGGGGGTACCGTGCAGTCCAGCCCCTTGGCCAGCACCTCCCAGAACCTCTTGACGCAGTCGATGCCGTTGGCGTAGCGGCAGCCGATGCCCACGATGGCCACCTTGCGCTCGATGGGCATGCTGGAGTCGTCATGACCGACGATAGTAGGGGTACGCCGGCCCTGGCGGAGGTAGGCTTCGGGGTCGGAGGGCAAGCCAGTCATCTTGGTTGAGCGGCGGATCTTGAAGGAGCGGCGCACGTGCCTGGGCTTATTGCTGAAATTGGGCTTACTGGAGGTCTCCATCGTTAAATTTCCCCGCTGACGTTAGAAAAAATGACCTCCATAATCCAAAAATAAGAAAGCTGGGTTAATGAAAATACACATACTAAGTTCTTTGCGCTTTGTGATCAATTACTTTTAAGAATTTGTAATACTTGTACAAACTTATTTGCTGCAATGGTTCATTATTGTTATCTCTGTTGGACGTCATCAGTTTAGCTATTGAATTTCCCCCAACTTGTTTACAATATTTCATATGTGTGTTTTAACAAGGGAGCTTTTGAGGTTAAACACGAGGCTCTTTGTAACGTCAGCAGCTGTCTGAATGTTGAGAGTATGTTGCCATCCATAAGGCGTCTTTCCAAGTGCGCGTCAAGCCGTCAACACTTGCGTATCCGTCAGAATCGATCGGAGCGATTCCGACAGCCGAATGCAACGCACACGTGCGGTAAGTTACTGGAGTCGATTTTTGTGTCCGTGAAAGTGATACACACCATTTTATCTTGTATGCAAAGTACCCCCCCCCAAAAAAAAGAAGGTACATATGGAAAGGCGCCTTTAGGATGATCCCTTTGGAAATTATGCGTGTTCATTGTATTCAGATTCGGCCATCTGCAACGCATGGGGATAACCAGATTATAACGAAGCCTTTAGGAAACTTCGTAGAGAAAGAATCGCGATAAAACAGTTTGTTTTATTTGTAAAAAATATAATAAGAAGGCAAAAAAGAACGAGCAATCGATAAAGGCTTAATATGAGCTTTTAGAGCTAGGATTGCCATTTAAAATACACTTGCTAACATGTAATACAGAAATGTTTTATAAGTGATGCCCAGTTCATGACACCACTATACTTCTCAAGTTAGATCGGTGTCCAGCACAGCAGCGACATGAAATGCTTGCAGGTATAATAATATTACATGTATCATTACATTCTAGCATCGTTCAAATTTAAATCAAAGTGTATATGCCAGTGAAATTGTGAACAACGACACTTAAATGTGAAGCTGTATCTGGAAAGTCACTGAAAGTTGGACTATGTTGAGTAGTTAGATGCAGTCTTGCTCCGATGCAATCTACATCTTGTATGACACAATTAACGCAATCAAACTTATATTGAAACCATGTAATCACCCATTCCGTTTAAACTCTTAGCAAGACCAAAATGTGTGTCTGAAATTCGTGCGATGAGTTTGATTTATCATATTTTATTTAAGCATTATTGAGTTCACACATTTTTAAATCGACTGCTCCTTGATTCCTGTCTGACAAAGTAACTTTCATTCATCGAAAATGACATTTCTATTTTTTGAGTTACTATGTACTCTCCTCCTCTCCGCAACTTGGTTCAATGATTCTCATATCGAATCCCAAGAATATGTGAATTCAAAACCAGTGGGCGATTATGTCTCCACGTCCCTGAGCACATGAAGTTGATCCCTGAAACACCGACTTCCCCCCAGCGAAGTTCCACTCAGTTCCTACTGTTCATGTCTAAAAGCAGGGGTATGACTAAGCACGGTCTCCTCCTAACAGCAGGAAACGGGGGAAATTTCACGGCAAGGTCTTGGGCTTTTTCTTTTCACGGCACGTTCACTGCCGGGCTTTCTTAATTCACATGTTATACATGTACATAGAGGTCCCGGCTTCGACTGAACTATTGCAGAGAACGGCAGCGGGAAGTTTCGGGAACTTTTTTTCCGGCATATCTTAACTTACGGTTGACTCTTGTTCTGTGGCATTTTTCATGCGATGAATCAATTCGTACACTTCAATTTATCTTTTTTGAAGCATCATTTCCCCTTTTCCCATATCATTTCTTTTCATTTTTCCAGTAGGTAAATACTGTTGTAAAGTGATTTTAAATTGGTATTACTTTAGTCCGTATAATCGGCATACGGTGGAACAATAGAGGAACTTCGCATGCTTTGCCCATGTGCAGTCTATTTTGGGATTATTCCAGATAGAACTTTAAATCAAATGCTCAAGTCAGAACTAATTTATACTGGCTCGATTGAGAGTGCACTCGGAACACCATCCATCCGGACGCCCAAGTGTATGGGCCTATGAAACGTTCTACATCTTGATTGCGTTGCTGTCTGCGTTTCTTACGTCGTTATGGAAACTGTCAGGCTCTCTCCAACACCCCAACACCAACTGACACGCGCCAATGAGCGGCCACAGCAGCTCTCAACACAATTCCAGCCTTCACGCCCCAGTACCCAGATAGCTTGGATCCCCATTCCCACACCTCAGTGATTACCCACAGCGTTTAACTAGCAGCACAGTAAGATCGCATCAGTCCTAAAGATGGACAGAGCATTCACTGTCCGAAACGTTGAGTAATCTGTTCTTTTCAGAACCACACACAGGCCTACTCAAAAGAGATATTTTCCACATGGTGTATCTGCAAACCTCTACCTCATCAGGCTTAAGTTAATGGAGTCGATTTTTGTGTCCGTGGAAATGAAACGCATGACCGCATTTTGTACGTAAGGCGCCCCAAAACAACCCACATATGGAAAGGTGTCTTCAGGATGACCCCCTTAGAGATTATGCGTGTCGACTGTATTCAAAGTCGGCCATCTGCAATTCCTGGTGATAACCACATCCCAGACAGCACACCGATATTGGAACAACGGAAGCAACGGTCTAAAAACGTTGCAGTCTGTATCAGACGTTGGGCCGGCGCTGGCCACCGACGTATAATCACAGCTTTATTTCTGTGTGCGTCGCAGAGTTGGTCAGCCAGACGTCTGCCTTTGGTGGAAATGTGACGTCAGTTAGAAGTCAACCTTTGGACGTTGAACTTTAGTCTGAATATGGTTAGTGTTTCATTGTTTTCAAAAGGTAAATACCGTTTTTAGTATCGGTACGACTCGAGTCCGTGTAATCGGCATACGGTGGAACTGTAGAGGAACTTTGCGTGTTTTGCCCATGTTCAGTCTGTCTTGGGATTATTCCAGATCGAACTTTAATTAAATGCTCAAGTCATAACTAATTTAAACTGGCTTGATTGTGAATCCACTCGGAACACCATAGTAATGCGGACGCCCAAGCGTATAGACCTACAAATTGTTCTTCGAGATTTAGCGGTTGTGCGCACGGTTCGATTAGGATCTAACGGCGAGCGTGCGCTTGCCTTGTTGGCAGAAAATGATGAACTGATGACCTACGCGGAGGTTTGAGAGCCAACGTGGAGGTTGGGGAACCTGGATACTTGCCAGCGAACGCCTAGTCAGTTAACCGTATGGTTAAAATAGCTCTGGGTACTTGACAACCGGGCGTTGTAGGCAGAGATTACGGGTAGAAATGTCCTATTTGAAATTTCCTGCAACCAATGTAGCTTACCCTTCCTGAACAACCTGTCTATCTTCATTGAATGAGCAAGTTTTCGTATAGTGTGTGGGTTTGTGATAACCTCAAAATGGCTGTGTAGTATATGCCCCACGATTAAGTGCTCATGCAGTCGAGGTTGACAAGCTTCATATCGCAAGAGCCATGAGGCGTTTTGCACTAAATTTTAGCGACCCCGCAATATCATTCCAGTGACTTCTTGCCACATTACAGGGAAGTTGAGGCGAACCAAGTTCTCAAGTTTTGTGTCATTACAAAAGGCCCAGTCCTAATCAAATCTTAAGTTTGATAACCCCATGCGCTTATTGCTCCTTTTGGGGGAGCTACGCCTGAAGGTTAGAAGACCACTTAAAAAATATAAGTCTGTAAGGATCTTATTTTACATATAATTATGATTATAGAAAAACAAAGAGATTAAATGACTTCACCAACAGCGGTAACTGCATGCAATACCCCCTGTACGAACAGCCCCCCCCCCAAAATAAAACCCTGGATCCGCCCCTGAACCCTAACAATCTCCTTCGGTTCCACCATGCATCTTATTCGAAGGGGAAACGAGGGTTGCTTTACGATCATTTATAAATAGACTAAACTTGAATGTTGTTAAGCCCTTACAACTCAGTCAGAATGTATCACTTTAGGAACTGAGTGTAATTGGTACGTGACTCACGGTCTTGCTTCAAGTTTAATACAGAGTAAGGTAGTAATGCATTATTTTGTCCGTTTGGCAATTTCAGAAACACCGTTTTGAGACAAAGATCTTTATTTCAAATGCTCTCACCTTACTCTTGCAGGAACAGACACGTGTGGGGCTAATTACGGGTGGGTTGGTCAGAAACTAAGTTCTCGAGCCCCTTGCTGTAAAAAGGCCCCTCTTTAGACAGAGTAAACTTTAATGGATAATGTCAAATGCCTACCCTAACATCTCCAACTTGGAGCAGCGGGTAGCTTACCTCTTTGGCGACTGAAGTAGTTACAGAAGTGTTCTTACGCTACGGCAGTCATTTCATCAAGTAAGTCTTGCTACGAGGCTCGTCGAGTAGCTAGGAGTCTTCCCAAATAGAACAAAATTCTTGCTCAAGAACCAGCTTACGGTGACGTTTCGAGAGTTGGTGTTCACCCTGTCGGGTTGTGCGACCGACTTCTCGTCCGAACACCAACACCTGCTGTATTTGTACTTCTGTTCCTTCCACCCTGTGCGAGTCTGCGCGCGCACAACCTCGTCAGCAGCCCCCTTCATCCGACCTAACAGACTCTGCCACACCGACACATACCTAATCTAATTTCTGGCTGGTTTGCCTCTCTCCAAGCCTGGCTCGGAGGCCCGCTCGCCTCGTCTACCGTGTTGCGCAGCAGTGCATGTACGCAGACTCATACAACCTCGGCAGCTGACTGACTTCACTTCCCGGTGACTAAGTTCCGACGGGGTATGTTACGTGATTGTGTGAAACCTCCACTTTGTATCTTGTTGTACGTTATTGAATAGTGTGGTTATAAAACTGCAAAAGAACAAGTCCCTAAAAACTTTTACAACCAAAAATAGCACTCACGTAGACACAACAGGGACCCGTTTCGCCCCTCCCTCTAAGCCCCTAGGCTCTCTTGGCGAAGTGACTAAGCGTCTATAATTACTTCCTTTTTCATGTTCTATGAGATAATTCAGAGCTTTCCCTGCAGTTTCGAGAACGTAAACAATAAATCATAGAACATTATATTTTTCCCGATGAGTCGCTAATACAAAAGTATAATAGGCACAAGGTTTGAAATAAGGCACAAGCGAAGATGACATTAAACATGGAGCTAAGGAACAATACATCCTGCTTTCACGTGCAGACTCTTGCAGTTTATTTTTGCGGTACATTTGTGACTCTCTGTTGTTGTTTTTTTTTAATTCGAAACCTGTGTTGTAGCTTTTAACTTCAAACTGTCGATTTCTAATGAAGGACAGATTGTAAACCGATGAAGTACATATATTTTTTCTAATGCAGCTTGTAACCAGAGAGTCAGTGCTACTTATGAGAACTATAAGTAAACATTCAGTCACATTGTTCAAAGAGTCTTCTTGTATAGAAAGCGCCTTATTTCAGTGTAGTGCAAGTAAAAGTAAGATAATTATGTTGATATAAGCACAACCGTAAAAATTATTTCATTCAAGGGCGGCTTTCGCTTCGTGGATTCCAACATTTCGTCGGCCACCATATTTTCTTTGATTGCAACAATATGAAGTATTCAAGTATTTGTTTATCCAACACCCGAATAAATCCTTTCATTACCTACGAGTAAGGAAGTTCTTGTGATCATGCAAATGGGAATTCTATTTACCGTGGAATGAAACTTCTTTTTGGAGTACGGCCACAAGGGGTGTTGGGAATAAAATACACGTCGCAGGAATTCATTGAGGCTTGAAACTGAAGAATCTGAAGAGGATTTCACAGGAATGAAAACTGGATGTATGTAATAAAGTTAATTTACATAAACTGAATTGTTTCTCGTTTTGATTGAAGAGCGTGGACTTTTACTCCAGAAGTAACAGTCTCATGCATACGCGCTGTAGCTTCCTGCTAGGTCTTACAAGTGCGTGTACTCCCATCTTGATGAAAACAAACGATAAAATAAAAAGAAAATAATATTTTCCATAATCCTATGGGATAAAACTATAGACATTTTGAAATCTTCATTTTGTAATTTGGAGCTACTTTTCAATGAAAGGAAGCAGGTACTTTAGACTGGTTACTGCTTGGGTGGAGGCCGGAACCAGGCTATCTATTAGGACTGCCACGATTGATTCTGTCCGGGATGATTATCCCTCAGTCTTTTTACCAATACGCTCACGACGTTTAAATTAAGGCCAGCTGACTTTTCTTGCTATGATGACGATTGAAAATGTAAACGTAAACAGCATCCCGTGTGTTGTCTTACGCCTTGTGGTAACCTGGAATTCGACGCTCGTTTGATTTCTCGTCCATGGAGTCTCCGGTTATTGCAGACAACCTTTACGGCCGTATTGCGAGTGATTTGCAGCACTGGACTCTTTTCCAGCTCCACGTTATTTTTTCTGTCGGTTTACTGTTTGAAAAACTGTGAAAGCCACACCCAACCATACAGCCATTGGTGGCTTAGGGAAAGGAACCGGCCCACCTCCTCCCAAAAAGGTAGCAAAATATGCGTGTTTGAAATAAGGAGAAAATGCGACTTTTCAGGCGAGGCCTTTTCGCTTCTGTTCCTCCAGACAAAATAATAATATTGTCAAAAGCCCTAACATTAGCCGTACCCCTCATAAAGGCCATAAAGGGTTACATGAGAAATGCTTTTCCACATTCCCCTCCCCTCAAAATTTCCTCCGAAAACTTGGTTGTGGATCTGAGCCAAAGTTGTCAGAAGATAACTATAAAATGTCGGACGGAACTATTTTATTTAACCTAGCAAATACTATTTTGAGAGAAATTTGGATTATTTTGGGAAAAGTGTTGGAAAATGATGCCACAAGGATGAATAGCGCGATCATCTTTTTTTCTCACTGTTCTTTTTGTTTGTTTGTTTGTTTGTTTGTTTGTTTGGGGGTTGTTTTCGTTTTAGAGTGTTTAAAATCGCTGACACAACAAAGATCATTTTTGACCCACCTTTTTTGTTTTTGTTTTGTTTTTTGAAATGTACTGACTTCCTTTTCTTGTGGTCAGTTGATGAATAGGCGGTGCCGGTCACTGCGGAGGTATCTCATTTCCTTCTCCTTTCCTCACACAATGGGGCTTCCAATCATCCCGGTTCCGTAAAAATACGGTAGTCCAGTTCACCGGATCACACAGATCTTCTCCAAATTCAATTTCCCCTAAAGACAATGGAATGTGCTAACAGGGTGGTTCCACCGAATGCTGCGCCTTTGAACAGCTATACATTCGAAGGAAAGGTGGAGACGCCCAAGAACGCGAGTGGACCATTGTGAATTAATGCTGGGTGAATGAACGGAAGGGTCGATTAGGATTATTATTAGTGGACCGCATCCCTTCATTAATTTTCTTGTGTTAGGATTCTCAAGGTAGTTTGTGCAACGTAATTATAGGCGGTGCCTTTAGTCTAATTGTAAGTCAAAGGAACGGAAGGGGGTCGAAAATATCTGCAGATGCAGAATGGCGAGGTGCACATTTTGATAGAGGTCGCACAGCCATAAGGTTGCTCCACACCAAATACGCGGCCAAAGAAAACAATGCAAAATCAGACCGAAAGAGCGCCGCCTATTGACTCTCGTGAAGAGGTTGGCCTCCGTTTTTTTCCCTCCGGAAATTCAAGATTATGGCAAGAAGAGCACATTTCGTTTCAATTTTATAGGTGATAGCCACGAATTTTTTTTATTCGCCTTTCCCGAAAATACGCCCAAAATAGTGGTAAAACTATGAGCTCAGCTCTGAATGTACCCACCCGCTTTTATCCAAAATAGGCCCGCATTTTGGGGCTTTTTGTGAAAGAAATACCCCGAACTGGAAAACATCAGTCCCAAATTCGGGATTTATAGAAATATTTCTATGATCCCTCCTGATTATGGCATGTCTTATTGTTAAACTCCCCTAGGGTCACAAAATAATAATGAGCTCGCTCGCAGAAATACGACCACTTGATGAAATGCACCCATAATGAAAAGGTTGCCAAAATGTGTCTTTATGCATACGGGGCGCCAAAGTACAGGATACCTTATAGTGGACAAATGCAACAAGTGGGGCAGATGGGAAAAACTATTTTAACAATTTTCCCCTGTGAACATTATTTTGTAAATTTGTGACACCTGTCCTCTTTTAGGGACTCCATATGAATTCCTCGAAAACTTTTTTTTTTTTTTTTGGTTGAGGTCATTGGACATCTACGTCATGAAATTTGGACATGTGATTTGTTTTCGAAAACAGACAGACTGTGTCAACAATCCCCATTGACAATGCAGATTGAAAGTGCTCATACACTTGCCAGCACGCGTGAGACTGACCATCAGGTTTTGAGTCCCAGTGAGGTGGGTGGAAATATTTTTTTCTGATCCGATTATCTAATTCTTATCATCTGTAAAAGAATCCTTCCCTCCAATTTTTGCGTGGTGCCAATTTTAAAACTTGTCCGTAATGGGCACGTTGCCCCTGCTTCCTCCATAAACCACGAGTGAACTTTAGATGATCATGATTACAAAACTTAACGTCCAGTTGGATTTAACTTTAAAAGTATCTTTTAGTGCATAATGGAAAAATTTCAAAAATGTCGGGATCTTCTGTCTCTGGCGTCAAATATTGAACCCCCACCCCGCCTATACGTTTGTCCTGATATATTTCTTTCTTTCTATTTGACAATAACTTCCCTGTTCCGCGTAATGCACTGCATTCGGCAAATTACATCCTGGTCTTGGCCCAACGTATAATTAGAGTATAGTTCGCCCAAGCAGTAAGTTTGCCAGCTCTCTCAAAGTAGGATAATTTAAACGCATCTGTAGAGAAGAACACCAAATCACACAAAAATGGCGCCGCCTGGTAACAACCAGAATCCAACTGATAGTGTATTTTTCACTAGATCTGCAAGCTCATGACCACCAAGGCAAGTTTCTTTGTAATTTCGCCGGAGTTCAAGTAGCCATAATCACTCCCCTTCCCAAATACCCTTAAAATGGGGTGCCGGTCTCTGGGCCTATAGTCCCCACCTCTAAAGCCCAATTTTCTCGTCTCTCTTTTCTTTTCTCTTTTTCCAGGTTAACCAATGACTTTTGAAGATATTGTAATCTTAATATTATCACCCCTAAAAAGTTGTCAAGTGCATAGCCATTTTAAAACTGATGTCCACACTCCATGCCCAGATAGAGCCATGGGGGGGGGCTTTGTCTTTGTAGGCATTTGCCGGTCTTGCGTTAAAAGTAACAGTCCGAGACAATAGTTAAAAGCAGTGGTGTAACTGGGACACATTTCGAGGGGCTGGGGGGTATGGGGGCGCTTAATTTTTCCGGAGGAGGGCACTCGATTACCTCACAGTTGGTTCTGACCGTGGGTTGGGGACGAGCCAAGGTGGGGGAGCCGGGACACCGTGATGCAACCATTATTTTTTGTCACTTGAGGGCGCTGTCTACGATTTCGAGCGATTGCATCAACTTGCTGTTTTTCGTGCGCTTTTCAGCATCTGGTGAGTCACCTTTGCTATATGTATTTAGGCCAGGGCCTGCTGGAAATGTAAAATAACAGAATATTGAAGTATACTGTTTTCCGTGCTTGGAAATTTTAAGAAAACTGGAAACTATAACCGTAAGTTTTTAACGCACGTCATACTTTCAACCGATGCAGCAAACATGTGCACACCGATAATGAATGATGCAGACATGGCAAACACGTGTAGCCTAGGCCAATGCCCAGTAAACAGGGCCCAACGAATACTCCTCTGTCGTATACTGGGCCCCTGTCCCGATTAATAAGGATTTCTTTGGAAAACTTTATCCGGGGGCATAACTAAACATCCACTTAACTTTATGAGCTGAAATTTCACCGGTAGGCTTAGCCCCACTACTGTACTGGCACTAGTGTGGCACGGATCACTCCCGATTTATCCTTAGCCACACATCCGTTTACGCAATTTCGTGTCGGCGTATTGAACATTTTGGCGCACCCACTTATCATCGTGGGCGCAATTTCTTTTGCACACGAACACGGTTCTTGACCTTTCCACTTTCTAAAAACCATTTACACACCTGTATTGAATGATTTCACTCACGTTATTCAGGTATTTTCCAGTCTTTTTGCCTGTATCCATTCAATCTAATGGGCTCGCTCTCTTGAGGTGTGTTTGAGGGAAATTTGGGGTAAAACGGCTGTGTACATGACCACCTGAAGAGATGTGAATGATAACACTGACAAATTAGCGAATGTAGTCTGGTTCCTTGACTTGGATGGAGATTTGTTTTCATGACTCAAAGGCTGCATTCGAATCTCTTGTCTAGAGCTAGGTCTAGGTCTCTTGGTCCATTGGAAATGCGTGGAGACGCGCAGACAATAGACCTAGCCGTAGCTCTGGAAGCCCGTTTCGGACAAGGCCAAAAATGCTTGAGTTGGGTTATCAGACGAGGAACAAAATGTCGTGATCCAACTGAGTGGTTGTCTTTTGCCAAACTCGGGTCAGAAGTTTGTGGTTTTCTTGCTTAAATTTAATGTACTCCTTCCTAAGTTGGTTTGCCTTTGAGTAAATTTAGGCCTAATCACACAGCATAAATGTCCCCATTGGTACTGT
The DNA here is from genome assembly GCF_001949145.1 of Acanthaster planci. The sequence goes on along the minus strand of NW_019091378.1, from coordinate 1,584,092 downwards.
AGCATGGCGCTAGAGAGACACTCATTGGTTGACTCAGCCCTGCCCACGCTTCGCTGAGCTGGTGACGTCACAGCGACCACATGGCAATTACATGCAAGTTCATCGTCTGCACTCACGGATGCACTGCACGCATACTGCTGGAGCAGTTTGAGTAAATCAACAACCACTACGCGTCAGTCTACACTCACACGCAATTACACCCACATGTGTACGGCCACGCTTGTAGGGCACATCAAAATCCCCTATCGATCTTGCATATTCATGCGGCACACTCAGCACTCTAGTCCCATGTCTACCAAACGTACTGCCGACAATTCCCTGATTCATACTGAACATGTTCAGCCAGTGGCGCGATTTCATACATAAATAGCATTCAAAATATAACTTGGCAAACTTACCTTGCCACCAGGGAATCAGCAAGATGTCAGTCCTCATTTTTGCATTAAAGAAATCAAAGTTTATGTTGAAGGAATCTTCTAAATCATACAATTTTTGTACCCTTGGAAAACTCACCTCCAGCTCTATCAGAACAGAACTGAATCAAGGTACTGCTGCTAAGCAGGAGCGCATTGCGCTTGCATTTTCTTTCATGAAAACTGTCTTATACAGCGAGGTCAATGACTTCAGAAAATGAGTGCTCTCTTGTGGCTGCTTAACATGAGGGTTCAGTGCTAACGTGACTTACACTAACCTACGTCAGAAGTATCTCAGAACGTGCATCGGTGTTTATGAAATATTAGTTGAAACTTGGATATAGAACACTTTCTACAACTTTCTGTAACCTTTTCAAACTTGGTCATAAAAAGTCATCAAAAGATTTGTGCAAATCTGTTAGGGAAATAGGTTAAACCAGTTTTGGGGTCAGTATTTTGGCCAGTTTTCTGGCCTAACAATAAAGTTACAGCAGGCAGAAGTTGGAAGTGATGTCTGCATACATGTATGTTTAGATCATGCTCCCATCTGTTCATTTTTTGAATTATCAAAATTGTGCTAGAAATTGAGATCAGTAAGAAAAATGTATGTTGGGTGAAATTGGAGAACATTTTCATGGGATTGCTGCTTTCTTGGCTCCCCCATACACACTTTGTGAAAGTGTTTCTGTAGAGTAATATTATGTGGAAAATAAAGTGCACTGAACTGATTGAAACATCAGGCCTCATATTTATTAAACTATTTACATTTCAGGTTGCAGTAGTAAAGCATTTTGCAGCAGGTTTTGTATTTATTCAATTTGTGTGTCAAATCTTATACAGTTTGAATTTGCAGTGCACTGCAATATACATGTACAGTTAACCACTTGCTGCTGGGGACTCCGGTTTTGGGCACCGTGTGTTGTTGCGTGTGGCCGAGGTCTCTGAAATCGGACAAAGGGAACTGGGCCTTGTAACAAAAGACTGTACTAGGAACAAAAAAACCAGGCTGCTGGGCATTACCGACATTTTTTCACTTTCAATAGTGGAGATAATCCAGCCTTGTTTTGAAACAGTATACCACGGTTTTGGGGTATTTAGTGTGAGTGGATTACCACCGGGGACAAAAGTGCTCCACCACCGCAGCGATAAGCCACACAGCACCACTGCATGCTATTCTGGCTCCTATTGAAAAGAGGTCAGCAACACACTGTGCCAGGTTTGTGAACAAAAGAAAGTTGTATAGCACCGCACAATCTCGGCTCTTTTTTTGCAGGCCTGGCTGAAATACTCGTGTGCCGGTAGATTTTGTCTGTCAGACTAGAGTGGCCACCAGACAGTAATTTGTGTGGGTGCAAACGTCCGTTAACCCTAATTCCCCAAGGTGTGTGAAAAATCATATTAAAATTGGAGGATTCAGGGCTATTAGGGTTAATGAAATGATGAATTTTTGAAGAATTTTGAAAACTGAAAATCTTGAAAAAGTCCCGATTATGTGCACTGCATTTTTCAAACCACCTGGCAGCAAGTGGTGAATACATGTAAATTATCAGAACTCTTGAAAAATTACATGTAAGTGGTTCACTTGTCCTTTCCAGGTTGTTCAAATTAAAGAGGCATGGCAGATAGCAGTGAGGGGAGGCGTAAGGGTACCGCCAAGGTCCGCACCCTCCAAGAAATCGAGAAGAAGGTCCAGGAGCGATGGGATCGTGAGAAGATTTTTGAGGAGGACGCACCCAGCGGGGTCAAAGGTCCTGGGTAAGGTCACTAGATCATGCGCATCATTTGACGGTTTTCATATATGGGGAGATTGGTAGTCTTTCTGGGGATTTTTTGTGAGAGCGTGTGTGAAGGGTGCCAAACTGATTAAAAAAAGTGGTAGGGGCTACAGGTAAAAACATTTTGTATTTGGTCATCCAGCAATTAACTTCTGAATCTGTCTTCTTGTACTTGGGCACAAATTATTTGTGCTGTAAGACCAAAACAGTCGCATTTGCGCCTAAAATTTGATGGTGTGTGACCAAATGTTTAATTCTTATCGCCAATGGCGACCATGATTTGTGCCCGTTTTAGTCACCCACCTTGTCAGTCATATTTCGCAAACGATCGCTGCCTAGTTTTCTTCTACATGCATCAAGCGATGTGTCTCCATATGATCACGTGGTTTTCCTCCATCTTACTATGTACACAGCATGAGCCCACGTTAACTGCAGCGTAGCTACACGTAGGTACATACACGCACGTACAGGTACTAGGTACCTGAGTCCACTGGTTTGTGGTCGCACGCTGTACAGAGAGCTGAGACGTTGCGCGTATTCATTAGATGCACAATCAGTCTATGCACGTGCCGGTCCGGTGCCAGGTACGAAATGCTTGAATGTAAGACTCCAAACATGCCTTGTCTTTTCTTTCAGCTTTTTTTTTCGTACAACATGGGTGCCATTTTTTATTTATTCCACAAGCACAAAATCCAAAGCCTGTCTGTCCTGCGGAAAATTGACAGAATAATGTTTCTGTATATGTTTTGTCAGATTTTGTTCATGTTGTAGTCCTAAATTGTATATTTTGCAGATGTGTGTAAAGGTATGTTCAAAAATTGACCTGGCACCTGACTTTTTTTTCTAGCAGCTAGGGGTTCCTCATTTTAACCCTAACCCCCTTGGCTCCTGCACTAGAAAGTATACTGAACCTCACAAAATCCAACAGGTTCATGAACTTGTCTATGTACTTGTACATGCAGGTCATTGTACATGTACCAAACCTGATAAACTCCAACAGAATAAACCCGTTGGAGTTTGAGTGATATGGTATGGATGGATCTATGCAGTATAGGATGACTTGCACTGAACAGTACCAAACTTGACAAAATCAAGCATAGTCCAACAATTGGTACAGCAAGCCAGACTCCGCACTCAGTGACCCCTGTGTGTCCCAACTCACACAGAATCCAACACCATCTCCCTGGGCCTTTCATCCCAAGTCTCACAAAATTCAACTACAAGTTCCTCAGGTATGGTACCAAACCTGCCAAAACCTCACAAAACCTGTTGTTGGAGTATGGCAGGTTTTGGGTAGTTAGGGTTAATTTTCTCTGTACACCTAGCAAAGGTAGTTTTGTCCACTGCAACTGAGAGAGGCATTAAAAAGGAACCCTACTTTCTTGATTAGGCCAAACAAAAAAATTGTTGTGTTTCCTATTACACTGAAAAATAAATTAGGATGGTTGATGGGGTAAAAAAAAATTTTTACGCTAAATTTTTATAGCCCAAAAAATTAGGGTTGGAAGACGGTCTGTATTTTTTGGGGGGGGCGTACTCAGTCTGTGTCAGATTAATACTGTACATGTGAACGTCAATATTACATATCAGCACTGTGACTGAGTAGTAAAGCAGCTGGTTGTTGAAAGACAAACACATAAGAGCCATCCATCTCATGCCAAAAAAATTAAAATGTACAATGTACAGGACGATGTACACAAAATTAGGCTCAGGGCACCTTAAATTTTTATATTTTATTGATTTGTCAAATAAAAAGATATAGGTCACGCATGATTTTCTAGGTTGGGTCTGGTAACTGGAAACCTAGCTATTTTTTTGTTTGGCCTTATGACCTTTGTTTGCCCCCTCCCATCTGCCATCTTGCCCTGCTATGCTCACAAAATCCTGATGAGAACCTGTAGTGTCACAGCCTCAATCGTAGCATCAGAGGACAGATGTGGATCGAGTATGATGAAACATTGTGGCAAGAAACCTGCATTTGTTCACTGTGTTACAACTTAGTTTCCCAAATCTTGTTCACTATTACAGGTTTGCTTGCCATGGATCAATTTTTAAACAAAGTTTTCTTCCTCTTTTGTGAAATGAGCTTGAAAGGAATTTGTGCATCTTTTTTTCCCCACTGCTTGTGTAATTATCAGGAAAGATAAGTACATGGTGTGTTTTCCCTACCCCTACATGAACGGAAGACTGCACCTTGGCCACACATTCTCTCTGTCAAAGTGTGAGGTTAGTTTGAATGTACATGATATACATGTATTTCTTTCTTTGTTTACTGAAATACTTGAGGGACAAGTCAGGGGGTCAAATCCGTCTTACCCCAAAAGCTGAGAAAAACATGGAAAATTGGCCATAAAAAGGGGGCCCGAAACACAAAAAGACCACTTTCATTTTGCCTACAAATTGTATGGGTAGCCAGAGTTTGCGGAAATACATGTATCACCTTTTGGTTGGTTTTCGATTTTACCTCAAATTCGTTCAAAATGGACATTTGCCCCATTAATTTTAAATAGGGTTGTATTTTCATTAAGTAGGTCATGTGTTATCATCTGGTGTTCTGATAGCTGTGTGGGATTTTGAATGCTGTGCGAGTTATTCTTTTAATTTTGTACTGAAGGCCAGCCATAGTTGTAGCAGCCACTTGCAGGAAAAACACGACTGTGACATCAAAAGAGGGGACCCTGTTATAATTGAAGTTGAATCTGGGCACTCCAAGAAAAAGTTATCAAATGTATCAGAAACAACCTTAGAGTCTTCATATTTTCTTGTCTCACCTCAGTTAAAATCTTCTCATACAACTAGTTGATATGAATTTGAATAAACAGGGATGTACATGTACATGTGAGTCTTCCAGCAGTCACCTGATTCCGGGCTTTTAGACATTTCACAGATAGCTGAAATTTAGGCAAAATTGTTAACCACTCGCTGCCGGGGAACCCTGTTTCGGGCACCATGGGTTTATACGCAGAGCGGGGCTGCCCGAAATCAAACAAAAGAGCTGGTCTGTGTATCAAAAGACCGTACTCGGAACAAAAGACCTGCTGCTGGGTATTGCCATCATTGCATTTTTCAAAGGTAATTCGTCACTGTTTTTAAACAGTATACTACTGTTTTGGGCATAGCACGCCCGCGGATTAGCACCGCGGACAAAAGTGTTCCAGGGCCCCATTGATGAGCGACACAGCACCTCTACACACTAATTCAGCTGGGAACAAAGGAAAATTACAATTCTGGGCTCTCGTTACGGGGCGGCAGGTCTGGCTGAAATACTCGGGAGTCAATGAAGGTTGCCTGTCAGCTTAGAGTAGCCACCAAACAGTCATTCATGTGGGTGTAAACGTCCGTTAAATGAACTGATGAATTTTTGAAGAATTTTGAAAACTGAAAATCTTGAAAATTGCCCATATGTGTGCACTGCATTTTTTAAAAGCACCTCGTAGCAAGTGGTTAAAGGTCAGATATATCCAGTAGGCGCTTCAGACAGAGGTATCAAATTGACTGCTTGTCCAAAGACTTGAGAAACATTGACAATAATTTGAGATTTGTATATTAGGGGACAGTGAGATGAATGCCCCTGCATGCCTGCGGCAGGTTCAAATGACAAATGTTTGACCATTGCCGTTTGAGCCATGGAGGATTGGACTATATAGTCGGCTAGTTTGGCACCATTTTGGAACCAAACCCTGGGGCACAGTCATATAGCCGGTTATCAAGGACTTTCTTCATTGATCAGTACAAAGGGAACCATTGGCCAAACCATAATTGTAGGAGACGAGCACGAACGCAGTGAGAATACTGCAAAGTATGAGTGACAAATGGATTTTGACAAATGGGTTCCGCTAGGTTTGCTCCGGTGTGACAGGCTTACATGTGCTCCTCAGTAAGAAGTAATTGACAAGTGGTTGAACTATAGTCTGTCACCCAACTTGCTCCTAGACAGTCATTCTGGGACATGTCTTTTATTGAATGCAAGAAGTTGCAATATTGCCAAACTGAAAGACCTTGTGTATCAAACACTCATCATGTTTGTTTTGCCTGGTCAGTTTGCTGTGGGTTACCAACGTCTAAAGGGCAAGCAATGCCTCTACCCCTTTGCCTTTCACTGCACCGGCATGCCAATTAAGGTAAGATTTCACTCTAAAAAGCAAGCATCTTAAGTCTCTTCAGCTTTTAATAAAGTGCTCATTTTAGTACGTGTGAATGAAAGGACCCATGTGGGAGTGTCTTGTAGCATTAAATGGAGTTCCTAGAATACTCCACATCCCCCAAAGCACAATAGTCAACAATTTTGGAAACAAAATGGCACCGTACAGGATTTCATGTCGCATCTCTCTCTGTTCCAATTTTGCCATTCACTCTGTTTTGTTGTGGCATTTTGTCACCACCTGCCTCACACAAAATGACAAAACAGCTAAACACAAATCTCGAATAGTTGTTTCTATTTTGGGGATTAATAATTTGAATTTTGGGCAATATTAGGCCTGTGCAGATAAGCTGAAGAGGGAGATGGAAGACTTTGGCTGTCCGCCAGTATTTCCCATGGAGATGGAGGGCGAAGATGAGATTGACAAGGAGGGGACAGATGTTGTCATCAAGGACAAGTCAAAAGGAAAAAAGGTATTGAGGAGTTATGAACGGCGCTTGAGTTATACCCACAAGCAGCTAGTTTAGGCTTGGACTAGACTCTCTGAGAAACACACATGTGAACATCGTATTTATGTTAGTTTTATTTATTTACATCTATTCATCCAACATGGCATTTAGCGCCAATTACTGGAGGAAGTGACAATTAAGAAGACAATGAATAGATGCTCAGTTCTAGAGGTGGGAGTGAAATCACAGATAAATATTCTAGGGGAAAACCCACAGAGTCAGGAAGGGACTGAAAACCCGATCCACCTGCTGCGCTAGGTGGAATTTGAACCCGGGTCGCAGGGGTGGAAGGTGAGGAAAGAACCACTACACCAACCTGACTATCCAATTTTGTTGTTATACGTGGCGAATGGAAACCACATAGTGAAATGAAGATAGACATTAACGGCCAGAAAGTTCATAAAGGTAAAGATAAGATTTGACATTTGTCCACATGCAAAGGGACTTACCAAAGGCGTAGCCACCTGTTAGATTCAGTCCACTACAGCAGTGCATGTTTTAAGCCCAGCTTATATATTGTGCAGCTTTGTGCGAAAGTGTAGACCTGTGCACTGACAATGTCTCTCCTTGTTTACATGTCTACTTTCTATGGAGCCAGTTAGGGGCCTTCAGTAAACAAAGCACAGTGTCATCAGTACAGAGATCTGTTACCATAGAAAGGTGTAATTTGTTCTTTGGCGACTGTATTTTTTATTTTTTTATTTTTTTTGTTCGGTTTTTGCTTGGAAAACTGGCATTAACTGTGTCAATTTTAACGGGGTTTCCTTTACCAACAGAGCAAGCTAGCAGCCAAGACAGGCAAGGCCAAGTACCAGTGGGAGATCATGCAGTCCCTGGGTATATCTGAGGAGGAGATCCCCCAGTTTGCTGACAGCCAACACTGGCTGGAATACTTCCCACCGTTGGCTAAGCAAGACCTGAAGGGGATGGGCCTCAAGGTGGGTGCCACTCCTATTCACTATTACATAACCCTAACCCCCCAAGGGTTGCTGGCCCTATAACCTTCCCCATTTACACAAAGTTAAACACCCNACCAGACCTATCCCCACAGAATTAAACACTTTACTACTGGTTAATTCTGTGTGGTTGGGGAAGGTTAGGGTTAAAGAACTCAGTAAATAAGACAATGTAAGAGCATTATCAATATTTCATTTACCTGTGAGGAAGTACATGTACTAGGTCAATATGAAGTGAAATGATAAATTTTGACTGAAAAATTCAACTGAATTCATACGCCTGAGGTAGACAAAATACTGAGAATATAAACAGCTCTCTCACTGAGCCATGTGACCTGACCTACATCTGCCATTGTAAGCAAAGTGTTTAGGTAGTAGGCAAGTCTTCAAAACTTTGATAAATGGAAAAAGGTGTGAGAAATACGTAGAACTAACACCACTCCCTTGATCATCGGAGTAACTTCCAACGATGTTACTCAGCACAGGTGGGTGTCTGTTATACAATACGATATTGTGTGATAATGCACAGTTGATTATAGCTCCCTGGGTGGGCATGAGACATTTCTGAAAGTTGACAAATAGTTCCTGAGGTGAACTGAGGGAACTAGTTGGTCAAACACCTCATGAACTTAAATTCTGCTGTGGCAATGATCTATGTATGCTTACTCGGTTTAACATCGGCCCATCCTTCTCCCAACGTACCAGACGGACTGGCGACGAACGTTCATCACGACGGACGCCAACCCCTACTACGATTCCTTCGTCCGCTGGCACTTCCTGACCCTCAAGAAGGCCGGCAAGGTGAAGTTTGGCAAGCGGCACACCATCTACTCGCCCAAGGACGGCCAGCCCTGCATGGACCACGACCGGCAGACGGGGGAAGGGGTAGGGCCGCAGGAGTACACCCTCATCAAGATGAAGGCCCTCAAGCCCTACCCGGAGCGCCTCAAGTGAGTCGGATACATACATGCGCTCGTGCATAGCACGAGGTGTGGATCTCATTTCTGATCTTTGTGAATCTTCACAGCCATACAAAGACACTCCTTATGGAAATGTTGCTGACGTTTCTGTGCTATCCGATTAAATGCAATTGGACAACCAGAATTAGAAGCCAGTGGCAGAATGGTCATGATCAGATGGTATGCATGCATGACACCTCTTCATCTAATAGGGTGTTGGGATTTTGCATAATGCATGTGTTGAGCTTATGAACACACGTTTCAGTGCAGTGCCACTGTAAACTGCATTGTCTTTGATTAGTAGAATAGGGTTTTGCTGTCATGATCATTTACAGTTCATGACCTTGTGTGTTTGTTCGTGTGTATTGAGCATGCCCTTGGGAAAAGTTGACTTTGGCTGACTGGCCCGGAAAAATCGTGAGAATGGTATGTCCAATTTTCCTAATACTGGTTTTAAAATGATTGCAAGACATTAGTAGAGCAACTCTTGAAGGCTTGCGGAATTTTGAAATTTGCCTCGGCCAGGAAATTCTCCAACAAGAGCATCTACCTGGTGGCGGCTACCCTCCGGCCGGAGACCATGTACGGCCAGACCAACTGCTGGCTGCGGCCGGACATGAGCTACATAGCCTACGAGACCAGGGACGGGGAGGTGTTTATCAGCACACACAGGGCTGCACGAAACATGGCTTACCAAGGCCTGCTGAAGGAGGAGGAGAAGGTGACGGTGCTGGCTGACCTGGTGGGCCAGGTAAGTATGGACAGTAGGAAGAAGCCCTTTGCAAAGTCAATGCGAATAAACTCTGGTACACTGAGTTATCTGATTGCACAGAAACATAACAATTTGAATTCCCCAGACTAAAGACACCGTTGCTATACCTTGTGACACGGGGCAAGCTTTTCATAGCGAACCACCTTCTCTGGAATGGACTGGTTCCTTTGTGCCCTTCTCATCCATTAAAAACAGTGTACTGGTGCAAGGCGTCTCTTATGTAACTAAGCAAAAGCTTGCCCCGAATCATGAGGTATAGCAACAGTGTCTTGTTCAAAACAAAAGTTCTTGTTCTTTGTATCAGTAAATAGGCTGTTTAATCCCTGTTGGGGCAATCGCAGCATGGAAGGTGCTATGATGCCATTTGATGCAGCCTATGGGACAGATAGAACCACCCGCCTTTGTGTTGGTCATAGTTATACTGGTATCTCAGGAATTCTTTTCAGACATCAAGGGGGATGTGTTAATTAACCATAGGCTGGAGTGTGTATAAGGATTGGACTTGTTGGGGGGGGTACCCCTCTGCCCCCTTTTGTGCCTGGAAAAATATGATGTGGTTCTTCACACAGAATACTTTGTCTCCTGACTGATGAAGAAGTCACTGAAATCATATGTGATTCTGACGTTGGTGATTCAAAGACAGAAAGAAATAAGAGAAATTTGTAGGACACATTGAGTGGTGTGGAACTGCAGGGATTATTTCCCACAGATGAGAAGGGAACCTGACAAGCTACCTGTCATATGAAGAGGATTTTTCAGGCAATCAATTTATTTGTATGAAAGCAGCAAGTGCATGCAATGGAAAGAATAATTTCCTGGGGTGACAGATTGACAGATTTGGCCTAATGGAATGGAAATCTCCAAGTCCTCCGTCTTGAAATTATCTTCACCACCGCACTCCTGGAAACTGGTATGATACTTTGAAGGAAAGGCTAGTGCTGTAAAGATCGGGAGGAGCGTTACAAACAAATAAGAATTTCAAAAAGTTTCATTGTGAAGAGTGCTTCCATATTGCTGTTGTATAAGATTTGGGTCATTCCGCCAAATTAAGTGAACGTTTGGTGACATTTAGACAGTTTCAAAATGAGCTGTCAGGGGCCTCTTAGAGTAGAGTTATGTTGCCTTGATGTTGTTTTTTTACTCTTCTGGTTCTACAATGATGCTCCAGAACATTTTAACAAAGAACTAGGGCCAATTTCATAGAGCTGCTTAAGCACAAATTTGCTTAAGCGTAAAAAAACCTTGCTTGACAAATCAGGTTACCAGCCAAATCTCCATGTGATGTATATTGTTTTGGAATAGTATTCACCTGTCGTTTGGTTAGCATGACAATCACATAAATTTTAAGCTGGCAACCTTTGTTTTTTAAGCAAGTTCTTTTTGCGCTTAAGCAAATTTTGTGCTTAAGCAGCTCTGTGAAATTAGCCCCTGGTTGCGGATGTAATGGACACCACACCATTTTCATGAGATTCCTTCCAAATACATGTAACTTGCTTAGAACCAGAGTTGTAACGACTCGCCAATGTTTGTGAATAAAGTCAAGTCAAGTCATTGTAATGTAGTGACTCCAGTTGAACTGAGTCATTAGGCAAAAATGTAGAGTCAAGTATTTAGCTCAGTTAATTTGAGTCACCAATATTGAACGCAATACAATAAATAAAAATGAGAGAAAGTCACTTTTTGAGATATTTAAATTTACCTCTGGGTTTCTGCATGTGGTAACATCTTACCTTCAGTGATAATGACACATAAAACCAGCACTGTAAGTCATTGCAACTGATTTCTGTGCAAAGAAGTTCGCTTTACATTTTGGGACACAAGTCTTATTTACTTTAACTCAAGTCAGCTCTTCAGATGAGCTCTTCAGATGAGGTACTCAAGTCATTTGTGAGTCATAAGCTCACAGTGACTTGAGTGAAGTCATTTACCCGCTGGGACCCAAGTCAAGTCACCAAAGGTTGTGACTTGAGTCAGACTTGAGTCGAGTCCTTGACTCGAGTAATTACTCCTCTGTTTAGAACAGGGCTCAACATTCCTAAAATGAACTTGGAAAATTACTATGACGTTTTACAGCCGCTCAATGAAATCTGCCAATTTATATCAAATTTCAAAAAGTGTGACATTAAGGGTCACAATTGACAGATTTGTTTGAAACATGAAGACTTTACATCAAATCAAACCAGTGTGCTTGGGTCTCCTTTGGAACGATGAACCTAGCACTTGCAGGGAAGCACATTTAGGATTGTTTGGGTTCTTTTCCACAGGATATCATGGGCATGGCCTTGAGTGCCCCTTTAACCTCCTACAAGACCATCTACACCCTGCCCATGCTGACTATCAAGGAGAATAAAGGGACAGGTGTGGTCACCAGTGTGCCGTCTGACTCACCGGATGATTATGCCGCCCTCAAAGACCTGAAGAACAAGAAAGTGAGCAGCCATTATTTCGTGAATGGAGAAGATACTATTAATTTAGTTCAGACAGGTTTTGCTTTAAAACTTCCTGATCGTATTTTGGCCAATGGTTTCACTATAAGATTTTTGTTAGATTGTCAGTTTTTCAAAGCAGTGTAAAGCACTGAAGTTAATTTTGCATTATGTGAGGATTTAATTAACTTCTTCGGACTCATAGAATGGCCATAAAATGAAGTTTTTACTGGTGAAATGAAAATTGAAGATGCAAAAATAACCAATCACACCCTTCCTTCAATGTGAAATAGAAAGTATAACTTGAAAAGTTCTTGTGGTACAATTGTTTTCTACATGGATAAACGCACGCTTAAATTAAACACAAAATATTCAAAAATGTACCACCTTGAATCCTTCCACCTTTGTGGTGACATGTTTTGGTATTCACAAACTGAAATTTATATTATCCATTACTTAATGGATAGTATAAATTTTGTAAGACATCATAGAACACTTTGAAAAATTTGCCAAGGTTTTATTCGTATTCAAGTTGACTGTGCAACCAGTAGCAAGTAAACTACACCATAAGGGCTGTTATCGTACCATGACAGGAATTCCGTGCCAAGTACGGCCTGAAGGACGAGATGGTCTTGCCCTTTGACCCTGTGCCCATCATCGACGTGCCTGGCATGGGCACCCTGGCGGCTGTCACGGCCTACGACGAGCTCAAGATCAGGAGCCAGAACGACCGAGAGAAGCTTGCTGAAGCCAAGGAGAAGGTCTACTTGAAGGGCTTCTACGAGGGGGTAGGGTTTCTCTTCTTCCCTCTTGGCATCTCTTGCGTGGATAGAATGGCATCTCGCAAAAATCACATTTCAACGGCGCATACTCAAAATCAAGCCTGCCATAGGTCATTTGAGAGCGTTGATACACATGCGTTAGGATCAGCCCAACTAGCGACTGGCATGACGTGCTTCAGGTGCTCTGTTCTTGAATGACATTTGAAAAATACTATCCTGGGTCTTTTACTTATTTATACCTGGTCATCCAACAGCGTATTTAGCACCAATTACAGGATGATAATGAGTGAAGAAGACAATGAAGACATGTTTAGTTTTAGAGGTGGGAGGAAAACCCCAGATAACTGTTTCATAGTAAACCCACGGCATCAGGTAGAGGCTGAAAACCCAATCCACATGTGGACTGATCCGGATTTGAACCAAAGCCATCAGAGGTGGAAGGCAAGGAGCGAAACGGTATGCCAACCTGACTCCCCAAAACCCACAGGGAACTAATCAGGTTAAGGTTAAAAAAAAGATTGCAAAAGGGGACATCAAAATTAGAGAAAAAAATAGGAACCGTCTTTAGTTTTTGTTTTACTGTTGCAAATTGACATTTAGTGCAGGTAATATCTTGTTTAGTATGCCTGATAATTGGTTTGTTTGTGCCTTCATTCTTTCACAGGTCATGATTGTGGGTGATGTCAAAGGTCAAAAGGTCCAGGATGTTAAGAAGACTGTCCAGAAGACGATGCTGGATGCCAGGGAGGCCGTAATCTACCTGGAGCCTGAGAAGCAGGTCACCTCACGCTCTGGGGACGAGTGCGTGGTGGCGCTTTGTGACCAGTGGTACCTGGACTACGGCGAGGCAAAGTGGAAAGCACAGACCTTAGCCGCCCTGGAGAAGATGGACCTGTAAGACAATGCCACTCTTACTGTGGACATCTGGGTCAAATGTTTGGTGCATGAATTCATGTATTACTCTGTGTTTATAGGCTGGGTTGTTCTGAGGTGGCACAGAGAGTAACAGGTCGGGTGGTTTGGAGCTAGACAGGGAGGGAATAATAGGTTATCCTCAGTAGGGTTGTTGGGTAGGGGTAAAGACGATTTCTTCCCGCTTCCAAGATATCGGCTATGCAATAAAACTGTACATTTGAAGACATTCAGTATGAATGTATATGTGAAGTTTCAGTTCAATTCAAGAGAAGGTTTTGTTACGGTCATTTACTAGCTTCCAGGCTTTCATACATGTTAGCCCATGCATTGAGCAAAAGTCAGCGGGTAAAGTTAACATTTTTGGCCAGTCTGTCTTTGAATATGGGCATTTAACAAGAAAAGGTATGTCTGGTATGCTTAGAATTGATGTCCAGTGAGAGTTAAACATCAGTGAAAAAAAATGAAGGTTTTGCTAAAAAAAAAAAATGCATGTCTGCACAAGTTGAGCACATATTAACTTTGGCAAGTTTCGCCTTAAATGTTCAGTATGATATTCAGATGCATATTTGCTTCCTTTGCTAAGAATGAACTATTTTATCAGAATACATTCAACGGTGCACTCTCTGGTGTCTGAGCAACATCAACAGTCGTGATGACATTGTTGAAATGTTCCACTTCTGTCTGTGATCTGAAACCTACAAGACGACCTTGCGACATTTTACTGAGGAGACACTGCTGTGTCTTGGGCCCTTTCTGTTGACAACATTCCAGAGTCTTCACCCACCGCTGTGCTGGAGCCCCGCTCTGCCGGAGCCCAGAGGGGAATATTAAGTCCTTCAACAAATTGGGGGAATTCAAATAAAAACAAATTTGCTCTACCAATGCTCCCAAAGCTCCTGGTTTTTTAAAGAATTTTTTGGGCTAGAGTTTTGTTGCAATGCCGCATTTTAAAGTAACTTTTTGAGACTTAATACATGTAGGAGGCATCAAAACGTAGACAATGATTGTGTGGCAAGCCAGTTGTGAGGAAGTTGTGCAAAAATGAATATGATAGTTATTATATCAACTCATGAACAGTTTGGAGTGGTATTCTGTGATGTTTGCTTGGGTGTTTTTCTAATGTTTGTGTGGTATTCCTGCATTATTCATGTAAGGTATTCAGAAGAAACAAAAAGGAACTTCCTTGCGACATTTGATTGGCTCCACGAGCATGCCTGCTCCAGAACGTATGGCTTGGGTAAGAATACTAAAAATACTCTTTCTCATAAGAGATGCAATTATAAGAGGTGAATATTAATGAAATAAAAAGGGGGAAATTCAATTGTGTGGTTAAAAAATTTCCTTCCTAAATCTTATTATAAAGTATTGTCTTTAAAAGCAAACCTGTGTTTGTATGGCCATTATTATTAATAATGGCCATACAAACACAGTAATTTTGGTCTTTTCTTTTGGAAAAGACCAAAATTACTTTTCCTTCAATTTTTTTTTTGGTAAAAGAATTCATGTTTCTCTGTTTTTATAATTGAATATGGTACACCTGAATATTTAATCACAATTAGAGTCAAATATTTGAATATGGAGTTATTTTGATTGACTCGGCCTTATCCTACAGGGTTCCACAAAGTAACCCCGGTTTTCTAGTTTGTATTTTTCAATTTGCTCTGTTAAGGTCAAGAACCTGAAATAGCAACTCATTTGTCATAATTGTCATAATTTTTCACTGATTACTGATCCACTTATGTTTATTTTGGCCAAATGGGAAAAAAAATCAGGTTTGCCAATTAGTAGTTTTTCTTTTTTTTCTGTTGAAATCACTAATCACTGAAATCAGAACCAGAAAAGAAAACGTGTATCTAAAGTCTATCTTGCCTGCAGCCATTTTTTCACCAATCCTTCTGAGGCAGAAAAGTGGTTGGCAGTGGTTCAGAAGTGGAATTTATTTTGTTTTTACCATCTGCAGACATTGCCTCCTTCAAAAGAAAAAAATCTGTTACACCAAAACATCTGTGTCCAAAATGACTGCCAAAGCTTTCTGCAGACAAGATGTTCACTTTGGATCACTTTGAAACTTTACAAAAATTTACAAGAGGTTATTGCCAAACATCAAAGCATTTACTTCAGCTTGACTTGAGAGTATTTTGGTCCTAATTAGAAGGAATCAGCTATTGGTCCCCAAAGAAAGGAGAATTTTGATGGATTGGGAGATGCTCTTGGCAAGAGCTTTTATGGATAGCTAGGTTCGATTAGGACAATGGTGGATTTTGTCTTGTATCTGTCGGGACCGTTTTAATCCTAGGAACCAGGATGCCATGGGATGAGCAGTATCTCATTGAGTCCCTGTCTGACTCCACTATCTACATGGCCTTCTACACTGTTGCACACCTGCTGCAAGGAGGCGTGTTTGATGGGTCCGGCACCAGTCCACTGGGGATCAAGTATGTATACTATTGAAATCCTTTAACACTGATGTTATTGCCCTACCAATGATTAATGGCAAACAGGCTGATGTCTGTCTGCAAATATGCCCTTTTTTTTCTTTTTGACCTAAAAATCCTTCCCTTGTCGTGCAAGAAGTGCATGATAATCTGCATGTAGAGTTGCCCGTGTTGCACGTACTCAGCAGCCAATTTGCACGGCCTCTGTGCATTGTGCGTATACCCACAAACAATACGAAGCACAGAGATGTTCGTCACCATTTCTTCACGAGTAAGATTATTCCTTAACTCTCAAGTCATTACTAGCAGTCCTAAATACGTTACTTGTATGTAAAATAAGTTTGGAGCGTTCAGTAAGATAAAACAGATAATTCAGGAACCAAGGGGAATGATCGGGATACCTGATTGTTTGTATAGCCGCCTTGTATTGTACTTAAATCTGGGTCAAATGCCAACTCTTTTCTCTCACAGGGCAGATCAGATGACCCCTGAAGTCTGGGACTACATTTTCTACTCCAAGGCCCCGTACCCTAAGTCCAGCAAGATCCCCAAGTCGGCCCTGGCCAAGCTCAAGCAGGAGTTCAAGTACTGGTACGGGGTCAACCTCCGCGTCTCCGGCAAGGATCTGGTGCCCAACCACCTGACCTACTTCCTGTACAACCACTGCGCCGTCTGGCCCCAGGAGCCCGAGCGCTGGCCGGCCGCCGTCCGCACCAATGGCCACCTCTTGCTGAACAACGAGAAGATGTCCAAGTCCACAGGGAACTTCCTGACGTTGTCCGAAGCCCTGGAGAAGTACTCTGCAGATGGTGAGTTCTGCTTTATAGAAATGTTTTGCAACTCACTTAGAACAACGAAAAGTCTACAAAGTTATATTACAGGTCACATGTGAAGGAGTGTAACCGCAGAACTTATCAGTAAGGCTGTCACAGCTTGTGGTTATGTTGAAGAGGAGAAAGGATCACTACCTAACGTTGGAAAAAGGAGAACTTTTTCAAAAGGGCATTTTATCCTTTCTTAGGTTTCGTATAAGGAAAACATGTGGCATCATGTCAGGGAATAAAAGGATACGTGGTCAGTCTGGCACTTGTCCATTGAATTCATGACCCTAAGGACTTTGACTCAGGAACTTTAGTATGTTCTTTGTCTGGTGACTTGGATTGGGGCTGGGAAACCATTGAACTGAGTAGCTTAATAGCTGAGCATGGCACTTCCAAACCAAAGTAATTTAACTGGCTGGCTTCGGATGTTTTGCACTCTCAATGTATTGATAGTGTATGGATGAAGTTCTTACAGTTTGGTGATTTCCTGCTCTCAGGCATGCGTCTGGCCCTTGCCGATGCCGGTGACCAGGCCGTGGAAGATGCCAACTTCATCGAGGCTCTAGCCGATGCCGGTATCCTGCGCCTCTACACCTTCCTAGACTGGACCAAGGAGATGCTGGCAGAGGAGAGCACCCTCCGCACAGGAGCCACAGACAGCTTTCACGACCGCGTGTTCATCAGCGAGATGAACGATGGGATACAGGAGACGGAGAAAGCTTACGAGAGAATGATGTTCAAAGAGGCCCTGAGGACAGGATTCTTTGAGTTTCAGGTTGGTGGCTTCAGTTTCTCAGCATGTAAGGTTGGGAACTTGAATTCTTCTGAGTTTCGGTTTTGAAACTTAAATTGTGGGACTGTCAGGAGGGCACAAGAATTCTTTGATTTCCGATTAGAAACTTGATATTTGTATGTTTCAGTTTGAAACTCGAGGAAATAGACTTCTTTCACATGGTATAGTAGGAGTAAAGCATTGGAAAAATAACAATTTTTTGCCTGAGTAGCAGGGTGTCAGAATTTGAGTATTTGGATCATCATCATCTTGGTTTTTACGCCCTTTCCCTAGAAGCAGGGGTTGGACAGGTCCTCCCTATAGTTGGCTTCACTTGCTGAGGGGGGCTTGCTGTATGTCTCCACCTCTCTCTGTCCAGCGCCATTTCAGGCCGTAACTTCAGGGCCCTTCAGGTCCTCCTGGATGTTGTCTTTCCATCGTTTCTTAGGGTGTCCAGGGGGGAATCGGCCAGTTACCTCATAGTCTAGGACCCTCCTGAGCCAGCATACAGCGTCCATCCGTTGTAGGTGGATGAGGGAAAGTTCCAAGTTTGTACAAGGGAAGTTATCTTCAGAGCGTTGGTTCATCTCCTAGCACTCAGGCTGTGCCTCAGTTGTGGCTACAGCTTCACTTTTCACCATTGGGCCACCATGGATGGTAACCGTAGCCAAAGACAGCCCTGCCTGTCGTAGACTTGGCCTCTCGTCCTGGGCATTCGAACATTCTCATTCGTTGCCCTACACTGATGCTTCATTGTTTTATCTTTGCTGTTTGCAGGCAGCAAGGGATCGGTACCGTGAGCGGGCTACCGACGGCATGCACCATGACCTGGTCATGCGATTCATTGAATGCCAGATTCTCCTCCTAGCGCCCATCTGTCCGCACCTCAGCGATTACATCTGGGGACTGCTTGGAAATGTAAGCATACTAGCCAAGAAAAAAAGTCCAATGTGGAGACTGACAATTGCAGGACAGCGAACAGCAAAAAACTGTCTCTGTACCTTTCTTAGACCGATGAAAATGGAAGAACTCGCTCGTTGTGTAATTGGTTACCGGTAGGGGGTGCTGTGATACGAAATTATTCATTGGTTGAAATAATCAATTTACCAACCAAAAACCTCATGCATATTTTGAAAGGTAATTAATGATACCAAATACCCTGGGAAACAATTCTATAGCTGTGGTGTTTGTAAGACAGCAATCAGGTGGTTAAAAAATGATTTCAGTAATAATCTGAGAAACTTGATCTCAGATTGCGAAACGTGTTCATGCCACACATCAGCTTTGTCATAGATGCCATAGATCTGTGCATACAGAACTAGACTGATCATATCTGGGGCCAGTTCCCACTTATGGAACCAGGGACCTGTTAACAACTTTTAAAAACAAAGAAACATTCAATAACCACTTGGACAGTGAAAAAGGAAAAGGTTAAAAAAAAAATTGTGATAAACTGATATTGCCATTGTTAACCGTAGCTGTCCACAATTCTCTAATTTCAGTATGATTTTACTTATACCCTAGGGGGTAAGGGATTAATAGACAGTATTTATGTGTCGGCCATCTTGAATTGAAAGTGAGGTAAAACTTTTCGTTTTGGGAACCTCAGAGTGACAGTAACAGCCACAAAATAAAAAAACCAATACAAAGTCATGCCACTTTTTGTTTGGAATAATTTAAAGTTTGTGATAAATTCTATCTAAATGTTTTAAGCCACATTTCAAGAAATCTGAAAGTAAGGTTTGGAACCCACAAGAGTCTGGCACCACCCCCATTTTACATTGAATATGATAGATTCAGGGAACCAAATAAAGTGTGGCTTCCCCGTGAATACTGTGTATTGCTATTCGTGTGCTCATATTCTGCATGAAGAGTGTAGACATGCGGACAGCTGTAATTTTGTAACCTGTTCGATGTCTGAAGGTTGTTAAGTGTTTTTTTCCCTTAGGAACGTTGTCTTTCTTTGAATATTTGGAATGGGTGACTAGTATCTAGTATCCATATTTTATTTCACAGGGTAGGGGCCTATTTGGTTCCTATACCACCTGTGTTTGCATAGCCCTCAGATGTCATGTGCCCTGCAATTGTAATGGAAAACCTGTGTTCTGCATAATAGTTGTTGTTTTTTCCTTATTAGTTTATCTGTTGGCTATTTGTTGAACAAAGAGTGTAAAGTGCTGAGCGTAACAAAGCAGTCATTGTGGGATTTTGTTGTTTTCAGCAAGAATCCATCATGAAGGCCAAGTGGCCAGCGGCCGGTAAAGTGGACACTAAGCTGCTGAGGTCGTCCGAGTACCTAATGGACTCGGCCCACGACTTCCGCCTGCGACTCAAGAACGCCTTGCTCCCCCCAAAAGGGAAGGTAAAGCTGGTTTGAAGATGTACACAGAAAACTGTGCTTGGTTTGTGCCTATGTTGTGCTCTGTCTGCTGAATAATGATGTAATGCTTTCAGCAGTAGTGATGATGGATGCGTGTACTTCATACATGTACATACCCACTGCCCTAGGGACCATTGAAATCCTGCATAACCTTGTTGGGTTCAGCATGGTTAGGGTAAATAGACACTTAGGGTGTTTCTATTGTACCTTACGGAGACATGTTACGGAGGCATTTCAATACCAAGGGGTGCTTAATCAACTATCCAACCAAAGACTTCAGGAGCAAGGAAAAGGCAGCACGTATGCCATCACCTGTTCATGTGAAGTGTGTGTAGCATAGCTAGGGTGATGTCAGTGAGTTTGTTTCTGCA